>JAMXBB010000010.1:77009753-77341688 GCA_024138015.1 Lumnitzera littorea
CCCTAAGTATAGTTATCCCTTGCAAACTCATTTGAACCTTTAGGGGATTTTTCTTAAAAATTAGCCCTGCTAAGAACTACCTACATTAGGGCAGTCAGGAGGTTAGGGTCATTAATCTGGAGAAAAGGAGGAGACTAAATTGTGCTTATCTTAGTTGTGACAATTCATAAGAAAATATTGTCATAAATAATTCAATTTCTTTAGGATAAAAAATAATTTCAAATCATATATATCTTATTCAGGCCTATACATTCAAACACATCAAATCCATACATTCTTTCCCAAATACTTCAAAGCCATATATACTTTTCCCAAGCTTATATAACTTGAACTTACCTTTGGTGCTTCAAATCCTATCAAGTGAAAACTTAGCAATGGAAGGTGACCACCTTGACCAAAATGAAAAAAAGAAAGAAAGAAAGAAAAAATATGAAAAGAGAAAAGAAGTGAAAAAAAAAAAAATTAAACATAATGGCAAGGTGATTACCTTCAAAGAATAGCCAAATTACCAAAAAAACCTGAAGTTGGAACTTGTAATGGTATCCAAAATCTGAACATTATTAATTCTCAAGCTCAAAAGCAAAGCCCTCATTGTATGATCCCACCTGCTTTAGTACCCTTGATGAAACTCTTTTTACTAAAAAAAAGGACTTATTTTCGACGAAATTTACTCATAAAACTAAGGTAAGCCTATGTGTAGCTTCTCCTAAGTTCTTAGCTTGTAAACTCGAGATGAATTGTATGTAATTTCTTTCAAAATTGGCCAACTACATTGATACCCTTTTGCTTAAACCATTATCTAAAAGCCTTACATTGCAAACCCAGAAAAAACCTATTGATTTACCAAAATGTACCACTTACAAGATAGGCTACAATTTTTGAAATTGATGTTAAGAGTAAAAACAGGCCTATGTGCAAGGAAGTCCAGTTTAACTAAACATTTCAAGTAATGATATTTATCCTTTAAGTGAAAAATTGAAGAGTTGAGTGCTTTCTCTTAAATGGTCTTTTATTCCAAGTTGAAAATCAATACTTCTAAAAAGTTCAGAAATCATGAATTATGCTTTAGAAAACAAAATTAAGAGAATGAGTAATCAACGGGCAAAGGGGTAAGCTAATCCTTTATTTGTGATCTTTAGAGTTTTCGAGACTTTCTTAATTGTTAGCAACATAATTTTCTATCGAATAGTGTTTTTTAATTTCTTCAAAAAACAAAAAATTCAAGGAGTTATCAAAATCCCTCAAACATAAGTCATAGATCAATTTATCAAAACTCATGAAAGTTTTCTTCCTTTTTAGGATCACTATCCCATCTAGTCTTTTTTTAGGAGAGCTGTCCTATTCCTTTCTAGGATCACTTGGTCAAGGGAGCACTATCCTATATATTATTTAATTGGATCGTTTGCTCAGAGGAGCATCATCCAGTCATTTAAAAGATTATCTGCTCATGAGAGTACTGTCTCATTTTGTCTTTAATGGAATGTCGTCTTATCTTGTTTTCAAAAGATCTATCCTCTCGAACAAAACGAATCTCGAAAAAATCTATCCTCTTCGGATTATCCATAAAATAAAGAGAAATCTTAAAGAGATTTATCATCTTTAGATTCTCCACTAAGTCAAAACAAATCTTGAAGAGATTTATCGTCTTCGGATCACCAAAGTGAAACCAGTTCTTAAAATCTCGAAGAAATCTATCTTCTTCGAATCACCAAAACAAAACAAAAAATCTTGAAGAGATTTATCATCTTTAAATCACTAAGGCAAAACTAGTTTTTGAAATCTCTAAGAGATCTATCCTCTTCGAATCACTAGAACAAAACCAAAATCTTGAAAAGATCTATTTTCTTCGAATTAACCAAAACGAATTTCGAAAAGATCTATCTTCTTTGGGTTAACTAAAATAAATCTCGAAGAGATCTATCCTCTTAGAATTAACCGAAATGAATCTCAAAGAGATCTATCCTCTTTGGATTATTCATCAGATAAAAAGAAATCTCTAAGAGATCTATCTTCTTTGAAATATTTATCAGATTAAAAGAAATCTTGAAGAGATTTATCTTCTTTGAATTATTCATCAGATTAAAAGAAATCTTGTGGAAATCAATCCTTTTTCGAATTATTCATCAAATCAAAACAAATCTTAAAAAAATCTATCATCTTTGGATTATTTATCAAATCGAAAGAATCTTAAAGAGATTAATCCTCTTCAAATTAACCAAAACAAATCTCGAAGAGATCTATTCTCTTCAGATCGTTCACCAAAGTAAGTTTTTAAAATCTCAAAAAGATCTATCATCTTTAGATTATCCACTAAAAGAAGTTTTTTTGAAATCTCGAGAAGATCTATTCTCTTCAGGTTAACAAAAATGAATTTTAAAGAGATTTATCCTCTTTAGATTAACCAAAACGAATCTCGAAAATATTTATCCTCTTTGGATCACCAAAACAATAGTAGAATCTTGAAGAGATCTATCTTCTTTGGATTGTTCACTAAATTAAAAGAAATCTCGAAGAAATCTATTCTCCTTAGATTGTTCACTAAATTAAAAGAAATCTCTAAGAGATTTATCCTCCTCGGATTGTTCACTCAATTAAAAGAAATCTTGAAGAGATTTATCTTCCTCGAATTATTCACCTAATTAAAAGAAATCTCGAAAAGACCTATCCTCTTCAAATTGTTCAATAAGTCAAAACAAATCTCGAAGAGGTCTATCGTCTTGAAATCATTCACCTAAGAGAAATCTCGAAAAGATTTATCTTTTTCGAATTATCCATCAAAACAAAGTTTTAATCTTGAAGAGATCTATCCTTTTCGGATTATCCAAGTCAGGTTTAACAAAAATGGGTATCTCTTTTATCTTTATAGTAAAATTCTAATCAAACTTTACTGCAAAGAGTAGTTGTAGACACCTCATTTTTACCATTTTTCCTTTTCATTTTTCATTTTCATTGAGCTAGGTTAAAAAATAAACAAAACAAAATATAACAAAAATTAAAAAAATAAAAATAAAAAAAGAATCGTATCGAGTCAAATCGTATCAAGTCCAATCACGTCAAGCCAAGTCACGTTGGATTGTTTAAGATTGAATCGGATAATGGTGTATAATTAATTTAATAAATCTTAAGTTATTGGAAAATTGAGCTTTATTAAAATATTTTTGGCATAGTCTAATTTAAAGAAGATTTTTATCTAAATTATATTGGGCTAAATTAGATTTATAAAGTGGACTATTGGACTAAATTAAAATGGATCGGATCAGATCGGATCGAACCTTAAAAAATAAAAAGCTTGAATTAAATATAGTTTCTATAAGATAGTTTAAATCTTTGAAATATCGTTATCGTATCTTGGGGGAGGATTTAGAGTTTATAAATTGCAATCAACACGTGACGTTGGGGAGGATTTTTTTTCTTATTCCTACAATTAACTTCACAAGCCAACCAAGCCCCAATTCTTTAATGACTCCTATGACGCGCAGCAATCCTTAATCCAACACGAAAGTCCCACGAACTTGCTTGTGCAAGCAGCCACGTCCCTTCATCCCAATTTCAATTCCCTTGATGCCGTCCCCAATTCCAAAAGACCAAAAGCCAATTTCAATCCTCCTAACACCATCTTAATCCAATCCTCAACGAAGCCTCATCCCCAGAAGTCCAGAAGTCCAAATTTCCAAAGCCGAAGTCCACATCCTATGCTCCAACATCCAATTCCGACTTGACATATCAATCCGTCCCTCACTGCTTTTGAATGCATGCCAACAATTTGAAAGTCAAGCTAAAATCCGAAAACCAACGTTAAGCTAAAATCTAAATCTAACGATAAGCCAAAATCTAAATCCAATAATAAGCCGGAGTCCAAATCCAACGTCAAGCAGATCAAATCACGAGCCCCTAATTGAAGTCCAGATCCTCAATCCAGCGAAGCACTCGCGATTCGATCCGCACGACGCACATCCTCAATCCAACAATTCCAAACAACAAACGCTTGACGCAATCCGATCTCAATTGTCGCCCCACACACAATCGGATCACATACAATGTGTAGGTAAATTATTTTATTTTATTTATTTATTTTATTATTTTTAGTTCGATTATTTTACTAACTTATTTTTTCTTTTAGTACAATTTTTTTCTATTATTATCATATTGCATGATATTTTTTAGATAATTCCAATGAGATTTAGTCGAATTTTTAGTAAAATCGAGTTTTTTTTTTAAATAAATGTATCTTACAATTAAAATTTAAAAAAAATATATATCAAAATACGTATCTTGTAGTTAAGATATAGAAAAGATATATATTGAGATACATATCATGTGGTTGAGATACGTATCTTACAGTTAAGATTTAAAAAAAAATACGTATCAAGATATACATTAAGATACTTATCTTACGGTTATGATTTAAAAAAAGATACGTATTGAGATATGTATTTTACAGTTAAGATTTAAAAAAAGATACGTATTTAATTGTAATTGTATCTTTAACGTATCTTATAGTTAGGATTTAGAAAATATATTTTTGACATGTAATGATTTTAAAAATAAAAATATCGTAATTGGGTTTTTTAAAAAAATTTAGTTAGTTATAGTTTTCTTAAATTCATGAAAATTAAATTTCTTATGTTTTTTTTTAAATAATAAATTGATAAATAAACGTAAATCTGACTCGGTTTTCGAAATAAAAATAACCCACCAACTAAATATTTTATAAAAAGAGAACTATGGCTGGTTTGGTTCTGGCTAGTGGATATATAAGTACCTTCAAGGTAGTCGCATAAAAAATAAAAAGACTTTTTCTAAGAAATTCGTAATAAAAAATAAAAAAAATCATTTTAGTTATCTTTTATATATTTAAGTATATTTTAAGTATTTTTTACAAAATTATAAAAAAAAAACTCATCAATTTTTTTTAAGTTTTATATAATGACTTAGTCTTAATAGATTAGTCTCTAAACTCAATTTTTCTGATTTAATTTTCTAAAAAATCATTTTTTAAAAATATCCACAAACTAATGGTTAAATTAGGGTTTTTCTACCCGAAAACCCTAATTTTATTTTTTACCAGTTGAATTGGTTGGTGACTCTATTTTTTTAAATTTTCAAGAAAAAATATTTTCTTAATTTAATATCGAGCAATTTATATTAAGTAGGTTGAATTTAATATAGATTAAATTAAGAAAACCAAAATAGGACTCAACAATTAATAAATGTATTTGCTTTACTATGAATACGAATCAAGCGTAGATATATCTCTAAACTTTTAGATTATAAATTTATTATTCCATAAATTTTAAAAATATGTGGATATCATTATTATTAAAAGAATTATAAATAGTAACTCTTTAAAGTTTTAATAACACTGTGAAATGTTATATATTTTTAATAGTTATAGAATGGTACGATCATACTTTTAGAGTACAAGAGTCAATTTTGACATGATGAATGTCTGAGGACTCATCTTATGTTGGAGTTGGTACGAACAGATTAAATCTCGATACCATTATCGTGAATGAAAGCACGTCCATCATATAAATAAACAGTATAACATTATAATTGATGATAAGCTTTTGCTGAAATATAATTCACGATCTTGACTAACGTAGATATTACAGCTGTAATCATCAAATGATTCAATGCACAAAGTCTGTTATTATGTTGTCGACAAAAACATCTGATCGGGATGCCATCAATTCATGTGTGCATGATAAGGAGTAGCAAATCATGGGGTCTTTTCATTTTCTCCTAGTTACGAATCATTAATTTATGTGATATGTCTCAGGTCAGTGCCAGACTATAGTTCAACAGGTCACCCTTGATTCTGAGTTCTATAATTGATTTCTTATTTCTTTTCCAATTTTGTTATTACATATCAACTTAACGGGGAAAAATAAAAAGGGATGGATTGTATATATCAATAGGTATATTTTTCATTGATTTTTTTCAATATATAAAGAAATTGAATTTACGTGTCATCCCATTTTGTATTTAGTATGGAATTTTATTTTTTTTTCACAGAGAAAATAATTAATTTAGGTGGTCTTTCTTAGGATAGTAGCCTGATTGTTCAATGGTTCACTATTGATCTCGAGTTAATTAATTTAATTTTTTTTCCATTTTCGTTAACCCAAATCAAATGTGGAAACGGAAAAAGGTAAAACAGGTTATATGTGCGCATACTGTATCTTTTAGTGATTCCTTTTAGCATGTACAAAAATTGGATTTCATGTGCAATCTTATTTTTTTATATATGAATCACAAAATCCTACGTATTAATATAAACAGTATATCTAAAATAGATATAGCCGTTTATAGCTACTTTTTTTTCTGCTAATTATCATAAAAATAGTATTATTGTAAATCGTAAATATATATATATATATATAGATAATACCATTTTTAAACGGGTAATAGGTATTGAATAGTTTTCTTACCAAATTTCTCTAGGATTCATGCACTTCTTGTCTTTGATTGAAACAGAATAAAGTGACAGACGGGTATGAATTCCAAATCATGAATTTTGACAACGGATGGACTAAAAGAGTGGGCCTATTATGATTGGGATGCGCACGTGGACATGGTAAAGTTGCCTTTGACTGATCAAACCTTGTCTGCTCGTTCAGTCGTCGTGTTACCTTTTCATTGGTCGTTAGAACAGTACTAGTTATGAAATTTTACTTTCATCATGGACCCCGCCTTAGGAAACCAACAAGTCCATTTTTTTCTCATCTACTTTTACTCTTTCTGGGACCAAAGCAGACAGTAAGGAAAAACACTGATGGACTCCGACCTGTCTCTACACATAGTGTCACGATTAGAGACTTTTTTTAAGCACATAAATAGATTATGCAGTATTTATTATCCTACTTTTATAGTAGTAAGTAAGTTTAATTTGTACACAACGCTAACCAATCAAACCTAAACCTATAAGCAACACAACCAAGGAAGAAAACCAACAGATTATAAGGGATAAAAACTTAAATGGAAAAAGGAATAGCATACTTTTATTAATTCCGTCAATAATACAAAGCTATAATATATGTGCACGAAAGTATAGTGTATATAACAAGTACCGTCAGTCGTGATCAACTAACGTGGTGAGTAAGAGCTTCAATTTAAAAGAATACTCATACCCTTGAACTTGGCAGAAGTAGACATTAAAACTGGTAAAATGGCATCACTTTTTAAAAATGGAAATTTCTAATAATAGTAAGGCTCTATCTTACACAAAAATAAAATCTCCCCCTTATATATGTACAAAAAAATAGCCCCTTATCATAAAAGTATTTTACAAAAAGGAACCCTAACATATAGCTATGCCTTGCACGTGCATAAATGTCTAGTGGGATAACATAAGGAAGAGTCAAATCATAGATTATAAATTCAGACTCTCCAAACAAATTCTCAGGAGAGAAGGTTTTTCTTGCTTCATCCCTACAAAAATTAAAATTATATCGCTTAAATCATTTAACACAATAATTCAACCAATAAGACCTTCCGATATTTAAATTACTACCTAATTTATTTTCATTAATTTTTCAAAATGAAGAGATAATGGGCGCATTTACCTGTAGCCTTTGTTCGAATATAGTCATGTAGAATTGCAGGCTAGCTTTCACACGTTGAAGGCTCGGTCGATCTTTGATGATAAAATGATATATGCAAATTTTCCCAAAATGATAGACCGGAGTTGATTTAAATGTCAAAATATTTAAGCGATATTTTCAAAATATCTAATAGGGTGATGTCAAAGACGATAAATTTATACTCTTTAAAAATATATACGGCAAAGATTTTCCTCACTCCATATCAAGAAAAACCAAATTTGAGTCCTTTAAACCATTCGGTGCAATAGATGAATCAGTAAGACAGACCCTCATGATATCTAAATTCTGATCTAATTTATTTTCTTTAACTTTCTACGATGAAGATAAATGGGCCTGTTTACCTAATTTTTTGTCTGCATATAGTTATGTGGAATTGTTTTCCGGCTTTCATACGGTCAAGACTAGGTTGATCTTCGATGATAAAATGGTCAATGCAAAATTTCTCCAAATGATAAACCGGAGTTGATTCAAATGTAAAACTATTTAAGAGAAATTTTTAATGATATTCACGTTTCTGTTTTTTCGTATCTATGGGAAATATGACCACCTCATTAAGCTAATTAAAATTTTGAATATGATTAATTCCTATATATTTTCAACATTTTTTTCCATTATGTGTGATATGTATGCTATATGGAGACTAGAATTAAGATGTGAATTGGAAAGAATAAAGCACACCGTAGCAAGCACCCATTAAGTACCTGTGAAAAAACATATGATTATTAAAGGATGATGGTTTTGGAACTAAATTTTAAAATAAATTATGGTTTAACTGCGCATATTTTATTTTTCAATAGTAGTTATACCAACTTATGTAGTATTTTGCTAATTGGAGATATATGTGATTTTTTTTCCACAAGGAATAAGATTTTTCCCAATAAAGGAACACGGCTATAGGAACCTTAAAACTTGCTATAAAAGGATTCTTATAGTGAGTGAGACATATTTAGTTGAATTAGCCTCACTAATTAAAATTATAGCAAGGAAGAATCCGCTATAAATAGTTATGTTCAGCGAGATTGCTTGCCTCAAGAGCATGACTTCTTGCACGAGCTACTCCATACAAAAAAGGACCATCACAAAGAATTACTAGAGACTTCTTGTAAGAAGTTGGTCATTGTAAAAAACCTGATGGGCATCAAAGTCGTAGATCTAATTTTAGAAGGCCATGGAAGAAATTTAATTTAAAAGGGGAAGGTCAAACTTCTTATTATAAGAGACAACTAGAAGAATACAAGGTTCTGCATTACAAGAAGCAAATCAGAAATGAATATGGTTCTATGGAAGAATCTAATCATAGGAGAAAGAATAATGCGGCTTCTGATAGCTCAAAAGGTTGTTCAAAGGAGCATTGGAATATTGCTTTTGACCACTGTATGAATGTAAGCAATTTTTGATAGAGTTCCATATTTCAAACAATAGTTTAACTATTGACTAAAGCCTTTAATTTGAAGATTCAACTGCTAGTTCTTACAAGATTTCTTTCCTATCTTAGCTAGATATTTTCTCATCTTATTAGATATAGTCATAGAGGACTATTTCAATAATTGGGGTTTTAATCTAATTTAATACCTAGGACCGATGTTTAAGATTAGTGTAGAGCCTAGAAAATTAGGTCCAATTAGAGATAAATTGAGAAAATCTAGATTAGTAGGCTCAAAACGTAGATTGTCAAACAAGATTGTTTACTCTTAACCTTACTTAGTTATCTCGCACACAAAAAAACATACTTGAAAACAACCTTTCTAAGCCCATTTTGGCTTTGTATGGCTTTATTGGGTTTTAAACTAGCTTAATGTGCTCCAAGCTTCTTTATAGTAATAACAGGCTTCCTTTAATTGTCATAAGCTTCAAGTATATTCAAGCCCATGAAGGCTAAAGAAGATAACAGGGTTTCATGATAGAGCTTAATTTACATCCATCTTAAAGCTATCTAATGAATAAGATTGATCTCCAAACTCTAAAAATAAAGGCTTCTAAAAGCATCAGCAAACTTTAGAAAAAATATTAAAGCTTTTTTAGGATTGCTCTAAAAAAAGTCAAACGACCAATTATTAAGAACAATCTAAAGATGATCAAGAACACTAAGTTTGATTCACTATCACACATACATATTTAAGATATCGAGTTTGCCTATTCTTCTTCTTACGTTTCTTCCTAATGACATCCCTTTACATGTTATCAATTCAAAGCATGTCCTAGGTTGACTAATACATTTGCATGTGATCAGTCAATTACAGCAATCCCACCACATAATAGTATATCTTCTTAAAGTCTTAATAATAATATTAGATTATATTAAATCTTTAGAAATAGGCTAATCAGATGTTTCCTTTCCAATTTTTTTTCCTTATTTAGTAAGTCTTCTACAGTTTCTAAGTTTATGAATAGGTAAGTCTTAAATGTTATTAACAATAAGATAGTTTTTATCATTACTAAATATTATCTTTCTCATTTTATAGAAATTATTTTCTTTCATATTTAAGAATTGTTACTGATCTTATCAAATTTTTATTATAGCGATCTTGTGATTAAATTATTTGCAAGTCATACTGTGTAACCTAATTGCAACTTTTGATTCTTGTTAATTGCAAGTCATATTGGTAGTAGAATTTCAAAACCTTTGTATAACGACCCGACTAAAACTCCTCTGATTAAGATATCATTCACTTTAGCATTGACCTAGCTTAAGCACACTTAGTTTCAATATTTCCGATGTACTCCAAGTTGCAAAACCAAAAGACACCTTAATAATTAAAGTTCCATTACTTAGTATTTAAGGAATATTACAATTTATTCCCCCACCCCCCAAATTCCTTACAAAAGTGACGTTTTGGTCAATTTTGTTACATATATCCAAGACCATCACCAAGTAAGGACTCTACCATTTCGGTTGGTGAACTGATTTGATACTACTTGTAACGATCTGATTAAAACTCCTTCCATTAAGTTATTATTTGCTTTGACATTAGATGCTGTATAGTTTTGTCCCTTAATGCAGTAAGTCAGTAGCTATCTAAAAGGTTACCTATCTTAGGATTAACCTAATTTGAGCATACTTAACTTTAGAGTTTTTGATGTACTCTAAGCCTTAACACTAAATGCACCTCGATAATCAAAGTTTTATCGCCTAGTATTTAAGAGGTATTACACCATGTTCAGTTATTAAACTAAATTCTTTAGTTTGGTTTTTATCCATATCCATTTCATTTTTTTTTTCCATAAATATAAGGAACTAAAAAGTATTTCCTTTTGTCCATATACTTCCATCAAAATAACAAAGAGATATCTTGATTAATGTCACAAATAGAAATTACGTTTGGAATTCGTTTCAAGAATTCTAAGCACATTAAAACCACTTTGACAATGAGCTTATCCACATAATAACTCTCTGACACATGCCAAAGAGATTAACCATTTTCTTGGCATCTGAAGTGGCTAGCAACTGCCTTAAGATAAGTCTCTAACACAATTTGACATATGACTAATTATTGAATTACCATATTGTCACAATTCAGATTGATAAATTAATCGTATGTATGCCAAATTGTCAATCATAATTGTTTCTATTGTATTTAAGCCATTTAGAATTGCCTTTCCACCAGGCATGACACCCTCCCCCTTACCTACTCACCTACCCACATCTCGACTCATCAATAAGCTAAGTTAAATTTTGCTTGTAGATAATCTATTTCCATCGGATTTAGTTTTCTAAATTTATTTTTTCTTAAATTCTCTCTCATAAATTAATTATTAAAATTTTCTAAATTTTTTAAATATCTTTCAATATCATTTGGATGCTATCTTCTTTCTTATAATCTCAACTATTAATTACATATAATAGCATCTTAAAATGTTAATTGAAGGCAATTGAGAAAAGATATTTAAAGGATATGTTGTTATGGAAATTTCATTGGTAGTGAACTTCGATTTAAGCCTTGGAGTAAACCTGTGAATGCAAAACAAAACACTTTGAGGGGGTATTGAGGATTTGTTCGGTGTAGCATTATGATGCTTAAGTTAGCAGGTTGTGGGATTGTAGATAGAGAGAAAGAAAGCAAGGCGGCTCAAGTGTACGTAGATAAGGTGTCATACTTATAAAGCCAAATCCCCTATTTATAGAGTTTAAAGAGGAGATCTAGATATATTATGTTTTGTCTAAGCAAGAGAGTACATCTTTTTATTTAGATACGGTCCTAGATCCTTGGAGGTGACATGGGAGGTTAGAAATTCTCATGGGTCGATATTTCCATGTTATGCTTAGAGATATACGCCAAATGATCTTCATAAGTAGATCTTCCATCTCCAATAACCTTGGGTGACAAGTTAGTACCGAAGCTAAGGAATCAAGGTCATTACCTATAATAGGTTAAGCACATAATAAAGCTTGGTCTATGGTAGAAATCCCATACAAGGCTACGACATAAGTTCTATTAAGTCAAACCTAGGCCGAGTTAGGTCGGCTTGTCGACCTATGGTCTATATAGGCCTTGGGACCCACGATTTAAAATCACCAGGATCCATTTCCACTTCTACTCAATTTATACTAAGTTTATCATAACCTTATTATGTATTTTTAACAATTCTCACATACTCTTATGCATAAAAAGTGTTTATAAGGATCCTACTTTCTATATTTTCTATTCATATTTCATTTATAATGAAGGAGAGTATAGAAGGAACTAATATGCAAATATATACATGTGACAATAAAAATATAATACACATAATAAAATAAATAATCAACTTTATGAAAGAAAAAATAACTTTATATGATATATATATATATATATATTATATGAATAAATGTGGATAAAATAAGGTAGGTGGTATAAGCTAGCTAATAGGTTAGCAAATAACCTACCAAATTAAATTGATTCGCAGATCAAATTGAATGAAACCATACTAAATCGAAATATATGGGTTTTTTTTTTTCAATTCAATTTAGAAAATTTTCAAACCAAGCCAAACCAAACCACTAATTTATAGATCGTTTGAAATGATTAACCAAACCAATCCATTTTATAAAAAATTATAAAAATATTTTACTTATAACTAAAAATTTTGTTTTATTGAAATACCATTTAAAAGTATTTTTTCTTACATCTATTTAAATATATATATGGAATATTTATTACTATAATTTATAAATTATATATACATGATTCAAAGTTTATACTATACTAATTTTTATTTTAAAAAAGCTATTAATAAATATTTGAATTTTTTTATTATATGAATGTTGACTTCACCAATCTCTCATATGATGTCAATAATTATTATTATTATTATTATTAAATAAATTTAATATTTTTCATATGAGATTCAATATTATACAATATATTTTTTAAGCTAAAATATATGGTTCAATCCATAAAAGACATCAAATCAAATTGAAATTTCATTATTTAGGAAATTTTTTAATTTGAATTATATGATTTGATTAGAAATTATAATAAATTGAAGGATATTTTTATCGTTTGGTTTAATTTGAAAGTACAATCCAACCAAATCGCACCCTCATCCCTACCCTCTAGAAGCCTCGGAAGTAGAACCATGACAGGAATTTTTAAATACAACTACATATGACAGATGAAGCATCCTACATTACCGGGTACAACCCATGTGATATATCTCCAAGTCTTTATAAAGTTAGGTCCACTCCTCCGACTTGACAAGACCATTGGCAAAATGAAACGTTCTATGAAATTACATGTACCTGCCCTTATCCCGATTAAGGATAACTCCCATGTCCTTCTCCGTTGTCCTCTTCTTTGATCTTTTATTCTACGTGTTCATGTTGTTCTTCTCTTGGGCACGTAATAAGAGACAACAAAAGACGTTTTTTTTTTTTTTTTTTCAATTATATTATAATTTAAAGATAAAAGATTTGAATAAGATTTATCTCACTAATTAACACTATAAGCTGAATTTATTATATTGTAACTTAGAAAAGAAGGAACTCGAATTGAATTGATCTCATTTTTTTGAGAATAAAAAAAAGAATAAATTCATAAATCCATGAACATTTTTTTCCGTTCTTACTTTAACTACTGGAGTCTTGAGACTCACTGCATTAAAACCGTTTTATCCTCTATTTTCTTTATCATTACAGGGTAAACTTTTTCCATTGAGTTTTGGTGTTTTAACATAAAAGAGGAAATGACTGAAAGAAATATTTATTTCAATGTAAAAATTGGTGTCAAATTCTTTTGTCTATGAATTTTTCCCTTCTGCTAATCGTATGATTTCAATCTCCTTGGATTTTGCTTCTACCATTTAATAATAAACATAAAGTGGCAATAAGATCTATTAAGGAATCATTACCCCTAAGAGTGCCGAATCGCATTCCTCGTTTCAGTATATTATTAGGATTCTCATTTCTTACCTGTTCGAATTGGATATTATGATCTCCCCCACAATCCTCTCTAGCTCCCCTCTCTCTATCTCTCTCCATCTTTATGTGGTTCTTTGTGTTTCTCACTTAATAACTCCAAAATGCACTTCAAATTAATCAGACAAAATAATAGTATTTCATCCCCACTCTCAGAGAATTACCTAATAATGGATTGAGGTCGAATTCTAAGAAATTGAACTACAAAAATTGGATTCCAAGAATAGAAATCAAATAAGTTTTAATATTAAAAGCAATATATCTACAAAAGTTACCATAAACCTGATTTGCACTATTTTTCCATTCAAGTTGATATGTATTAGTCATACAAAACTATCACATACATACATATAAAACTGAAAAGAGAAGATTACAAAAGGATAGAATAAAATAAAATAAAATAAAAGATAGGTAATCGGAACTTCTTTCTCATTTCATTATGCCCCATATATCCTCCTAGCAATTACCAAACAAAACATGCATGTTAATTTAATTTGTTCACATATGGACAAAATTATGGACCTGTCCATGTGGAAAAATATGAAGGTTGTAGTCTCGCTCTAGCAGTGATATTTATTATTAGCCTCATCACTATTTACAATTGCAATGAACAAAAACTACCTAGCTAGTTATAACAAGAACAATGTAAGATGAAAATTTAGTCTTGCCAACAAATAAGCATGACTACACATCTCTTGATAATGTAAAGCCTCCCCTTTTGTTGTTTCAAGTATCCTCCAAGTTTCATACAAGATGCCTTTCTTTTGGATTCTCCTACACCTGTATTCCTCATTATTTCTTCTTCTTCCTTCTCTTTTCTTTTCCTTGTTCCACTTGAACTTGAAAGCTTCTCTTTATCTTTTATAGGGTATCCTAGAATGTGTGTTTGAGAAAGTGAGAGTGAGCTTTCTTAAGCCTTGGGAACTGTAAATGAGTAGTAGTGTGTATGTGTGTTCGTATTGATATTTCTGCTTGTTATGGGAATGAGTAAAGAGGACTAAAGGGGGCTACTTATAAGAGAAGCTATGTAGTGGTCACTTTGCTCCAAAAGGAAATGAGCAAAACTAGGCCCCTACACCACCTTCACAGACTTCACCCTCTCTCTCTCTGTCTGCCTGTCTGTCTGTCTATGCCACGTCATTCTCTGCCACAGCATTTACGTTGGAAACATGGCATAAAAATTACCAAGATAATATTAGTCTAACTTAACAACGAAGGATGGATGAGAAAGATGGTAGGAAACGGTTGCTTAGATATTTGGATTCAATTTTTTTTCTTTTGTGCATGCATAATAACGACTGGTGCACTATCACATAAGCACGCAACTGTTTGGTCTTATTATCAATTTCATGTACACATTCGTATTATTAATTGAGATAACTTAAAAAAAAAAAATACATCTCTATTTAAGACAACTTATAATTAAATGTTATTTATTATCTCATATATGTATATAGGGTAACAAAAATATTTTCTTATTCTTTAACACTAACATTATTTTTTAGTCTTTTTTCCTCTCATCACATGTGTCCCATGTACGTGAATGTCTAACTAAGTATAAATATACAAAGTGTTAAAAATGAAAAAGGAAATTGCTACTTCAATCAAATTAGAAGATGGAACAAAGCCACACTTATCAAATCAAAAACTCAGCAGAAAACTGAAATTGCATCAAACGTGCAGAAAATATGTATGAGAGTACATGTCCTACGACGACATTTCGCAATATGTTTTTTTTTTTTTAAATTTACCCTAAAATGCTGAAAATACATATGAAATTATGTGCCTCTCTCATCTATGTTTTCCTGTTTATATTTCTAACAGATTTGAAGATTCTGCTTTAAATAAAAGAAGAAAGCGTTATTATGAATATAGCGTGTGTGTATAAACAAAAAACAAGTAGTTGACTAGATCATCATATCATAATAACCCTTCAATTTTGAACGATTGCCAATTAGATTCGATGTCAAAAGAAAGCAATAGGAAAAAGATTTTCTAGTATCAAACCCAAAACGGAGAAATTTACATCCACTATTAAAATAAATAAATATCATATAAATATTAATTATATCAAATGAATTACATGATTATCATAATGATTATCATAACAATATCACAATGCTACCACATCCATTGAGTTTCAAACCTGAGTCCAATAAGTCGCTCTCATTTGTCTCAACCATTGGACGATGACATTGTATTTATCATGTTTTTAATACAAATAATAAATAATTTAATAAAATTATATCTATTAAATATAATATAGTAACAGTATAAAAAATATGAAATTGCATCTTGAAGGTATGATCTCTTGGTTAAATTGAATGTCACATTTCAGACACGTGATTTAAGCTTTGTTTTTGGTAAATTTTTTTATCTTATTTATATTTATATAATTTCTTTTTGAAAGAGCAGTAAACACGTATTGAATATAGTAATACGTCACATCTTTTGATATTTTAATAAATAATAAATAAATATCAATAATATTTAGACACATACTAATAACAATGGATCTATATCTTTACCTATTATAACTTATTGATATTTATTCTCTATTCATCAAACTACATGCTATGTTAATACTACTAAAATTTACATGCTTGTTTGACCATTTGAAAAGTGAAGTTTTCCATTTTCTGGTAGTATTTAAACAATTAAGAAAAAAAGAAAATATAAAAAATAAGAAAATTTTCTTTATTTTACGTCATATGTAACAACCGCGCGCTCACATACAAATTAATATTTCTATTTTATTACGCTGTTGGGGTTTCGATGAGGACTGAAATATGATGAGTACGTATTATCTGGAACACTGACTTTGCAGCTAAGTTACACAGAGCAAGATGGAGCGAATTTTTTCTTTTGTTTTATTTTTTTGTAATTTTCAAACATTGGGACCAGTTGTATGTACCAGGAAGACTGATCAATTTGATCAAACAAAACAACAAGTGTCTTTCCATCCACCACACATCGTTAAAAATAAGATCAGTCAAAAGTGGAGACATGTGATCTTGAGTAAGAGAAAATTTCATCCTACATTTTTTGTCAGACTATTTACTACTAAGCTACAAAATTCTAACACGAAACTTGCGTTCGCATTGGCAATTTTACAAATGCTGTTGTCGGTTCGAAAATACACTCTGCTTCATGTTACCTAAATTCTTTATTTTTAGAATGAAACCTTTCAACCTTGAATCTTTAAAACGTTATTTTTAGATTTTACTAGTTAACGGTAAAATAGTATAAAATAGGAGATAAAAAGTATGTTTTATAAGTATTGAGACTCGATCGATATTAAAGAATGGATTCGGTACGTATAGGATAAATATAAGATCCTGTAATTGAAATTTATCCTTATATATTTTATCCATATACAAGAGATAACAAGTATAGAGAAATAAAAGCTGGGATACTTAAAAAAAAAAAAAAAAATCAATTTATTGCAGCATGGTAATTTATTGCTATAAGTTAGTTCTCAGTTTGTATTTCCATTTTAACTTTCATCGATCTTTCTTCTCCCTCGCTCGGCAGATGAATGCGAGGAGAGCAAGGATAAGAGAATTTCTAACTTCGAAGAGAGATTAGTATTAAAATCTCCATTGTAAACTTAAACGTGCATACTTTTTTGTGTGTATACGTAAGACATGTTTAGCTATAATTAAAAAGTAATACTAAGTCGCCTTAACTTGCTGTGTTGCCTAATGGTATAAATGTACATAGAGACTACATATATCTACAGAAAATTCAAATTTATTAATCGATACTCATAGAAAATTAATGCCTAATGGATTGCATTATGTTATGGGAAAATTATGAATACACTTCTAAACCATTGGTGGAGTACAAATAGAATATTCTTTAAACTCTTAAAAAATAACTTTACTTTCCTATAAAAATAAGTAAAGTAATAATAACCATAAAACGTTACAACAGCTCCAAAGCCACAGTTAATAGGACCATAAATATCAAGTGTTTTTGGGCTTTAATATTAGTTTGTAGGAATTCATGCATAATTGTAAAAGTAAAAAGAAGCTTAAACTGCATTCGAAATAAAATATTTAACGCACAAAAGATATTCCATCCATTGTTGTCTGCGTATAAACCATGTCATACCAAAATATCTTTCGTGATTAGAACCGATAAGTACGAATTACGTACGTCTTTTATAAGTCTTGTTTGATCAAGTTACATTTTTTATTGAAAATTGTCTAAAGGGGAAGAACTTTGTACCGGTATATGTTTAGGGAACGACCAAATGATGAAAAAATATTTCGTTCACGGAGTTCGAGAAAAGTTGTAGTAGAGTCTGCACAGTGCATGGCATATTTGAAACCAACCATGTTACAATATAATAAGTTGATCAAGTACTAATTAGACAAATCATAACACAATCCAACATGTCTTGTCTTTTAGCCCTCCCAGGTCAGAATCATTTGCATCACGAAGAGAGAATGTAGAATTTCAACGGATTGTACAAGATGGTATTTTACACCATGTTTCTTTTAGGGATAACAACTCCATCCAGTTTCAACACCAAAAGCATATAAATTTGAATAAGTTATTGTTTTGCATTAAAATGGTCTTCGTTCACATTATAATCGTACCTGACAGTCTTCCTGTTGATTTCATCGTAAATTCAACCATTTCCCCATCTCGAATCTCGTTGAATCCGTAAAAACGTGCATTCCCATGTATTATATTAGTTTCATGTTTCATCATCTTGAAAATTACCGGCCTTACTTGTTTTGAGATAAGAGTGGCATTAAATTGGTGATTATTCATATCATAACTGTATTTGTATTATGTTAATATCGCATTTTATTTGTATAATCATATTAAGTTTTGTGGTATTGGAAATTACTGTTGTAATAACTTGTTTCAACGATTTATTGCTAAATCATCTTTTTGTTCTCTATTGATTAATTATGTATCTAAATCTGTGTATTACTACAAGGAACTGCTAGAACCCTATTGCAACTAGCAAATGTCATGTTTTGCTTTTTCATTGATTATAAACGACAATCTAGCCAACTGAGACCAGGGTTCTTGTCGGAATAGTCAACCACGTAGGGTGACTTATGTAAAATAACTGGACATCGCGTTTTGCCCCGGGGACCCGGGTGGGGTTGCTGGGGTTGTGGGTGCGTGGGTGGGTCTTGCCAATTGTGAAAAATGTGTGAATTAAGTTTAGTTGACTACTCAGACCACGGTTTTCTTTTAGTAGACTAGAAATAGAACTTTTTTTCTTTACCTAGTTCCATGGATAAGAAAGGGAAAAGAGAAAGGAATAAGTTTAAGGGAGAAATTTTCCTTCATATCAAAGCATTCTTTTATGGCTTATTCATTTTATGGAATAAAATGAGAGGAAATAAAATAAGGGTATAATATATATTATTTTATTTAGTTAGATTTATAAATAATTTAAAAATAAACATATATTATAACTTTAATAATTAAATTATTTTCAATCCATTATTTTTCTCAATTAATCCTAAAGTAATAGGATTAGCAATGGTGATTGGTGGCAATGGTGGCGGTGATGATAATAATAGTAGTGATGACTATAGTGGTTACGGTGGTTAGTGGCGGTAGCGACGATAGCGACGTCGGTAGCGATAGTGGTGACAGCAGTAATGATAGTGATAATAGTGATAAGAGTGGCTACAGTGGTCGATAACGACAGTGACAACGGCGGTCAATGGTGGTAATAGAAGTGGTGGCTATAGCGATGGAGGAGGTAGTGATGGAGGTGATATCAGTAGTTGTAAGGAATTGTGATTTCTTAATTAAATTAAAGAATTCTTATTACTTGATTTTAAATAATAGAAATTCATACGAAATTCATACGAAATTATGATTCCATAACAAAAAACCAAGTAAATGTCATAATAAAAAATAAGGAGAGAATAGAATTTCAATTCTCTCCAAATGAACGTTCCATTAATGTTTGGATAGGAAAAATCTAAATAAAAGTACTATTTTTTATCTTTAAACAAATATACACTTTCAAACTATAGAGACTTCTATAGTACCTCGACAAAATATAAACTATATTATTGAGGTTTCTTATACTTCTACTCTTTTCTCATCAAACTTATAAATTTTTTCTTTACTTTCTTTCTCTCTAATTCTTTTCTTCCCTGTTTTGTAACATAGTGTGAGGCTCACAATTCATATTAATGTTGTAGAAATAATATACAGACACCAAGGTCTTCATATATGACTTCCCAATGCCCCATATACACAGATTTTGAATGTTTCTGTAGTGCCATAAAATAGATGACTGATTCGGCATCTTTGAAATCCATAGGCAATGAAAATTTTATTATTTAGTGATAGGACCAATTTTTCGTTTTCTTTGAACGAAAGCTCTGTAGAAATTACTAGAATTAAGAATGGAAAGGAAATCTAGCTATTATAAATAAATATTTACTATTGGGTGGCTCTCTTATAATGGTTTTTGCCTCATAATATAGGGTTTTACTTTCAATTGATGTTAGCTTTGAACTTTATTTCTATAATTGCTTCTGTAAGTCAAACAAATTTAGATCATCTATTATGATCATACTAGTATTTAAATCCCAATTGAAGCATGGACTTAACTTATCCAAGTTGTCCCCAGTTTTTCCCTTTTATTATTTCTTGTACTCTGAGCAACTTATACCTAATATTTATGGGCAAAAGAGGTGGAATATATGTATATATAGAGTACATGATGAGGCAGAATTCAAATATTCAACATCACAAGTCCCACTAATAGGACATGGGCATATGACTTTTTTTTTTCATAGTGCAATCAATGAAGTTTGGTATAAGTTATTCATTTGTATCAAACTCATGTTAGGTAGGACCCCTACAAATCCATTAACAAACAAAAGTTTGCTAGCACGTTTTCAAACAATTATTTCCTCCGATAGTAAGTTTGCGGTTGGGCTATAAAACGAACAAATAAATATGAGAATTGAATGTAAAGGCTTTAGCTATAGTGACGTTATTGGGAACTAATCTAATCCCATACCGACCAGATTATCCATACAAATAAAGGAAGAATGTATTAATCTTAATATTTTCATGGAGTTATAACTATACCACTCCAACATTTCACAGCCTATGAACCGACATCACTATATATATATATATATATATATATATATATGTGTGTATGTATTTTTGCATGCTTAGTTCATTTGCTTTTATACCGCTAGTAAATTAAACGTTTCATATATGCTAATATTACATGAAACCGATCTTGTTACCTTTCATCAATAATATTAATTTTACGTCAAATTTTTAAATATGTAAAAAACTGTTGTTTTATGCACCGGCATTACGTGTGTGTGGACTGTAACCTTAATAAATGGGGCAGCTGTTTGTCCCAAAAAATTAATGTTCCTCATCCATGTGCTCTGTACATGATACATGGATGAGAAAAAATCCATCTATGTACGGTACAATATAGACAGGTGCACACGTGATAATCTCGTGAGAGACATGGTCACTGCTTATATTATTCAAAACAACCTTGATTTTTAATTTGGTGTCCTTCACTTTGGTCATTAGATTTGCTTGTCGACAAGACGCTTGGCTTTAAGCATCAAGGGGTCTTCCCAAAAGAATTTCCATGTTTATAAGAAGCAAATACTGTACCAGATATTCTTACATTGATTTTTGGGAATATGTTACCATGGCTATGTATAATTAGTAGATAGGTTCACTGGATTGAATTGATCTTAACCCATATTATCATTTACATTTATGAATATATAAAGATCGAAAGATTGCATTGATTCAGCAAGCTAAGTTTTTAGGTAAGTTCGAAGAATATGTATCCAATAAGATATCTTGAAAGGACAAGTTTTGATTTTCTTTCCTGCTTTTCGATTTGTTCCTAGAAGACTTTTCCTTTTGTGTCAAGAATAAAAATGTTATTAGGGCACTTTAATTGTATAATTCCTAAAGCAATAGAATATGAAGCAAATGTGTATATCGATTAAGTGACATCTCAAGACAAGAAGAGGATGAGAATCTCTTTCGGAGTGCCCTTACCCCATCCCCTTTAGCTTATTTGTTCTTAGTTGATGAGGCACATCGTTTTTCATACTCTTATAATGATATGTTCAATTAATGATAATTTCAATTTTGGCTTGGGGAAAAGGAAATAAAAAATAAAAAAGAACAACTATACCTTCACCAATCATAAGAAAATACACTATGTTTAGATGTATATCAATATTATTTGCAGCGTATTTTACAATAAATAATTGGGATAATATTTAAAAGGAAAATTCGAAACAAAAAGTCGTATTCATAGATAAATTTCATATTCATTTAAAGTAGGAGGTGTCTTTTAAATTTAAGAGAATTCAATACTTGTGTAGACTTTTTGAGTCCCATTTCTTTTTTTTTTTTTTTTTAGTCGCCTCCTCAGATATAGTATTCTTGTGTTTCTTTTTAACATGGCAATGTCCATTACCCAATATAATAATTGTATCATGTGTGCTTAAGATATACGTAATTTCATCCTATGGAACACCCCAAAAAAGAGATAAAAGAGAAGTTTCATGGCAAGTTCATGCTTTAGGACACTTTGTGTGAACATATCCTGACCAAATAATCCACTCCCCTACATTATAGGAGCATGGTCTCATGTCTAATGTACAGAATCTCCGTGATAGACAAGTCACCAGCAAGATAGGAACTAAATCTAATAAGTAATGTTTACTCAAGCCGTAAGGCAGAAACGCTGGCAAGTAGATGCATAATGTGATACGCCTGAAAGGATGAAGTATCCCAAAGTAATGAACTTTCTGAATTTCAAGTAACATGACATCACAAAAATTATATTCACAAACAATAAAATAAACACTGCAAAGTAAGTTAAGGAAAAAAGAAAAAAAAAGAAAATCCTAGGTTGAACTTTATTTGACTCATTGTTTTCATTTCCTTTTGGAATCAATTTAAAACTAATGCCTCGTTCACTTAAGGGGAATTGAAATTCAATTTCTTTTTTACTCTTTATTATAATATTCACTTGGTTTTTTGTCTCTATATTGTAATTTCTTAAGAATTTCTATTACGTAAAATCAAGTAATAAAGATTTCTTAATTAAAAAAAAAACACGATTTTTCACAAAATTTAACATTTTTTCCAAAAATACTCTTATATCAATTTAATGATGATCACCACCACCATTATTACCACTGCTACTATTGCCGCCACCGCTGCCGCCGCCATCGCCGCCGCCGCCGCCGCCGCCATTGCTACCACCAACTATCATTACCATTACTGCTGTTACCACCACAACTGTAACCATTGTCACCGCCATTGCCACCGCCACTACCATTGCCGCTGCTACTACTATCACTGCTACTATCGCTGATCACCAATTGCCAACCGCCAATCGCTAACCTCCAACCGCCAACCGCCAACCGCCAACCGCTAATTGCCAACCACCAACCACTACTGCCAACCACCAACCACTACCATCGTCATCAACACCATTACCATCATATTGCTACCATTATTATTACCCTACTACCACCACCATTACTTACTGTTGCCATCGCCACCGTCACCACTATCTCTAACTATAGCTATCATCACCACCATTGCTGTCATCATTACTACTGCAACTACCCCCACCTCCCCTCCAAGCCGCTACCTCGACTACCATCAACGCCACCTTTACCTCCACCAACCACCACCATCACTATTGTCGCAACCACCATCGACCATTATCACCACTTCCACCCCACAATTCATTTCTACTACTACTTATTACTTTAGAATTATTTGAGAAAAAAATAAATTAAGGATAATTTAATTATTAAAATTCTATTATGTATCTATTATTAAATTATTTATTAATCTAACTATATAAAATATTATGTATTATACTTTTATTATATTTCTTAAGAATTCTAATTGCACTTCCCTCTCATTCCATTCAATGAAATGAACGAGTTGTAAGCATTTGATATATCAAGAAAATAATATGAATAATATATTGAATGGATACACAATAAATAATAGAACATTTAATATATGTACACTAGGAGGAAACTTAGATTCTTTGTGAGCCTTTTCCTATGTTTGAGTTCATAATGGTACCGTTGTGCCCTTTGCAATTGGGAGCAAAGTGGGGCCCATCGAGGAAGGCTATGGGCCATGTGGCATTGATTCGATCATCGATTTTGCAATCTCAGAAGGTACCAAAAAAGTTACACCGATGTAGCTAATTTTTCATTTTTCTTTTTTTTTTTTGGATTTACTACGATCAATTTGACAATTATCAACTCTAAAAACATCAGTATTAATTAAGTCATTTATATTTATATCAACATTTAATTAAATCTTACATGCTTTTTTTTGCCTCAAAAAAATCTTATATGCATTAATACGAGTAATGTGATCCAATTAATGAAAATTCTTAGTGAGATGAATAAATATATAGTTATATTTTGTCTATAACGTGCATCATAGAAGATTATTGGTACACCATATGTATACCTCGTGGTGTCTTATATAGTATACAAGTTACCTAAATTTAATAGTATACATAAAGCTCCGGTTTATTATTTTCGGATAATAAACTATTCAGAATTTTTACAACACTTGATGAAGTTACGGGGATAGATTTGTTAATTTATAATAATTTCTAGGTTAATACAATAGTCAAAAGTGTGTAATATTCTTGACATGCATCTATCTCACGATTATGTTATATCACTAAAGTGTAATGGAATATTGTCTATGAATAAGCTTGAATAGAGTAAAATTGCAGCTAATAAATTTGAAAATAACAATAATAAAAAAATTAACACACATGTTTTATGTGGAAAATCCTTGAAATAAGTTAAGGTAAAAACCATAGGCAAAGGTAGAAGAATTTCACTATAATAAATTTAGTATTATAACCTTTATCTATTATGAAGAAGAAAAACAACACAATGTTCTCTTTTCTATAATAAGAGAAAACACTACAACAAAAATTGGAATTAGCAAGAAGCTAACATGTGAGGGAGAAAACTTTCGTAATTAGAAATAGAAATTGCAAGGGTGTAGTTGTAACATATGTTCAATATGGCAACTAAATTGTCGCAAATACCTTATGTGAGGATTAGATTGCCACAAAAATGCTTATGTGGCCCTCCAATTCTCGGTAATACAAAAACAAAAGTTCCCTTGCTTTTTCCCTCTAATTTTCTAATTTTCCAGGTCTTTTGCGCCCCCTAAGTGATTTACTTTCCCTCCTTTCTCTAGGTAATACACTTTCACTCCTTCAAACTAGTAAGAAGACAAATAACTCTTCAAATCTTAGGTATACAATCTCGCTCAATCTCTCTATCTCTTTCTCTTATTATGCTTTATTCTTGTCTTGCATGATAATTCTAAAACCCTAACCATCGTGGTTTGTGTGTTCATATGTTTTTCTTTTCTTTTCTTTACTTTTCTTTCTTTCTTTTTTTTTTTTGTGTGTGTATGTAAGGTATAAGAACTATGAGAGTTACGATTTTAGCACGTGTAGTTATTCAACACTTCTCTAGATTCACAAGTTTTCTCTTACCTAACTCCATGTGTTTTCTTTATGCGTTAGGGTTTTTGTGTTTTAATCACGATTCTTGACATTATTTTAAATGCAAGCTTCAATAGTATATTATCTCTTTGCACTCTTAATATGTCAATCGATGCTATGCATGTATTCTATAATTTTTGTGCTTTTATTTTGATTATGCTAATGAAACTACAATCCTTTTCATTTGCTTTTTTTTCTTTTTCCCTTCTAATTTTCTAGTTTGATTCCCCTATTGCTTTAGGAATTTTCTATAGAACAATAGTGAAGGTAAGCCTTCTTAGTTGAAGCACCTTCGAAAAGGAAGACATAGAATAAGGGCTTAGGAGTAAAATTTATGGATTTATTCCTTCTTTTATTTCTTTTTTTTTTAATGAATTCCACCCAACACATGTAAGGAAGTACTTACAAATTTCACCAAGGGCTTTTATCAACCTTTCCTCAATTCAATTTGACATAAATTGTCAAAATGTAATATGTTGTGTAAAATGTATATTAATTTACTTAACCATTATGTAAAGGATAAAGTTAATTTAGATAGGGGGTTTATAGAGATATCCCTAAAAAAATCCTACTGGAGCTTTCTATCCCCTATATATATATACATATATATATATAATATTTAATGGAGGTCATTTGCTAGAACAAAGCAAACTTATTTTAGCTAAAATATTGTGAAGAAAAAAGAAAAGATGGCTATAATATTTATTAGCTCGATGTTTGAAACAATTAATGTGCTGTTTTAGGTACAGCGGTCCATGACTCCCTCTTCTTCAAAATATGATTTTTCAAGGAAATCAAATATTGTACATAAAGTGTGCTCATCAAATCCATGTCGTGTTATTAGTTATCTTACTAATTTAGCATGATTCCATGTTGATCAATTAGATCATACTTATTTTTACCTTCTTATTTCTATTCTTTTCTGTGTATATAGATGGGTTTCATCAACTTCCATAGTTGATCCCTTACCTGGTTGTTTAAAACATATGATGATAGCACATAGCTTATATGTATCCTCAAACATGATTTGACATCTTCATGTAGGAAAACTCAATAGAAAATCCTATTATGATTTACTAAAGAAGATTGTCTTTAACATATCAAACATATAGTACAATTGTTAATACTATGTTTAGTTTAAATTCAAGCTAAAACATATGAACTTAAACATATAGATTAAAGAATTTACATTAAAGTCACCTATTAATGCTAATACTAGAGTAATAAAAGATAGCCTCAATTTGAGAATTTGGGTTCACATCAAGGATTTGGATATTAAAAGAAAGTGCTGGCATCAATCATTGCAATGCCTATTCTCTTCTATTTTCCTCATTAGTACACCATTATTCTTCTTATGCACTAATAAGCATTTCAATCTATATGTTGGAATAATCCTACTATTTTTCTCTAAGTCATATAGCTATTATTGCATTTGAAGGATATACATTGCTTTGGTTTCTTGGTTCTTTTTATGCAATTTATCTTTTCATGATTTTGAGTATGATGTTTTATGTAAGATGGACATTTCAGGTCCTAGTCATATGCAAGATGATCTTATAGATTGGTTTGGGGCTAATGTTGTTGAAGAGCATCTCAATTATCGAGATCCTCCAGAGTCATCGAATACATCGGAAAATGAACCAATTGACGAGTAGTATAATGATACTTCTAGTGATGAGCATGCAAAAGAGGACACTACGTTGGACAATGAGGAAGGGCCTAGGTGTAGGGGTGTGTACAAAGGCACCCGTTATGAACAAATCAAGAGGATCATAGGTCGTAATCCTGTTTTAGAGCTTAATCATGTTAACAATGCTCCAATAGGCGACAACGCAAGAATGTTATTTGAAGAATTCACTATAGCACATTGTCATTATTCAACATTATGCCTTCTTGATACTAAAGGTAAAGCTTGGTCGATTTTGCCATTAGAGCTATGAGAGAAGGTGACCAGTGTGGTTGTGGTAAGTTGTTAGTTTGTTATCTTGTCCAACATGTTTGCTCTACCACATTGCTGTTAGACCACATTATATTCATTGAGTAGATTGCATAAATTGTCTTGTACATAATGAATTGATGATGTTGAAGGATGCTCGTAAGTTTTGAGAATTTTTGTTAAACCAAGATATTACAAGGGCTTTACAAAAGTGAGAAGTATATTAAATCATGCTTGCACAAGCATCCTTTATTATATTCTTGTAAAGGATTCTATTTTTTTGCTTTAGTTGCATTGATTAATGCCACCGATATGGTGTAGTGTTTACCAAAATTTACCAACCTAACTTATTGTTTTATCTTGTTGCTTCTTATCTCCACCCACCCCCCAAGACCTGTAATCCCTTAATTTTTTCTATAGAAAACAATAATATGGTGGGAAATATTTTCTAGTTGTGTATATGGTTTGTTTACGTGATAAAGAACACTTGTATAGTATGCTATAATAATTATATTCACATTTGCACTTTTGTAGTATAAAAAGTACTTCCATAGTGTGATGTAATTTATATTTTGGTTATAATATGTTTTATTGAAATATATTAGGGATTATTAGAGATAGAGACACTTGGACATACCCATAAGAAAAGAAAGGGTGAATAAAGTGAATGGGTAAATTCTATTGCAAAAGAAAAACATGTAAGTTATGTTTCAACTATTACTTCAAATAAATTTTTAAACCATTGTAATTTGATGAAGATTTCTTTTTCTTTTGCCATGTCTCTTGATTAGCTATGCTTTTTTATGATGTAAAGTGCTATGATGGAATCATACGAGAAAAACTTGCAATAATCATAATCATCAAGTGAAAGGCCAAAATCACATGTTGATATAATGACAAATGTCCTTGGTCACAAGCTAGGCTATAGTCGTGGTCTAGGTTATGGTGGCCCCAAGCCACCTTCTTCTCGTCCATAAATCGCTTATGTCTCCCATTCTACAACTACGACGTCTAGTAAACAAGTCAAAGGATTGGAGAACAAAATTTCTATTTTAGAAGATACTATTGCCCAACAAAAACAACAACAACAACTTTTTGCAATACAATAGCAATAGTTCTCCCATATATCGTTCATTATACCAAATATACCACCAAACCAATTAATAGTCACCTATTTTTGGTGCGTTTAGCATTAACAATATACCATGGTCCTCATTTATTACATCATTGGGTGGATCCTTACACTAACCATCACAACCCTATTCACCGATGCAACCACAAGCTAAGCATTTGTAGTCATTCCTTCCAACTCCATTTTATCCTTTCCCTAATGTCTAACAGCAGCAACTACAATCGCAAGCGGATGGACCTTAATAATTGATTGAAGATCTATACAGCATACCATTTATGTGGATTTCAAGATTAGATTAGATATCTTTTGCATTTATGTTGTGACTCGTATTTTTCTTTGACCAACTATTTTGTGACTTGTTAAATTTTTATATTTTGTTGACTACTTTTGCAAGGATATTTGATTAGGTGTTTTTGGTATATTTTATGAGTATACTATGTTTAATATTTTCAATTTTCATATCATGTGACTTAACTAAATTTGAGTTTTATTAAGCACTTTGGCAGAATGTTTGGTCATATGGTGGAATAACTGTAATCAAATCTCAATAATCAAATGCTAGTTAATTATTTAAAAAAGAAAGGTCATGACAATTGCGACAAACATTACCTCTATCATAAAGGAATAAAGCGAGAGGTTCTAGGTCTTTATACAAGAATGTGTTTCTCACAAATACCCAATAATGACACATGTCAAAAATTTTGTAGGAATCTCATTTCTCGCAAAAGCAAATCTATTGCGAGGGTTTTCTAATTCTCGTAAATAGTATGTTAGAATTGCTTTGTCACTAATTGGCAAAGTTGAGAGGAATATTCTACGGGTCCCCTTATGTAGAATTAAATTGTTACAAATAGTCTTTTTTTGATAAAATTTTGATCATTTGCATGAAAAAACAATCCTCACATTTTATAATAATTGTTGTAGTGAAACTCACTACTCTCTCTTTTTCCTCACTTTCTAATAAGAAGTGAAATATTTGGAGATTATTGGGATAATTTTCAAATGCACAAATCAAGCCTATTTGTAAATGAATTCTCTAATGTAAACACCATGTATGAATGTATGAAATTACATTATACATAGTAAAAATGTGCACGGTAAATTTTCAAACTTATAAGCTTGGTAATTTTCTTCGTTTCCCATTATTAGTGCCAATGAGCATTAATGGAGCTCATTTTTGTGAACATAAAGTCTACAAATTGAAGTATAGCATGATGAATAAATAGTTATATTTTGTTTAGAAGGCATCATTGGTATACCATAAACTGTTGGGTGTTTAAGATATGGTAACGCCAATTGTCATAATAAAAATAAGGAAGATACTTGTGCTTAAAAGCATGATCAAACTTCATATGCAAGAGTTCAAGCTAATGATTTAGTGAGGGTTTGGGTCCTAGCATTTAGATGTCAAGGATTCCATGACTGTACATTATATAATTACGATCTTGAGGATATAGTTTATTTGCTTTATAAATAATCAATTTTGAGGACCTTAATTATACTATGTTCACTTATAAGTAAATATGTAAATTCTATTAACTATATCCCTTATCTATATCGGAAGTATTATTTCTTTATTTTATTTTATTATTATTGTTATTATTATTATTATTTCTTTCTTTCTTTTCTTTGTGAAACAAGAAATTTTTGTAATGTCAAGGAAAATTATTTTCAAAAATAGGGATAGCTTGCACCCTACACTTTTAGGTAGCTACCAACCCTCTTAAACCCTGATCTTTTCCCAAAGTAACCTAACTCTTTCATTTTGTGTAGAAAACTAAGTCTAGCCCCAAAACCTAACTCAAAGAGGAAAGTTGGGAAGATATTAAGGTAGGTCATGAGTATTACTTAAAGAAAATTCGTTTTAGGGGCTTAAGGATACTAAAACTACCTTTTTCCTTGCAAATTGTAGCTTGTTATTTTGAATCTTCTTAGGTAATCTTTTAATACTCCTCAAGAACAATAAAGGTAGGGATCGAGGTAAGAAAATAAGTGGGTTTCTCCATTTTAAGTTTATCATAGTGGAAACCCCCATTTCAGATGTTGTTTAAGTAGGTTTTCTTTTAATCCGAAAATTAAATGAGCATTTAATGATGTGTTCAGGTGATTCTCGACTTGATTCTTATGCATTTCTAGTAAGTAGTTTTCATCTCTTCTTTTATTCCTTAGTTTATGGTTGGTTTCATAAAGTTGTTGGTAGATTTGGGGTTTTACGTTGGTGTTTGATCTGAAATTTGTAGTTTTGATGGTGTAAAGTGTGTTATGTTAATGGGTTAATAAGTAATCAAAGTGTATTTGAAGTAGGTTTAAAGAAGAGTTTGGATTTAAGTTGGTTTAAAGATGGAATTTGAAGTCTATTTGTTGTTCTGGTATGAACTATGGATATGGCTCTAGTGGAACTATAGGTATGGTTGTGACCAATCTTTTGGTTACAGAAGGCTGGTAAGGACCAACAAGCTAGTTCCTCCTGAACCGTGCAGTTGGTTCCTCTTGAAACGTGCGACTAGTTCACACCAGAAAGTTGAACCAAGTTTTCTTCCATTCCTTATTCTTAAACTAGTTTCTTTGTGTCCTAACCTATTTCCTAAAGCATATTTAATCCTCTAAAACTATTTTGGAACATCCTAACTATTATAACTTATTTACAAACATATTTTACTAAGAATCAAACTTTATTTTCAAGCTTTCTTCCTTAAAACCTTCAAATCTTCATTACAAATATTTTAATCATTCCCTTCCTAAGCTAAGGTCTTTACCCTTTTATTTAACTATAGTTACTCCTAGAATCCTAGAATAAGATGGGAGTTTAGGGAACCTATAGGGGGTGTTATCCAAAGATGGGTAAGGTTGCTTAAGATGTTTGAAGTGGATTGTATATAATGGAAGATTAAGATAAGTTTACTACTATTACTATTAAGTTATTAGATTTGGGTTCTAAGGTTGATTTGGGCTTTATAATTGGTTCAAATTCAACTTTCCCATTACGTGGTGCTTGTTTGTTTGGTTGTGATTGCTAGGCTAGACAAAATCTAACTAGACTAATCTAAATTCGGCCTAAATGAATGACTTATTGATTTTGCTTGACTCGCTTGCTTTAGAGGCCCATAGTGACAGTTTCCTAAAGGAGCAACTACTGATCATATGCAGGGATTCCCTAGTGAACTTTCATATGAAATAATGTAGCTAGAATTCTATGTTTTTAGACTTGGAAACAAAGGACTTAAACGAAAACATATATTTATACCCACCTATGTATGTGGACAAAGATCAAGGTGTAACAAGGTCGTGAGTACCCTTTTGTTGGTTGTTACCTTAAATAAAATATAGTTAATTTACTATTTGCTTTATACTTAATATAATTTGCATTATTGTTCATGTGTGTGACTCGGTTTAGCATCCGTATATGCTTATGCATCATGTATTGGGCTCTAACTCATTATTTTATTTTTACAACTGTAAATCAATTTGATAAGTTTACGACAAGTATGAGAATTGCTATCTTTAGGTTGGGGAAGAGAGGCAATTAGTTCTATATGTTGTGAAATATCAAGATTTGATTATTGAGTATATTTGTGGTTGAAGTGACTCGCTTATGAGTTACTTGAGTTAATGTACTTGGAGAATTGTTGTTTTATATTTGATAAGTAATTGTTACAAGTGATTGTGAAGATTATAGTTAATTTCATAGCCTTAATGTAGTACTAGAAAACTAAGGATATGTGGTAGATTGTGGCACTCTTAAGTTCCAAGGCATTACGATTTCATTCACAGAATGCATAATACATCAATCCTTAGGAGGTCTAAATAAACAATCGACAAACAACAAAGTAGCTAAATAAGATAGTGGTCTAACAACTGAAAAACTACAATGCATCCCATGTCTTGCTTGGGTTACAACCCAATGAACACACTAATTAGCATCACGATGGACAAACTAAACATGAAAGTTGGAAAACCTTAAACTTAAGCATGCAATATCATGAACAATTCTTCTAATCTTCCAAGAACACCTAGCAGGCTTCTTACAACTTTTCATTAGCTGCAAACAATCTACCTCTACAATCACGTTATTCCAACTTTTGTCAAGGGCATCCTTTAAGCCTTCTTTAACTGCTAAAGCTTCATTAATTTCACTATCAATAAAATCCCCAACAATTGTTGTTGCTTATAGCAAACACCCTTGTGAATCTTTAGATACTATTCCTAATATTCCCTTACCATTTCTAATATCAACAGCTGTATCATAGTTAATTTTGAACTTCCCACTACTCGGAGAGCTAACCAAATTGATCTCATCATTTGATGTTGAACACCTAGTGTCATAGACCCTTAATAAAAACCTAAACCCATGAGGTTCCTCAAATCCCATCTAAGAAGAAGCCTAAAGCCCAAAACTACTAAGGCTTCTACTAGATAGAAGTTTTTAGAAAGTCTCAGAATATTCTAGGTCTTTGTATCTTAGTAGGTAGAAGTAGTTAGCATTAGAAATGTACATCTAATGTAAACTGTTAAATCATATTGATCTTGGCCATTTATTTGAGGAGGCTACTTGTATATATAGGAGACTTCTCCTCAATTGTATTCATTAGTTATTTAAGTAAGAGTCATTAGAGCTCAAGAGCTTCTCTCTCTAAAAACACTTTTCTTTCTCTCTCTAGAAACTCTTGTGCACTTAGTAGGAAAGGCTAGCTTAATTCTTCTCTAGGTTCCTTGAAGAGTTTAAGTGTCGTAAATGGGAGATAAGCTATCTACTTCACATGTAACAAATGGTATCATAGTAAGACTTGAAAAGCTATAGCTAGAAACGTGACTTATGCAATTAAGTATGATGGTACTCTACTAACTCCTTTCATTGTAGGTGAACTAACCAATTCAAGTTTCTCTCGAGGTGGTGATGCTCCAATAGAAGCCAAGTCAGCTAACTTAGAGTTAATTATGGTAGACCTGACTTGAAGGATTGGGTGGATGGGTCATATGACATCTTAAGAAGGCTTAAGGAGGAGCTCTTAGGGAAGATGTTGTCGACCTTGAATGAAGTAATGGGCAGCCTTCAGAAAAGAGACGATAACTTAGAGTGAATAGTAGCTACCTTGAGAAGAGAGGTAGAAGGTTTACGACAATGATGTAACAAGGGAATGTTACTGGATAAGGCTTGGCTTAGGTAAAGCATGTAAGAAATATTAACGTCCTTAAGCCAAAACCATATTCAAGAACTAGGAATGCTAAGGAGATTAATAATTTCCTATAGAGCTTGGAAAGATATTTCGATGCTATGGAAGTGATGAACAATGCTTCTAAGATCTACTCTACCCCTATGTTTTTAGAAGATGTAACCATATTATGGTAACGAAAAAAGGTCAGAAGGTGCCAAGCAAATCGTTATGATATTGCTACTTAGGAGCACTTTAAGATGGAATTAAAGGCACAATTTTATCTAAGTAATGCAAAGAAGGGCGCTAAGGCCAAATCAAGAAGACTACAGCACAAAGGCTCTATTCAGGAATATGTAACGAAGTTCTCTAACTTGCTACTAAAGACCCTTAATATGAGTGATAAAGATGCAATGTTTGCATTGCATGATGGTTTACAAGGTTGGGCTTAGATGGAACTAATGAGGCAAGGAGTCTAAATTCTCACCCAAGCCATGGCAATCGCAAAAGCCTTAATCAAATTCAAGAGGAATGATAGCCCCATGAATAAAGGCAAGAAGGACAGGCCTTAAAGAGGTGGGGGAGATGTTAAAAGGACAAAGATCAGTCCAAGAAGAGAAGGACAAACTCAAGCATGGAAAGGCAAGATCCATGAGACTCATAAGGCATCTTCCCAGCGAAGGTTTCCTTCTTCCTTTGTTTAAGGCCCTTTAAAGTTAAGGAGTGCCCAAACTAAGTCAAGGTAATAGCATTGTATGCTAGAGAAGAGGAAGTAACCCATAATGATACCAAACTAGGAGCCCTAAAGCTATTGAATGCTATATAGAGCAAGCCTACCTAAGAGATGAAGGGGCTAATGTATGTAGAAGCCTAAGTTATAGCTCACAAGATGAATGCTTTATTTGATATAGGTACATTTGACATCTTCACTTTAGAAGAAACAACTACTAAAATTAGATTGAAGGTGGAGAAGGGTTGAGGAAGGCTCAAAGTAGTGAACTTTGAAAAGATACCCGTTGTTGGGTTAGCTTGAAAAATAGATTTCCAAGTAAGATAATGGAACAAGAAAGAAACACTTGAAGTAATTCCCTTAGACAATTATGAATTGGTGATCGGTATGAAATTTCTCCATAGAATCAAGGCTTGCATTGTGCCATCCTCAAATTGTATCTTTATCATGGATAAGATCTTACAATATGTTGTTCCAGTGAGTTAAAATTTTGGCTTGGCCACTAAGATGTTATCAACTATTTAGTTATTGAAGAGGATGAAGCGAAATGAGTCCACGTTCCTAACTACCCTAATGTAGAAGATGAGGCCCCATAGAAGCAAGAGATATGATGCCGAAGGAATTCCCCAAACAACTTCCACCTAAAAGAGAGGTAGGTTAGGTAAATGAGTTGGAATCTGGTGCCAAACCTCTATCAGTAGTACCATATTGACTATCCCCTCCAGAATTAGAGGAACTTCAATGACAACTGAAGGAGCTTTTAGACAATGGTTTTATCTCACCTTATGGTGCCTTAGTATCATTTTAAAAGAAGCATGATAGGTCCCTACATCTATGTATAGACTTAGGACCTTAACAAGATCACAGTTCAAAATAAATATCCTATCTAGTAGTAGTTAAATTATTTGACTAATTGAGTATAGCAAGATGCTTTTCCAAACTACATTTGAGAGGAGGTTATCATTAAGTTAGAATTGCAAAATGGGATAAATCAAAGACCATCTATGTCACCAAATATGGAGCTTTTGAATTTCTCGTTATGTCATTGGGTTGACTAACACCCTAACTACATTTTGTACTTTGATGAACTAGGTTCTAGCTCCATTCTTTAGCCAATTTGTAGTCGTGTCTTTTGACGATATTGTGATTTATAATAAAGCCCTTGAGGATCATGTACACAACTTAGGATATGTTTTCTTAGGCTTGAGGAAGAACCATTTATATGTAAAGCTCGAGAAGTGCTCCTTCACTTAAGAAGAGGTAGCCTACTTAGGTCTTGTTATGGGCCAAGGACGAATTCGAATAAATAAGGCTAAGGTCTAACCTATACAAGAGTAGGAAAGACCCTCTAAGTTGACCAAATTGAGATCATTCTTACGGCTTGCTAACTATTATCATCGATTCATTTGAGGAAACTTGAGAAATGTAATGCCTTTAACGAACTTACTTAAGATAGATATAAAGTAGTGGTAGAGTAGAAGATGCCAAGAGGCCTTTAATCAATTGAATGGAGATTTTATGAAGGAATTAGTCCTAACCTTACCTAACTTGACCAAGCCATATGAAGTACATACCGGTGTAAGTGATTTCACTATAAATGGGGTTCTCATGTACGAGGGACTTCCTTTAGCCTATGAAAGTCATAAATTGAATGATACGGAGAGGAAATGTACAATCCATGAGAAGGAGATGATGGTAATAGTTCATTGCCTTAGAATATAGAGACATGATCTACTAGACAGTCAGTTCATAGTAAATGACCTGTAGGCAAGGACTTTAGTAGAGAGTACCTTGAAGGGTAAGACTTAAAGGTTTTTGGTAGAGAATTGATTGTTACATATGAAGGGGTCTCAACTATATGTTTCCTTACATATGGGGCTTAGTAGGAAATCCTAAAAGATTATCATAACTCATTGTAGGTGGGACTCTTGAGGGTTTAGTGAACTTTAGCCTTAATTGAAGACAAGTATTATTGGCTTGATATCTGAAATGATGTGGAGGTATATGTGAAGACATGTCTTGTGAATCAACAGTAAAAAGTTTAGAACCAAGCACTAGTAGGTCTCCTATAACCTCTTCCCATCCTCAAGAGATCATAAGAAAGTACTTCTATGGATTTCATTATGGATCTCCCAAAGTTTGAAGAGTATAATATTGTAATAATGGTTTAAAAGTAGATCGATTCTCCAAGCATGCAGCCTTTGTACCAGCTACAAAATAAAGTACCCTATAGTTCTATTACAACAAATGCTTAAAAGTCCATGCAAGACGTAAAATCGAGAATGAGGTTTTCATTCTATATATGCCATCACTATTAATGGTTAGCTCCATGATTTCAAGCCAAGTTAAGGAAACCACTTGACTATTCATGAAATATATAGTAAAGTATAAGAGAATACCCTCATCAGTTACTAGTGATCAATACGAACAGTTCACAAGGAGACTCTAGACTAAGTCATTAAGTTGGTGGGTTGAAACTTAAGTTTCTCCACTAGTCTACACCCACAAACAGATAGGCAAACTAAAAGGACAAATTCCTTACTGGAATTATATTTAAGACACTACATGAGCGCTAATCAAAAGAATTGGGTGAGGTTACTTCATATTGTTTACTTCTCCTTTAATTTATGCTATAATGAGGCCAGAGGAAAGAGTTCCCTTGAGGTGGTGTTGGGGATCCAACCTACTGCCCCAAGTACAATCACTATTAAGTATGAGGGTAATAGCTCAATACTATATGTTACCAAGAACCAATAAGAAGAAGTAGACATAGTTCAAGCCTATTTACATAATGTTGCTAAGAGAATGAAGAAATTTGCTAATGGAAAGAAGAGGAACATTAAATATCGAGTAAGAGACCTTGGCATGGTCTAACTATACGTAATACAAAGGAAAAAAAGGAAAGCTTTACAAAGGCTTAATGAGGAGATATAAAGGACCCTATAAGGTGATGAAGAAAGTATTAAAAGTAGCTTATAAGTTAGAATCACCACTATGATTGAAGATTTACCCGGTATTCCATGTCAACATGTTAAAGCCTCACTTTAAGGACGAGGAAGCTTCAAAACAAATGAAGACAACAGGAGCCCCTATTGAAATTCAAAATTCTTATGATATGGAGGCAAGTAGTGAAGGACTAGATAGTGATCGAGCAAGGCCATCTCAACTATGTTAAGTAGTTAATCAAGTGGAAGTGATTACCTAATAGTGAGAAAAGTTGGGAACTAATTGAATTATTGTGGCAATTTTAAACATTATTCAACAAGTTTTGAGAGATAGAGATGAGGGCATCTCCGAATTCTGATTGGGGAGGAGGAATGTCATGGACCCTCAATAAAGGACCAAACCCATGAGGTTCCTCAAGACCCATCTAAGAAGAAGCCTAGAGCCTTAAACCTCTAAGGCTTCTTGATTAGGCATATATCTCACTAACAGGCAAATGCACCTAGTCAAGTTTTAGTATAAAATAAACAAATAAGACTCTAAGTATTGATTCCACAAGGAATCAATATGTGAGAACCTAATTACCAACAATTTCCTAAAATTTCTAATTATCTAGCTTTACCATATGAGGGAAATTGTGATAAAATAGGCAAGTTGAATAAGAGTTAGCAAAGTAATAATAAAGTAAAAAAGAAAGATAAATAAGGATTGATGAAATAAGAACAATAAAGCAAATGAGAATAAGTAAAATAACAATACTAATTAAAACTAAAATTGACAAGCAAAGAATTAATTAAAATAAAGAAAATATGATCCTTTGTAAATTGTTATTATTTACTTTTTATTTTTGTACAATCTTTCAATCTCAATTATCCTCTGGACCATGGAGATTGCTAATCCTATTCTTACGAAAATCAAAATTTGAATTAACTAAACTCGTCTCTAGCTAATTCCTAATCTTGAGATCCTCTCTACCCGCTTCCCTATTTAGTAGAGCATCTGAAGATCGCATAAAGTACATGGATTCCGCTATTAGGTTTCTCTATTCTAGAGAGATCTAATATATAATCTCTTAGCAAATTGAAACCCTTCTAATTATGCTTGTTTAGTTATTGTTGACCTTGCAACTCTATAGTAAACTAAAACATCAAATTAGTAACTACAACACTATTAAATTGAAGGCAATATATTCAATGTAATTAAATAATCAAATAATAAAATTATAGAAAGAAAGAATCATTGTTGTAAGAAGAAAGAAAGAATAATTGCTCCAAGAAGGAACTAAATTTCAATCACAATTCACTGAAAATAAATTAAAAGAGTAATGACATAAGAAAAGAGAAAAAGAAAATTAAATTAAGAGACCTCTGCAATATTCTAGACTACAACTTACTTAAGGGGGCTCTTTTTGAAAACACTAACCTAACGACCTATTTATAGAGTTATGGAGCTAAGTTTATAAAAAAATACTTGACAAAATAAAATATGTATTGAATATTATATGTCTCAAAATAGAATATTTGTTTCAAAAATAAAAGATTCGCTTATCAAGGGATAACCACACCTTAGGTACACAGTTGTACGTACTTATTCTCTACGTAAAAACTTGAAATAAATTGACGAGAGGAATACGGTTGGGCACCATGGCCATGAACCTTAGTCGTGGTCCTTGGACTTTTTTTCTTGCTAGATTCATGACTAAACTTCTCTCCAAATCATCTCATGATTAATGCTTTGGCTTCAAATTACTTTAAAAATGACTAAAAATCTTTAAAACTTCATAAAACATTATCGAAGTCCCAAAAAGTGAAATTTAAATTAATTAAGCACAAAATAACACAAATTAACTTGATTAAGTTTTAAAATAGCTCAAAAGAACCATAGAAAATATATACTATTTTTGTATTATCAAATACCTCCACACTTAAGCTTTTACTTATCCTTAAGCAAAACAAATAAAATATTTAAAGGATAAGATGAATAATTTTAATTTTGGAAAAGTACACCCTAAAAAACGTAATTGCTTAGCAAAAATTCTTTCTAGAACCACCCTTATTCCTTAACTTTATAATGACTTCAAAACACTTAGATAATAGCCAATTGAAATTAACTGAATTTCAGTTATCAATCTAGAGAATTTAAAGTTAATCATAACACTTAAGCAAAAATTAAACTAGAGATAAAAATAGACATAAACTAATTAAGAAAAAATCATAAGGATTTATTTAACTCTATCTCAAGGGATTTTTTAAGGTCCATGCCTTATTTTTTATGAGACCATTACTATCATTTATCTTATCCTTGATTTGTACTCCTTTAAATTTAAACCATTAAACAAATTTTGAATTTAATGGTTTAGATTTTATAACATGTGAATGAATGCTAAAATGGAGAACAGGGATCGATCTTGTCAAAATAGTGGATGGGATCGTAGAATCTTCCTAACTAAAGAGGAGCGAAATCTTCCTTTGAGTAGTTATTTAAAAATAAATAAATAAATTGGATGCATGTTACATCAACTCATCCTTTAATTATCCCTTTACTTCTTTCAATTTTCATTATGAGGTTTATCAATTCAATTCAATTTTCTTTACCAAAACTTGCTTAGCATGGGAAAATACCTCACTCTTCTGACAGCTACGGATGATCCTTACTACTTCAATCTTTTTATTTACTTAGCAATTTCCAACAAAAAAGCACCTTACAACCTTAATTATTTTCTACTTTTTCCAATTGGTAATAGGAAAGAATTTTACTCTTCTAAGGGACCAAGATTGATCCATACCAATCTTTAGCAATTTATTCAATTAACTTAATTTAATTATTGAATTTACTTTACATCTCTGACTACTTTGATTTTTCATAGGACTTTTAAATTTTCAAAAGACTTTTAAATGACAAATCTCATTTGTCCATTGAATATAGAAATTTTGAAAAAAAGGATAAATAACTATCTTCTAAAATTAAGCTTAGAAATCAAAATAACTAAATCTTAACTCGTTCATTTGTATCTTAATCCTAAGCTAAGTCTAAGCTTAAGAGAAGGATAACTCTAAACTCTAAAGATCTAATAAGTCAAATTCAACAAACTGTCCTAGATTCATAAAGGATTGGGTAGATTAAAAAAAAAAACTATGCTTGCTTATTTATATGGAGGTTTGCAAGTTTCTAAAATTAAAAAAAAAAAATGGCAACATTTAACAGAAGCTTAAATGGGTAAAACAATAGCATATATAATCTAATCTTCCTCCCACACTTAAGTTGTATATTGTCCCCAATGTACATATTAACAATATAATGCAAAAATCTAGGTGAGAGAAAACTAAAAATAAGGAAAAGAGAACTAGGACTTCTTTGGTTTTTGGCATTGATTTTGAAAATTGTGAATTCCAAACTTGAGTTCCTTTGACCAATTAAGCACATGAAGTTATCTTTGCTTATAAACAAGCTAACTATGAAAATAAAAAGTTAAACTAAACAAAATAAAACTAAAACTATCACTAACATTAATTCAAGTACCAAATTTTGGTCTCTTATAGAATCTAAAAACATAAGAAAATAAAAACAATTATCTAAATAGAAAGCAATAGTGTCTAAATTATTATAGTCATCCAAAAGAAGGAAACATCATACCAAGTTTATTTAGAAAAACATGAAAGTTTAAGAAACATTCACTCCTCAACCTCTTCATCTTCCTCTTATTCTTCTTCAATCTCATCTTTAGAGACTTCTTCTGTAGAGTCTAGCTTAGACATTAGTGGTGATGATGGTGGCTGAATCTAGAAGTGAGCCATAATTATCACCTGCTGAACTAAAGCCTAGTCCGTAAAGTCCTCTACCTCTTAAAAAGCCTCCTTATGAATCTCTTAACAGTGGCAACCACTAATGAACATGATGCTTGTGTCCTAAAGGATGATGAAGTGGCATACTCACCAGTTAGCTTAAGTAAGACCTCAAGTAGTGGTGGGAGTTGCATAGTCTTGATAGCATCATATATTAGAGGGATAGGGGGATTCAATTGTTGCAAGCATGATGCATTAGGGGGGCCATGCACACTTGTCACTAAATGAATGATGAAAGGACCTACAAAAATAGTCTTTGTATGCCTATCAATAGCTTATGTCTTAAAACCAAGCCACCCTGACAACTTGATTGATGGGTTGCTTGTTAGTAATATTATGCAAATATAAAATATCCATTTCACTTACAACTCTTTAAATATTCTCTCTACCTGTAATATTCCTAGCTAAAACATAATGAATCAATCTCAAGCTAGGATCAATCAATTTTGAAGCTTTCGACCTCCCTAGATTATAAATTCCTTCACCTTTGGTCAAATCATCTTACACAAATGCTTCAAGTACTCCTCTAAGCAATGTACAAGGCAATTCCCTGCATTTTTATGTCCTAATATAATTAGCTAAGTAAATTCCCATATGAATGCCTATGCCATCAATTGACATACTCATTTTTTGGCCAAAACATCTTAAATGAATAGAATTTTGCCTACTTAGAGCGATGTTATCAACACCTAACCTAAAGGTGTTAAGGAATTCTAAAGTCAATTCTTTATACACTAACTCATTTATTGTTAAGAGCCAATCTCATTCTCCGAATTCTATCAATTGTCTAACTTTGGCTTCATAACTAGCCTCAACTAATGTTTTCCAGTTAAATAAGTGTATTGACCAACTTCTTCGTAAGATATTCGAGAATATCTTTCCTTCTACTATAGAAGGTTAAACTGAAGAAGTAGGTATGTAGTTTGTAAGCCAATGTTCTCACGATATGCATGTTTTTTTTCAAGGAATTTTTCTGTGAAAAAAAAGAGAAGGAATTTAAATTTGATGAAGAAGACAATTCATGTGATATAAATAATAGCTAATTCAAGAAGGCTCCATTATTATTCCTAATTATTTGCTAATTTACATCACTAAGCAACATAGGCAATAATTAAGTGAAGAATTGTATAGTTCAAGGGCAATTTCTCTAAAGTCATAGATTAATGCATTTATAGGGTTAATCAAGTCCTAGTTGCATGATTCTATTGATAAAGACATATGGGTATTTAACATATAAAAATTCCTCAAATTGGCTTAACATAAGAAATTCTTAAAATAGCATAATATCATATGATGATAATTTTTAAAGTATGGATTCATGAAATTAAAAAGCTAATAAGATGTTAATTTTCAATCTTTAATTTAGCTTACAATTTCATAATCTCAATTGAACATAAATATTGACATTCAACAATTGAAACTTGTTCTCAGAATCCGATTATGTAATTACCAAATTTCTTAGTTCTATCATGAATTTAGGATATAGGCTAAAAGAAATCCGTGTTAATAAATTCTAGAAATTTATGTTAATAATCTTTAAAAATTCATGTCTTTAAAAATCTATGAATTCATGTTAACAATTTTTAAAAATCCTTAGATTCACCAATTACACAAAGATTTCAATACCAACAAGTTTCAATAATTCCAACATAAATAACATAGCCCCAACTATAAATTCCTTCACTTTCTGATCTTTTTCTCACACTTTCCCAACACTTCCTTCACTTTTTTTTTTCTATTTTCTCACACTTATTCATTCACTAACCTTAACAAACACATATTTCCCATGGAGTTTTTAACAAATAACACATAACAAATACAACTCATGATGCTAAAAATCCCAAATTACTTCTAAAAATCAAATTTTAAACACATGCATGCAAAAACAAAACCCTCATAAAAAATCACAATTTTTAACCAATCTAACCATAGATTTAAAAAAAAAAAAATCAAAGAAAGGTGATATACGTACCTTGATTGTATAGTGTACGGTGTCGGATCGTAAGTTTTTGCAATGATTCGATGTGTACTAAGAGTAAGAGATTGTGGCATGTAGAGAGAGAAAGAAGGTTTGAGAATGAAAGGAGCTTGTTTTTTCATGATCTTTAAAATCTACAAGACTACGAGCATGGTCTACGGTCATGTAGCTTAGTTGTGGTCCATGTTTTATTTTATTTTCACTTACCTAAGGTAACCATGAGTGTAGTCCTTACCCATAGTCCTCTTTGAAAAACTTTACGAGAGGAATACGTGCCAAGTCTACGGGTATAGTCCTTAGCTGTGTTCTTCTCCAAGCCTTCAAATTGCGCAATTTTGATACCTTTTATTTGGTAACCACAATTGCCTTAGAATAATTCAAAATTAAAACAAATTGAAGCACTAAAAAGGACCAAGATCTCAACTAGATGACACTATTATTGCAATAATAAATCAATAACTACTTCTAAGCAAAATTAGATTGTTCAAAGCAAGACAACACTAACTTATTCAACAATTCATAATTGAATCAACTAATGACACAACGAACAAAATAAATGAACTAACTAACAAAAATAACCAAATTTAAGTAGACCAAACCGAATTTAGGCTACCTCCCAAATAGTGCTATTATTGTATGTCGTTGGCTTGATGGTTGAGTCCATCATAAATGCAATTCCTTAATTAATACATCCATACTTAACTGATGAAAAAAAAGCATATAAAGAAAATATCAAAAGAATTGCAGGAAAGATTTTTACAAAAGTATTAAAATAATTGAAAATTTAGGTTTTTGCTAATTCTAACTAGATTACTCGTTTTGGCTCTTTGATAACAGCACCAAAAACTTGATTAAGCATATACCACACTAATAGGTAAGTGCACATGATCAAGTTATAAGAAAAGAGAAAGGAAAATTAAATTGAGAAACCTCCACAATGTTCTAGACTACAACTTACTCAAAGGAGCTCTCTTTGAAAATACTAGTCTAGGGACCTATTTATAAAGATGTGATGCTAGATTTATAAAAGAGACTTAACAAAATAAAGACACATCGAATATTACATGTCTCAAAATAGAATATTTGCTTAAAGAATAAACAATTTGCTTGTCAGGGGACAACTATGCCCTAAGTACACGACTATGGTAGCTGGTCATATATTTATTCTTTGTACGAAAACTTGAAATAAATTAACAAGAGGAACACAATTGGGGAACATGGCCATGGACCCTAGTTGTAGTCCTTCCTAGACTTCTTTTCTTATTCGAGTCATGACCAAAATTCCTCCAATTCATCCCGCAATCAATGCTTTGGCTTCAAATTACTCCAAAAATGATTAAAACTTCAAGACTTCATAAAATGTTTTGAAAGTCCCTAAAAATGAAATTTGAATGCATTAAGCACAAAATTAAGTTGATTAAGATATAAAGTAACACAAAAGAACCATAGAAAATATATGTTATTTTTACATTATCACTTCTCTAAGATAGAAGTTTCCAAAAGAATTTAAAATGTCTTGGATCTTTGTGTCTTAGTAGGTAGGTGGTAATTAGCATTAGAAATGTAAATGTGATGTAAACAGTTAGATTGGGTCGATTTTAGCCATTCATTTGAGGAGGCCACTTATATATATAAGAGACTTCCCCTTAGTTGTATTCATTGGTCATTTAAGTAAGAATCATTTGGGTTCTAAAGCTTTTCTCTTTAAAAACACTTTTCTTTCTCTCTCTAGAAACTTGTGAGTTCTTAACTAAAGTAGCAAAGGAAACCAATGAAAATTCTCAAGATACACCACATACTTAGTAAACATCCCTTATATGCAAATCTTAACCAACTATCTTTCATTGTAGACATCTTGTATATCTAAGGAATGCTCCTTAAAACACTCAATGTAGTCCATATGATCTTCCTTAAGCCTTTGTTGGATCCTTCCCATGTTAATAAGAGTGACTTTCCCTCAATAGGGAAAAAATTTTCTAAAAATATTTTGTACATGCTTCCCTATGAATCCATTAACCCAAGAAGAAGGTTGACATACTAGATGTATGCTATCTCCGTAAATGACTTAGAGAATTCTTTTGACTTCAAATAATCATCAAGTCTATACACTTATAAAGTCATAATGACTTTCAGCAAGTGCTCTTTCGTACTCCTTTTCTTGCCATTAAATAACACAAACTTTACACTTATGTAGTCTTTATGATATGGCTTCATGATGATGCATTAATGATGTAGGATCTCCAATTCTAGCACCCCTATTATGGACCTTGCCCCATATTTCTTTCAATTATATGTTTAGATCCTCCTTTATCACAAACGAACCCTTTTGAATGGATGCTTCAGCCCTCACTAATATTGTAGAAGAAGGATTTATAAGTATAGAGTTCATAAGTACGAGATTCATAGGTATAAGATGTACAGATTCAACAATCGTAATTCGTAGGATAGCATGTGAAGATGATGAATCTCCAATTTAGATCCCATGATTCCTTACTTTAAGTAGAGAGTATTGTACAATTGCAAGTCCTATTATAAGAAGTTGCTCTTCAACCCTTGGAGTATTATCTTGTTCATCAATAGTAGGAGGATTGAAGGACGAAGGAGCTTGTGGAGTGTGTTGTTGCACTATATTTGTAGGATTTGAGGTAGTTGCACCCTAATGTATAACAATGAAGGCAACAAAAGCAAGCAAACATTGCCATAAGTTCATTGAAGTTCTGTTTGTCTCTCAAAGCTCATGTGTTAGTCATATGTTGTTAGGGATAGCTTCTTGTACACCCTTTCCTTGAGTCGTGTCTCTAACTATGGGGGGATCTTAGTCATTTGTCATAGTAGTAGCATCCTGCTCTTAATTACCACCTTTAGTAGAATCAATTGGTCTTCTCCTTTGAAGTGCCATCATGCAAGTGCTAAGCCTTCCCTCACTAATGGGGTTGCCAAAAATGTAAGTATGAGGGTATGAATGCAACGATCACTTGCATGTTGAGCATTGACTCGCACTACTTGTGATTAGGAAAATGACTTGAGTTGCATGTATGAAATGATCAAGTGAGATAAGATAAGAAGGAGAAATAGGCAATCTTACTAAAGCTCTAACACAGAATGTAATAGGTAAGGCTAGCAATCCGTACTATGATATCGTATCTCGTTTTCATATCTAAATAGGTTTGTGTTTAAAAAACATAAACTCGTGATATGACCCGTTTATTAATTGTACATAAAAAACATAACCCTTGATCTAACATATGTCGTTTCCAGGTTGAACCCATTTAATTAAGACTAAATATTTTTGTTATTGTGTCATACCTCATTTATCTTAGGTTTGATGTTGTTTATTGAATGAAAAATTATAATTAAATCAATAAAAGATTTATAGATACTAAAAAAATAGAACGATAAAAATATTTAAATTTTACGAAAACAAATGATATAATATCTTTACATTTAATATAAAATTACTACTCAAACAAAAGTTTTAGTGAAACAAAATCTCATCAAATGTAGAAAATCTAAAATTTTAAGTTATATAATATTACAAATTAAGTTGGATCATGGATTAATACTGGTATCAATTTCTAAATTTATCATATTGTTTGACAAATTTTCAGGGGAGACAATAAAAAAATATACACATAAGTTTGTAAACTTTTACCCATTTAAACTACGATGTAGTAATAAAAGTACATTACTTTACTAAATTTAGGTTATATAACATTATTAAATTAAGTAGAACCATGACTTGAATGGATATTAATATTAATACCAGTGTTGATTACAAAATTTATCATATTTTCTATCAGATTTTCAAAGGAAATAGTTAAAGAATTTACATATAAAATTATAATTTTTTACCTATTTAAACTACAATGCAATAAAAAGAACATATAGCTAAAAAATATCTGTACCTTTATCGAGATTCATGACTTAGAAAGAAATTATTTATGCAACAAATTGCAAATGTAGAAGAATATATAGCATATTTCGTGTTCCATGTCTAGGTGTAGAAGCTTAACTTGAAATTGGACACAAATTTAACTATATCTAAATGGGACCAACCCATTTATGTCTAGTGTTAATATTTTCCATACATTAACCCATTCAAATTGTCTCATGTCGTATCTGAGACTATTGCATTTGGGTCCCAGATTACTAGCCTTGGTGATAGGTGGAGGAGCTAAATAGCATCTAACTCCACTAAAGTGATTTCTTAAGGACTTTAAGTGTTTGATTCAATTAAGTAGAGAGTCTAGTGGGGTAACAACATTAATTAGGATTTCTCTCCTTCGAATGAAGAAGTGAAAGGAGTATTTTTAGAATATGGTCATTGATCTCATCTATTGAATTGTGATAATGATCAACAGCCAAAATCTATCTCTTCCTTTTATGGACTTAAAGTAGACTTCCTTTATAAGCTTAGTCTTAAAAAGGCCTTATTCTCTTAGTGGGAGCAAAATTGAGAAAGGTTAGATCAGGCAAACTGATACAATGGGTCCTATACTAAGTATACCATGCCAAATCTTCCTTATTCATCCCATATATGGGCTTGATTCTATAGGTCGTGTCACCTTTATCCCAGAGAATCAAATCCATTTAATTACTAAGCCGAAAGCCAAATTTTGAATTTATCTCTCTATAATAATAAACCATATTATCTTGACCAAATGATAATGGAACAAAATATGTTCTCCCACTCCCATTTACTCCACCAAAACAACACTTTAGTAAGCATGAATCTTCCTCCAAAGTAAATTATGGTTGATACAGATCGATCCAACGATTCATATACACACGCTAAAGAAAATGCTTATGTTACAGCTAACATTTTCAATTCCATATGATTTTCTACTCTACTATTTAAATATGAAAAAAAATTGAATTTCAAGCAAGCAATTGTTAATAATTCTAGATAACAAAGAACAGTAAAGACTCTTTACTAAAATAGATTCATTTTTTTTCCTTAGGTCATACTAATATCACAATATTATTTGAATAAACTTAATAGAACATCAAAATTACATGTCGATCTTCATACTTTGATTCTAAATTAGATAGAACATACCTACATAATTGTCTAAAGTATCATCTTGGTTGTAAATTCTTAAACTACACTTCATATAATAACCTATCAATGTCGGTTAAAAAAAATAAATAAATTCAAAATTTGGCAAAATATATTACAACGAAATACTTTTTGGTGAGGATTTTTTCTTTCTAATATAAGTTAGCCACTGCAAAAAGGTATCTACTTTAGTAATTTTTTTTATTGCAATAACATTTTTGTCGACTTTTTTTTATTAATTATATTTATGATTTTTTAGTTATTACATATACTGCTTTGTTATTCATACCTTTTATTGTGAATTATGTTATTTTTTTAATTTTATCTTCAAGCAACAAAATATACGAAACATTATGTATATTTCTACGTTATGTCTTTGCAATAGCATTAAAACAAAAGAAAAAAAATTGTTATACCTTTTTATAATAATTAACTTATTGCATTAAGAAAAAATAAATCATTTGATATTTTGCCGCAATATTTTGTTATTGTAACTTAAATTTCTTATGTTGAAGATGTATTTATAATATCATATTACTTAACGTATGAATATCAAATTTACTATTTTGATCATAAAATTTATCTAACTAATATATGTCAGTAGAAATAATATGTGTAGAAGGCTGAAAATTACCATGTTAATTATTAAGCTAAGCACATTATTTATCTAGTTTGACTCTTTAGGCTAGGTAACAAAGCCTAGAAAGTCCAGTCTACATTTAGCATGATTTAGGGAAAATTGGCTTGGTAGACTTGAAATAAGGATCGTTGGATCGATTTGTCTGCATCCAACCTTTCTTAGGCATGCTCATGCGTTCATGAGGAAGTCCACTGGCATTGGGCCCATTAGCTAGCTCGTTCTGAATAATCATGAATTGAACAAGCTCCATCTCATTCGTTAATCACCGAAATGATCCAACGGATACTATCTTACCTAAGAGCCTGTATATACCTAACATTTCCTCCTTATTTACAACTTTTAGAGAGAATAAAAAAACAATATTGCTCTATAAAACTTTTGCTCTCTAAGATCAAACAAAAAATTCAAGCAAATAATCGATCTCATTTGCTCAGGCTATAAGGTGAATGCTTGAGGTCTCCTAAGGTCTTGTACATTTGAGATACTAAGATTGCCTATTCATCCTCCTTACCTTGTTCTCACCTAATAATCTCTTTAGGTGACAGTCTCGCTTCACTATTTTAAAACCAAGTGTAGCACGTCACTTACGCAATAAGCACATGATTACTCCAATTGAACCCCTACTTCTACATTTTGGCAACTTTATTGGTGAAGAGTGATTATAGAGACATGGTACTTCCTAAGAAGAGAACAATTGACATGTCTGATACCACATCCCAAAAGCTTAACATTATCCGTTCCTACCACTTAAGAACGCTAACTAGGACCATTCATCGCTTGAGGCTCATCTAGACCCCACACAAACAATGTAAGTAATGTAGGAAGCCATAAGAGCTTTAAACCAATTCATAGCTATGTCCTAACCTATCCTCATTGGGACGGCTGCCCCTGTTGCTATGCGATAAGGTATGGTTTTGCCAAATCTTATAGTTGCGACACAACTAGGTGCTACTACCTTTACATAACCAACAAGTCCCCTAGCTATTGAGGAATATTTTCATCAGAGGGTGGGGTGGGTGGTGGGTGTTAAGTAGGGAGTGTGGGTGATGAAACCCCCTGCTAAAACCTATACAACAACTGATCCTTGCAACAGGGAATGTAAGAGAGTACAATTATGTGACTCTTCATCCTTATGCATCCCTGCTCCACTATGCAATCCCACCATTCTAACCATGGATAGATCTACTTCCTACCCCAATGCTGCTCCTACTTGACTACCTATGTCTACGGCCTCTACTCCAAGTTCTTCCTTTATAATAAAGGAAGACTTGGACATTTATATAAAGGAAATATAAGCTAAGTCATCTACAGGAGTGCTAAAGCTGAAACTCCCTTATCATCAATACTATAGCAACTTAGCTCTTAAGTTATAAACCGAAGCAATGCCTTGGTACATCAGCTTTCATGCCTTAAGCCTAACAACGACTTAGAATCTCTTAGGTAACACCTTGGTATATTGGTTTCCATGTCTCAAGTCCAAGCAATGCCCTAACATCCACATCTTGCATCACTGCTACTTTAAAGTGCAGGATGTCTTCAATTAAGTTCATCCAAAAGTGACTTCTGCAATTAAGCAACACTTAACCAAACATTGTTGCTAACTAGTAATAGCATGGATTCACAGGCGCGTGATGAAAAGACAAGCTTATGTAATGCAAATTGGTAAAAGCATTACCTCCAAGATGCATTATGAGTTGTCGTAGCTAAGTAAGACAATTCAAAGTAGTTGAGTAGTTGAAAATACCCCTTCAACCAATTGAAGAGAATTATTAATCTTAAACAATGAATCTTATTATTGCTACTTTAGCTTGATCAAATACCTTCTCGAAAGGGATCATTTAAATATTATTGCTATAAGTGAGAGCTTTTACTTTAATGCACGAGATAACTCTAGAAGTTCCTTAGATCATAATAATCTAATTAGCCTTATGTTTATGGCAACCCTCTAGGTGGCTCCTTAGATCACAAAGTCTAAATAGCCTTAAATACTATGAGCTCAATGACTTACAAGAATGCCAATTATAATGTCTTCCATTGTTGCTGCTAAGTGAAGGCTAATTCACAACGCACGTGTATTGAGTAATGACCTAGCTATTCAAAGTAAGCAATTGATGCCTAATACTTAGATTTTGTCTAAGAATTTTGATTAGGGGGCAAAATTTAGAGGGTTAAATATTACCATGTTAATTATTAAGCTAAGCTCATTATTTATCTAGCTTAACTTTTTAGGTTAGGTAATAGAGCCTATAGAGTCATGTATATATTTAGAATAATTCAGAGAAAATTAACTTGATAGGCTTGAAATAGAGATCGTTGAACTAATCCGTCCACATCTAGCTTTTCTCAAGTAGGCTCATGCGCTCATAAAGAAGATTACTTGCCTTAAGCCTATTAGCCAGCTTGTTTTGGATAACCATGGATTAAACAAGCTCCATTTCATCCATTGATCACCATGATAATCTAATGGATATTATCTTGACTAAGAGCCTATATATGCCAAGCCTTTCCTACTTATTAGCAACTTTTAAAGAGAATAAAGAAACAATATTGTTCTGTAAAATCTTTACTCTTTAAATCAAATGAACAATTTAGGCAAAAATTGATCTCATTCACAAAAGCTACAAGTCCAACACCTAAGGTCCTCTAAGGCTGGCTTGTCCGTCATTTATGCATTTGAGACATTGAATTGTACGTCATTTATGCATTTGAGACACTAAGATTACTTATTTTTCCTCCTTACCTTATTCTCACCTAATCATCCTTTTAAGTGATAGTCATGCAATCATACTTTACTTCTTTGAAGCCATGTGTAGTATGGCACTTACACATGTGACTACTCCAATCAAACCTTACATCTACAATATGTATAGTATTCGATTAAGAGAACAAAAAAGAAAAAAAAAATTACTACTAAAAGATATTTTGCCGCAATATTGTAAAAAGGAAGAAAAATAATTTACATAACTCTTTGCAATTATTAACTCGTTGCATTAAGAAAAAATACATCACATTAAAAGGTCTTTTAAGACAATATTTCATTGCAATAACTTAAGTTTTCATAGTGAAATACATACTTGTAATATCATATTAGTTAACAAACAGATATCAGATTTACAAATTTGATCATAAATTTTTCGAAGTACATCATTCAAATTATTACATAGAGTTATATTTAGCTATTGGATAGTTTTTTTTTTTTTTCTTTTTTCCATTAGTTTCGTTCTTCTCATTAGTTTTAATATTTATGAAGTGTCAAACTAGAGCTCAAGACTTTATGACAATCAACTGAATCCAATTGGCATCCATTTTCATTGTGGTATTTAGGCTTTTCTCAATAAAATGGTAGGTAGTCTAAAAATTTTAGCTTATTTCGTTGTCATCAGATTTCCAAATAGCAACAACCAAGTTATTTTTAATACTTAACATTGTTTTCTTCGATGTCATATTCTCATCCAGTCTTTTTTTTTTATTTATTTTTATTTTTTTGCATGTAGGCCAAGCCTTTGAAGTGTCCTACCATTTCAAAATCTGTCACATTTGCATTTGTGATTTTCACAGTGTGGTTGAGGGGGTCTTCTTCCTATTCATGATCAACCCCAATGTATTAAGTCGAGTAAGTTTATTCTTTCCACCGTCCTTGGGCAATCAATATGAAAAAACTTTTTATTATTAATTTTTTAGTTATTAGCCTAAGATTTGTATTAGCAAATATAGTATTTCATAAAATTTTTTATGATCTCGAACCACAACTAGACAGCGATGCAGCTCAACCGACTTAAACCAACATTACTAACACTACAAATGAATTGAATTGAGAAAAATTGGCTAACCGAGCAAAATAACCGAGTCTAGGTAACCCAACTGCTAGTGAACAACGATCTAAAGTACTGGTGGTGGAGCTCAAGGAACTGGTGGAAGCTTAACGTTCTCGCTACGTAACCATTGATCTAGCATTACATGTACCTTAGCCATAGGGCATGGATACGTTAATGATGGTTTAAAACTTACAAGTTTGTCATTCCAGCACTTTTTAACTCCCCTCGAAGTCTCTCTCTAAACTAAATTTACTAATGAGGTATGTACGTTAAACTTTCCACTTTCACTTATTTTTCACATTACAAATACTTTCATCAAATCGGCATAAAAAAATATATTGCCATAATATTATGAAAAGAAGAAAAACCAATTAATATACCTTTTTGCAATGATCAACTCTTTGCATTAAAAAATAAAAAATCATGACAAAAAGGTATTTTCTAGCAATATTTCATTGTCATAACTTGAATTTCTTTTAGTAAAATATATATTTGTATATCATTTTAGTTAATATATGTATATTAAATTTGCTAATTTGATCATAAATTTTTTTTTCTACTAAAGTACATTACTAATTTGTCTCATTTGTCTTGTGATTTAGAGGGCTATATTTCTTGTTCATGGCTAACCCTTACAATCTGAAATTTAGGCTGCCAACTTGTCTTGTGTGCCATTTTTGTAGGGACAGGAACATTAAGTAATGAATACGAGATAAGATTTTATGATATCTTATCTTTTGATGTTATCCTCCTATTCGTGTCACTACAACTAAAAGCTCATAAAATGTTGGATAATTTAGAAGCAACTTAACCAACTCAAACCAATATTGGTAACACCATAGTTACAGCAAACTAAGAGCCAACCACTACCAATAAAGGTGCTCATGAATCCAGCAATGTCAGTGGTGTTGGTGGAGGTCAAGGAATCGGTGGTTCTACTATTCAAGAAACTAGTGATCAAGAATTTTATTGTTTGGTTTGATACAAGTTTTTATTTGTTTTTCATAATATATTATTAACATTACTTTAATTTTTTTTTTCTTTGTAGTGATTTAATAAAGGAATAAGAAAAAACTAAGGGAGTATTTGAAGATAATTTTTCAACTAAAGTATTTGTAAAGTCATATTAGTTAACATTAGACATGGGTACTCAATAATGCTATAAAACTTCTAGGCTTTTCGTTTCTAGGCTTTTTCACTCTCTTTTAAGTCTCTAGAATCCGCTTTTACTAACTAGGCGTACTTGTTAAACTTTTCATTTTCACCTTTTTGTTTTACTATCGACACTTTCACCAAGTTGCCATAAAAAGGTATCTTTCGCAATGTTCTCAAAAAGAAGGAAACTATTTTTGCAACGATTAACTAGTTGCATTAGAAAAAAAAAAATTACAGTAATATTTCATTGCTATAGCTTGAATTTCTAATAGTGAAATTTGTATTTGTATTGTCATATTAGTTAACATATAAATATCAAATTTACTAATTTGATCATAAATTTTTCCAAATAAAATATGTCAATACATATAGTTATTCGTCTAAGAGGATAATTTGAAGCCATATTTTATTTAGCTATTGGATAAGTTTTTGTTTTTTTATTCCTTCCCTTCCTACTACAATTATCTTATATTTTTCACCCTTAGTTTGCTGCCCATCATTTTTGTCTTCTACCCTTTCACCTTCTATAGCCCTTCTCAGCTATTTTATATTTCTTCTTCGATGCTCCCACTCACCATCTTCTACACTCTAGAACCTTCTTATTCCTCTTGGCTTAATATTCTTTTCAAATGGCCAACAATTAGCTTCAAATCGAGTTTATGCAACCCTTGCAACTACAACTTGAGAATGTAGCAACCTTATGAAAAAATTAAATCAATCAAGATGTACTTAAATAGTATTTTTGTGTACATTAAGACCATTCTTCTTGTTGGTTGCATTATTTGCACTATGATGATCAATTGGATCTATTTGACATATATTTCCATTGTAGTATTTAGGGTTTTCTCAACCAAAGATAGTTGCTCCAAAAACTTTAGATTATGTCATTTTCATCGAGTTTATTGTTGGTAAAGATAGGATTTCATAAAATTTTTTACGATATCGAACCACGACCAAATAGCAATGTAGCTTAATTAGCTCAAACCAACACTACTAACATTATAAATGAAGTGAACCAAGAAGAACCGGCTAGTCGAGCTTAATTGGCTATAAGAAACCCAGCCATCAATGAATAATGAGCTCAAGGTACCAATAGAGGTGCTCAAGGAACTAGTAGAAGCTTGATGTTCTTGTCACGTAACTACTAATTGAGGATTACATATATCTTAGCCATAGGGCATAGGTATGTCAATGATGGCTAGTGGTAATCTCTTTCTTCTTACAAGCTGATATTTCCAGTAGATCACAATTTCTATTAACTAGGTCGACTACGTCATATATAAAGCCCTATGCTGATTAAGGTATATAGCTACTACATGACCATACCCGAGTGACTTTATACCTTACACATTTGGCTAAGGAGCATGACGTAGGGGAGGATAACTCATATCGGACATATTATGATGCTCTAAATCCATCTAGTCACTATGTTTATACTAGAATTAAAGGACTTACATGACTACAACGATGGGGTAAGCATGATGATGACACTCTAAGGCTATCTCATGCCCTAAGATCTTCCACTCATTTGGATGTAAGTAGCATGTTGGCCCTTTCTTTAGGCTCATTTATGACTTTGCTCATTGAGACTTGACATGATCTTCCCTTTACACCACCAACTCCTCAAAAAAGAAGGTATGTGAGTAATTGGGGTGATGTTCCTTCTTAGATATGTGCAATTGATTCTTTACATTTCAACGAGCTACCATAATAGCACATACCAACATAGGAGTTGTAGGCTCCTGCCATTGCTAAAGAAAAGATGTCTAAAGAAGGGTTGACATTACAACATGTATCTTTAGTAGGACTAGGAGTAAGTGGAACTAGATTTATAGATTTTTAGCATTGTATGAACAACTTGATTGACTATTGTACTAAGATACATTTTAAATTAAAGCTAATTTACCAATATTTCTTTATAAGTCCTAGCTTCTACTCGCAATTGTATATGATTTGCTAAGAACTTATTGACTTAGTGTTTAGAGTTAGAGATACAATCATTTGTCGAAATTGCAGCCAAATTATCTATTCATAGTTAAGGATATGAGTTGAAGCTTAGAGTTTGGTATTTGACTTGTTAAACTGTTATATGTTTATTTTAATATGTTGTTATGTTACATGTTAAAGTTTGTTTTTGCAAGGGGCTACAATTGATGTTATTTTGTTTTTGCAAGTGTTTACAGAGGCGTTGCTTAGAAAAACGCTTTGCTTTTATTCTCGTAACATAGAAAGGCATACTCCAAATAAGCACCTTGTTTATACATATATAATACAAAGGAAGGTACTTATGTGATATATGCCTTCCTTGTTTCGAAAAAAAAAAATTAAAATAGGAAGGTGTCTATCTAATGTGCGCCTTGTCCTTATTTTTTTAAAAGAACAAAACAAATGCGTCTTAACTGCCCCCCTAAATGTAATAACTTTTCAAAGTGCTACTTTTTTATTTTATTTTTTTTTTCAATGAGTGTATTTCTTTAGATTTTTGCAATGTTGGTCATTTTATGCACAGTCAATGTATCTTAAGTGATTTAATTAGTTTTTCCTTAACTAATTGCCTATGAGCATCACTTTTATGCTAAGATGGATGCATAATTTTATGTGTTATTATCGTAACTGGAGTATCCTGCTAGCTGTGACAAGGAATTCCAAATACTATTACTAAAAAGGAAAACTACACCATATCTTGGTTTTGCTCAAGATTTAAAAAATTCTCATTGAATTCTATATAAGGAAGAAAGCATGTCTCAGCACTACATAATGGTTGAAGTGATGGAATTAATTATTGAGGCTTCAACAGTCTTATAGTGTTGACCATCAAATTAAAAATGGTAGCTTTCATCTAAATTGATGTAGTTCATATGTTAGCACATTACAAGGTAGTTCAAATTAAGAATTATGAAGGGACAACAAAATGTTGGGCTATGTGAAGCTAATACTTCAGTATCATATGATATGCAACATCACAATATTTCTTACATAATTTCTACTACTTGAAAAGTAGGTCTTACCTACATCTTTAACAAGTCACTTGAAGGAAACAGATCATAAGGTTGCCTTAAAGGATAGAGTTTATGCAATTGACACTCAAAATAACCACTCCATAAATAGCACGCTAAATGGTAGCTTTAGCCACAATGTCATGTTATTCGTAGCTCCTCACTTTATAGCAAATGACTACTGGTATTTTAAATTGAAACTTGCCTTATAACCTGTAGGAATCGTTCTAGAACTTATATTTATGAAATTGACATGGTATAAAATATATTGTACATTTTGTTTCTAGTATAGAATTTTTTAAGTAAGTTATGCATTTGTAACAAGTACATTCATTAACCTTGTAACTTTCACTAATATAATCAATATTTTTTAGTCACGTGTTTCTCATGAAAACATATATCGTGAACCCAATAATGTAACTCCAAACAATCCACAAGAATGCTATCATAAATTGTGATCTATCATAAAGCCTAGATCTACTTTTTTAAAATAAATAAAAACACAAAAACTATTATAGTATTTTCTAATAAGGAACATTCGATAAAAAGCATGTAATAGGGCTATTCTTTATTGGGTTTGGCTCAAGTTCAATCTTATAGATTGATTCTTTTGGATAGTGCCAAAGCTTAGGGAGTTGGCTCATTTAAAAGAGATGTCTTAATGAGACTTTATTTGGTGGGTTGAAAAAAGGGTTTGCTGGACCAATTTATCTACTATTTAGTATGGATGCATCTCATTTGTTGACCACTAGAACAATTCGATGGTTGATAAGATAGGTTCATCTCATTCATTGATCTTCATAGTCATCCGACAGTTGAGAGTGGATCCAAAAATCTATATAGAAGTGCTCCTTCCTCCACACTTACATCATAAGAAGTTTGAGAAGAATGTTACCATGTTGGTGAATTTCGAGAATTGGAAGATCAAAACATCTAACTATGTTGTCAAATACTTAGGAGTTATTGAGAATTGCCTCTTTTTTTTTTTTTTTCTTTTTCTCATGCTTCTTGGTAATCACATTTCTCTACGTGTGCCATTTGATCATCACTTATAATCTAAAGTGCAAGATTACACGTAGTGCATGTGATTAGGAATATAACCCCCACAAAGTATAATACAATGAAATAAATTAAAATTTAAACAATTTCGACTAGAGTACCATTAATGTCAAATCATATTATATTTTGTAATTGTATTTAGAAAAAAAAAAGTGGTAAATGTATGGAAAACTTGATATGCTTTTGGGTAACCTCTGTCCTATGCGAAGATGTTCATCCTGTACCTACCTTATAAGAGCAAGTTCTAGAAAAATGGAATAGAACAGCTTTTATAACATTCAATACCCATCTAACACCTATGTAACCAAATGGGGAGAGCAACTTCTAATCCAGCTTGCCTCTATTTCCAAGAGTGCATTGATATAAGACCATATTTATAAAGAGGTTCTTAGGATGCTATATCAATATCCTAAATATCCCTTTATTTTATAAGAGGGTTTTTTAAATAAATATTTTTCACTTTTATTTAATTATTTCATGTGTCCTAACTCTTTTTTTTTTTCCTAACAATACATAAAAAATGTTTTGTAGAATTTTATAGTATGAAAAATTATTTTATCAATATTGCATATTACAATAATAATATGTTGGTTAGTATAGATACAAAATAAGAAATTGAACGAGTTAAATAATGTGAAAAAAAATGGGTTAATAATTAAAATAAGTTACTATTTAATATACTAAATAAATTTAAAAAACCAATTAAAAAGCTATTTGATATACATTTTTCATTAACTTACTATTAAATATATTAAATAAATAAAGAAAAGCAATTAAAAAACTAATTAGAAGCAACTAATTTAAAAAATATATATATTAGATAACCACATGCTCTTTGAAATGTTTAGCTCAATAGAATTGTTGGACATATAAGTACCTCTCAAAAGCGGTAAAGTATTTAAAAAAAAAAAAATGATGCTACCTGGCACATTGATCACATGCCCAACTATATTCGAGAAACATAAAGTGAAGAATCGATTTTTCATGAAGTACCTCTCTCAAATTAAACACTTTTTCATATACGTAAATTATAAAGGAAGATAGATGCTTAGTATGAGTATTTGCATCAAGCATCCATTTATAAATATGCTCTAATGATGTAAGAACATATTTAAGTACCGGTGTTGTTAGCATATTTGTTAGGAAATCAGTTCAAGTCCTTTGTTCGATTAATTAAATGGTTAGAAAGTTTATTGGATAATAACCCAAAGGTACACAACTCCAGATATTCTTTCTCATTTTCTAATTATTCTTGAATACCGCTTATCTAAAATGAAGGAACTTGACATTGTCACACATCAAGTTACAGTAATTTACTTACTAATCGGTCTTAGTGACAGTAAATTTGTAACCTATAATTTTTTATAACTTCCCCAAATGGAAATACTCAGTCTATGGAGATGGTAAAACGGGCAAAATTCATAGGAAGGAAGCACGTTAATAAGATAAAGAGAAGACGCTATACATTACACGGATTTGTGTTTGGATATCTAATAAGGTCATTCATTGCCAGGATCTAATGGATCTTTCTTCTTTTGAAAAAAAAAAAAAAAAAAAATTTTTGCCAAATCTAAGTTAGAAGAAGTAAAGGGACAAGCAGGTAATTTTAGATGTTGCTAGCATAGCACTATAATTGCGGACTTCTTAGAAAAAATAAGTTAATTCAGTAGGTTCTCATGTATCCTCCCGTGCTATATGGATAAGCTTGGAACTTAGAGATTGCATGCTGGCCTTGCATACCATTCCTTGCGTATTGCTGCCACATTATCTGCTCATCTACTAGAAGCCTCTGTTTCTTTTCCATGTCTGACATCTGTACGTATGGTGGTGGAGCAACGCTAAGCGAGGCTGCAAACGGATCTGCACTTGCAAGGCTGTTAACTATCCCAGCACCCGCGGCTTGGGGAGCTGGCAGAGCTAGCATTGGAGGTCTTGTAGATGCAGCTGCAACACTACTAGCACTTCCATTGTTTAGAGAAGCTGCATTATTAGCCATGGTAGCCGATGTCGCTCCGTGTTGATACATAGATTCCAGCAATAACATATCCAAACCACCCCCCAGTTTTGTCTCTTGCTTTGACAAATTACTTGCTGATTGCACCAGTGCGGTTTCCCAGTCTGCTGTATCGTCGGAGAATGCTTCCCAAGATGGATTAGGTGTAGGACCGGTCGATTGCACGCTGCCATTAAACAAAGCTAATGCTAGCTGATTTCCATGGTCACGATTTGTCGTCACAGAATCATCACCTAAGTTTAGTAGATCAGCTTCTGGTTCCGCGTTCTCCTTTTCATCTTCTTTATTTGGAGGTCCTTCATGATCTGGTTCATCAGTGAAACCCTCAGGAGGAGGGAGTGCTTTTATTGGAGCCATATCTACTTCACTTGTTTCTTCAACCTCACTGCCACTCGGTTCTTGCACAATTTCAGTCTTCTGCTCCACACCCTTGGCTCTCTTACTCTGAGCCATTGACGACTTCTCTCGGATGACTTCATCCATTATATCAAGTTTCTTTTGTGTAATTTTCTCAACTTCAGGGTACTCAGAAGAGCGTGCAATGCCAACATTCTTGCACCAGCCGTAGAAATCTTCAAGTTCGTCGAACTGCTTTCCGATTCGTGCAAAACCCTCATATACCTTCACACAGTCTGGAACCTCCAGTTCCATGAAATGATCAACTAAAATATGCATTATCTCTGTCAACTCATTATATATTTGAAAACTTTCTTTTACTATGGGGTGGAGCGCCACAAACACAACTCTGTTGTTTTTTGCTCCACCTGCTCATGTAACAAAGAAAAAAAAAACGGAAGTAAGTTAGGCTATTAAGGTTGCAGCAGCAGCTTCTTCTTCTTCTTCTTCTTCTTTAGGTAACTTATGTTGGCTCCATGCCTTGAAAAGAAGATTTATTAACCTAATATTTGTTACACCGGTGGTTTTTCAATTTTATATTTAAACTTTGAAATTGTCATATATAATCTCTAATTGAACTCTTGCTTATCATATTAGTATCTTTACTTATCATTATACTCTTTTACCAATAATTATTTGTTACATTGTCTATTGAAAGATGATCTGTAGTAAATTTAATAAATGAAAATATAATTGATTGTGACATTTAATGTCTTCATACTTAATATATAAAATTAAAAATTTGATTGTATATGATATATACCAATTTCAAGTTATAGGTGTAAAATTAAAAAACCACACGAAGCTATTAATTATGACAGTCTCCCTTTAAATTTATTTTATTTAAGATGAGACATATTTCAAGTTCCATTTCTTAACGAAGGATCTTATACGGCTACGGTTACGGTTGCTCTAATATATTTGATGGGAATAGTAAATTGCATCAAATGTGTTATCAGTCTAAATTTTGCTTCAAAGCAAGTTAAATTTACTTATTAGAAAATCCCGAATGCCATTTTACTTGTATTCACACTTCCTCCACAAACATGCGAAAAATCTTAGACTTACGCATAAAGTAGATGGGAGCAAAAATGGTTTGATTCTGTTAGGTTCAATTTTATCAATTTTGCAACATAATATTTCAGTTTGGGAAATTTGAAACCAATAAAAATTTCAAAACAAAACCAAATATTTTGGGTTTAGTTTTAGTGTTAAACTAAAATCAAGAAGCAACACATTATCTTAACATGTTATTAGTTAAATATTCTTTATATATTGTGTTTGTAATTTGTGTTGTATATATCAAATAATTGTGCGCATTGTTTATTTATTTATGCTGTTAAATAATATATTGTTGCCACTTTTGAATACTATTATATATCATATGCTCTATAACATGTGTAAATATGTGTCACACACGTACACACATATATATTAAATTTATTAAAGAGATATGCATCTCCAATGCGTATACTTAAAGTAAGCAAATTGAAACTACATAATCTTAATAAACAAAAATTAATTGGATAACTTGTTCAAACATAATATCATCTTGAGATAATCTAATCTAAGGTCAACTTTTTGAAAAAATAAATAAATAAAAACCTTTCATTACTTTCTCCACTAATTTTATAAATATTTACATTCTTATAGTATAGAATTTAAATGTTATGTAATGTCTATATCTACATCTATCTATCCGTGTGTATATATTTATATATAGATATAGATATAAAACTATAAAGTATAAGGTGTTTAGTTGAATTAGAAGTTTATACTCAGTATTATAGAAGAAATGTTATTTGACATTTTATAAAACAACATGTCATATTGTTTTGAATGTATGAGATGCATACACATATGTACATACGTATGTATGTATGTTTTTAACTATGTACATATCACATGTATATAATCTTTGTATTTATATTATAAGCATATATATATATATATATATAGTATAATATATATAAATTAATTTTACGGATTTTCTTTATTTTTTCGGTTTGGAGATATTCCAAACCAAAACCAAAATGAAATAATTTCATCGTTAAAAATTTTCAAGTTGAAATAGACAAAATAGAAAGGGGAAAGGAAAAAACAATTTGGTTTAGGTAAGTTTTATTTTACTCCTTTCTTTTCATTTTCAGTTTATAATGACCACGCCTAAAAAATTGATGCCATTTTCGATCATTTTCCTTTTTGAAAAGGTATAAAAGTAGTTTTAAGGGGATATTTCTTTTAAAATCTGTGGGACGGTACGGTCCTAAAGTAGCTTCACAATGAAGAACAGATAAAAACGATTTGGTGAGAGGTTAAAAAAAAAAAAAGAAATGATGCCGTGACCATGGAATAATACAAGCTAGGTATCGCTGCGAAGGTTGAAAATACTATAAAAGTGTCGGCATACCAACCTGTAGGCCTGCAGGCCATGAAGCGTTCCAGAAGCTGTTGCAAGTGCTGCATCTTGGAGAATATCTGTTCGGTTTTCATCTCCTGAAGGGGGGTGACTCTAACAGTGGCTTGGCTTTGGCTAGTTTCTTCCTCCTCATCATCCAACCCAAACATATTTCGCTTCCCTCGCCGTCCCTGCATGCGATACTCAAGCCGTTCATCAAGGTACAACGCGTAAGTCCTGACAAAAGCAGAGTAATCCCAGGAGTGAGACCGTGAAGTGTCCCGAAAGTCGGCCATGTTAAGAAGCCGTGTCCCCCTTCTTGTTGCAAAGAAAATTTCCTGCTCATAAGCAGGATCACCCTCCGCAAGCAGGTGCTGAACTAGCATAAGCGTTTTGAGTGCAACCGTCCAATTCCTAGTCTTATTGAGGCGCTTAGCAATGATATTGACACAAGCAGTAATGTGTGCTCGGGAATAACACGTTAAGCTTAATATTTCTCGGCTGTGTTTCTCTTCTGCAGGGAATTCCTCATGCCTAGTGGCCTTGAGGATTGCTACGTGGAGGTCGGATCGTGAGCTGCTACTTCCAACCTTTGCTAGGCCTATGCTGGTCTGGTCTTTGAAAGCTCCTAAAGCTCTTCTCAACTTGCTTGGAGCCATCTATGTATGCAGTAAGGGCCGGTTTATACACTAGTAAGTAATCTGGACTAGGAGAGGAGACGTGTGTATCAATTTCACACGTCAACCTTGATGGGAGATCACACCAAAAGTTGTAGCCTAGGTATCTGCATCATGAAATGAACTGTCTCAATGAGAAAGTTGGGAGATGAAACGAAATGAAAATGCAAAGATAAAAAAAGCACATTTATTTCTTTCTTTGCAGCTCACGAAACCTTAAAAAAAAAAAAAAAAAAAAAAATTAAGAACAGGACTTTCGTTTAAGCATAATCCTTCTGCATAAACTTGAATAAATTGCAAAGCAGTAGCTCTGTTGGTTACAGCCAATATTATTCACCATTACAATCCCATTTTTATACCTCGTAGTTTTTTTTTTTTCGCCGTTTGCTGCATACGGATTGATATATCTTTATTGAGCATTTTCATGAAGACTTCATTAATGTTTTATGATGTCGAATCGTTTTTGGTCTGACGTTAGGACATTGTCTTCAATCAGATGGTCAAATTAACGAGAAAGGAACAGAGAAGCTTTAAAAAGTTAGGGACTTCACCTTACAATAACATCAAGTTGAATCGTCAGACAATCAAACCAGTCTGTAATGTGTAAGGAAGGAAGCGTTGGAAGAAAGGAAAGGAGGAAGAAGAAGGTCTGCTACTCTCCCCTCTTCTTTCTCTTTCTCTCTCTCTCTCTCTCTCTCTCTCTCCCTCTCTTCCCCCACCCCGTCCTCTCTCTCCCTCTCTCTCTCTCTGTGAATGTTCCTTGACGTCTCTCTTCTCTTTTGGATTGTCTGAATAGCTGGCGGTACCTATGAAACATGCATTTGACGATATTGATGCCTAAATATCCGACTACTTTTTCGCCAACAAAAACAAGAATATCATCCGATAAGCAGGCCTATATTTAGGTACTTGTCTTTTCTCTATTTATCTTCCCTCGTCAAAAACAATTCAAATATATCTTTCGATAAAGTTTAACTTGTTACACTACCAAAAAAATAAATTATCAAAAAAAAATAAAATAAAATAAAATTTGCCACAATATTGCACTGTCATAATTTAAATTTTTTATAATACATGTAATGTCCAATATGCAAAGTTGGAACTCTATTCATTTAATACTGGGTGATATCAATGATTGAGGGATCTTGAAGAAAAGCTTGAAATGCTGAAGTTTTTAATCGTTTGAAAAAAAATATTGATGTTGGCATGACATGTATGTTTTGAGAATCAAGCTTTTAATTGTCCAGAATAAAACTTGATGTTTTGAAAATCATAAGAAATTTTACTACAAGTGATTGGTAGAGATAAGAAGTTTTTAGACAAGCCCTTTGGGGTTAATAAAATCACTCCAATTTGAACAACACTATGTAATCAACGTAAAGAATGCTTTTAAATACTTAGTTTTATTTTGGAATTTTACCATATTCAATGCTACTTCATAGTTCCATGTCAACAATCTTAGATTAAGTATCAACCTACTTCGTTTTCCATTGAAATTCTAATCTTTCAATTGAGATTGGCATTATTTTATGAACGATTTTTATTTTCATTATAATGCATGGATGTTGCCCTTTTTGTACCCCAAATATTGATAATTACCTTCAATTGAGTTTTTTTCAACGAGTTTTGCCATATGTTTTTCTTGTAATGTCTTTACAATGAAATCTTCTCTATGAATAGCCCTTATTTTTTGTTAACTATTCAAAATAGTGATGGTTCTTTGGAGACGAGGGTCGATGTCGAGTAAGTCAATAACATTCCTTTAAACCTTTTATCGAGAGGTACATTGTTTCTTTTTTTTTTTCTGCCAAAAGAAACATGTCATATCTTTGAAAGAAACAACAAATTACATAGCTCTTAAAGATTGGGTACAAAATCATGACACAACCATCTTGCCAAAGGATTCGAGGGATTACTTTTCCTAAAACATATGCTCAAACCCTTTTTTCCTATGGATGTTACTCAATTGACAATAAATTGATCTTTCAACTTATCAATATAAATTGACACAAATCAAATAATGATAGAACATGCTCAATATCAACTACAATAGCAAAAGTAGTCCATCTTATTTCATGCCTCTTGATGCATCTAATTGTAATGGAGCCATCACTCTCCACAATAATTCTCCTCTACCCCTTCGTTTTAGCCATTAAAACAGCTTCCTAGACAACAATAATTTCAACAAAAAAAGGATCGTAAACAGCAATTAAGTCACAAGTTGCACCTAAGAAATTTCCACCATGGTCTCTCGCCATAATCCCATATCCTATAGTATGTCGTCTATTATTGCATGCCCCCTCAATTAAGCTTCACAACACTCATCGAAGGAGGATTCCACGTCATCCTTGTTGTATAGTTTCAACAGTTGACATGTCTGTAATACCAGCATGCAAACGGTTTCAGTTCTTCTTTTCCCCGTTGTTATGCAATTTGTTAAACTCCAAAATAGCCACTTTAATGAGCACGATCACTTGTTAGGGGTTAGGCATTTTGTGATTGAATATACAATCACATCTATGTTTCTAAATATACCAAAGATAAGTACAGATTTCTCCCACCTAGGCTTTAAGGTGTGATTTATGACTAGAATAATCATGAACCAATGCTTGCAACGATCTTTCAATAGTAGAAATACTCCTTATGTCAATTGGAGCACTAAGTAACTCCATGCAAATTGGTTTCGTCTATTCACAATACAAGACAATATGTTCAATAGTTTCTTCTTGTCCACAAATGAACACCTTGCTAAGTTCCTTATATGCCGCTTTTGCAAATTACTATATGAACTCAATGAGTTAGTGAAAATACACCATATGAAAAGCTTGATTTTTGGCATACGCTATGCATTCCACACTAATATCCAAATTGCAACACTATCAGAATGGGAAGATGAAGGCCTACTTTCACTCAACGGCATATTCATGATGGCATGGTATGCTAATTTCACCTAGTATACACCACTGCTCTCCAATGGCCATATGAGCTTATCCTCCATCCATGCTTGACAAATCAAAATCCTATAAATCATCTCAACCACATCATTCGAGAATGCTTCATCAATAATATCCCTTGACCACCATTTGATTTACTGGGCATCATTAGCTCATTCACTATGCTATATCTATCATCTCTATAATTCGCTAAAAGTATCCGTGTCTTATCTTCCATCTTCAAAACCTAAGGGTCATACCATATATTTACCATTTCTCTAGCTCCATTCTACCAACAATAGTTCCTACTGATGACATCCCATCCAACTAAGATACTCCTCCATATACATGATGACATTCCACCAAGCCTTGCATTTATAAAATCCCCATTGGGAAAATAAATACCTCTTAGAACCTACGACGACAACTGGTTCGTGTTGTTCAGCATCCTCTATGATAGCTTACCAAGCATGGCATTGTTGAAAGCTTCAAGATCACGAAAGCCTAATCTACCTCGATCTTTAGCTATAGAAATCCTTCGCCAACTTCTCTAATGAATCCTACTTCCCCTTTCATAATTTTTGCACCAAAAATTACATAACATTGTCTCTACTTCCTTGCACCATTTTCTTGGAAATTTGAAAACAACCATAGAGAAATTTGGAATCGCCGTTGTAGCTAATTTAAGAAGAACTTCCTTACCCCCATTTGCAAGAAGAGTGCCTTTCCATCCTTGAATCTTTGATCTTATCCTCTCTTTAACATATGCCAATGTAGCAACTTTCCCCTTCAAATGGTGTACTTAGATACATACTAGTAACATTATAAATTAGAATGCCAACAAACCTGCATATAATTTCTTTATGGTCAAGTGGGACATTTTTATTGAACACGATGGCCGACTTCTGAAAATTTATCGCCTAACCTGAAATGTCATAGAAAACTTCCAAGATGAGTTTAAGATTCATAATGTTGGAAGAGTTAGCCTACACAAAAAATAATGAATTATTTGCAAATAGAAGGTGGTAAGTTTTGGACAAGAATTATGAATCCTTATTCCTTTGAGTTGATTAGTAGCAGTTGCATTCATCAATAACCGTAACAGTACATCAGCTACAAAAAGGAGAAGATGAGGTAACAAAGGGTCACCTCATCTTATTCCTTTAGTAAGATAGATGCACCCAACCCTCTTTCCATTAAGGATACGATTATGGATAACCAAGGATATAGATATTTTAATCCAATTAATCCACATCTCATGGAAATCAAATCTTTTAAGAACTTACTCTAAAAAGAACCAATTAACCAAAGGTACATCGATTTAAAGTGCAAAATTTAAAAGTACTAATGATGATATTGGGAAAATACAAAATATGATACATAGTATTTGCTTAAGAAAAGTAAGATAGTATAACTTTTGTTGTTTAAAAAGAAAAAAAGAGCTTACTTAATGGTTTTTTTTTTCTAATGATATTATAATACCTCAAGATTTTGAGTTAGTTTAATAACTCTAGGATATTGAACCCCTAAATTTAGGGCGCTAGACTATAACGTCCATTTAATTTCAAAATTCACAATAAGATTAGAAAAGTTAGATGAAGTAATTCAAGTAAAGTTAATTTCTTAAAATAAGCTATATAAAAATATTAATTTAAGAAAACGTCAATTTATCACAAAAGTTGATAAATATTGAAAATGTAAAATTCGAGCATTTAGATATAACAAGATAATAGAGATAAGTTATTTAACTTATAAAAATAATAAATAAAGTTAAATTATACATGTATTAACATAGAACATGCATTATTTGTATTAAATACACATATAAAATAAGAAATTATTATTAAAATAAGGTAAATTAATATAAAAAAAATGGAAAATTAATAAAAAAAAATAAAAGAATGAGTCATCCCATGATATGGCAGCCAATAATCAATTTGAATTGATAAGTCAAAAGGCAAAACACTAGAAAACGACACCTCATGCATTGAAAAATCAAGAAAATGACATGTGTAAGCTACATGTCTAATTTTTATAAATCCTAATCCATTCGGAAAATAAAAATAGGGTATGTACACTTCAAAAACAACATTTTGGAAATCTAAAAATATAAGAAAAACATCGAAGAAAATTTCGAAAAAAATAAGAAAATTAAAGCAAAATCATAACACAGAATCTAATCAGGCTAGTTCAAAGGGTTATGTCCTGTTGTAGTGGCCATTTGGGGTCAAAGAAAGCACCAACTAGAGGCGACCGGTTTAGGTAAACTAAATTTCCGACTGAAACTTTATAAATTTTGTCAAAATAGCAAATGATGTTATTTAATTATAAAACTGAGTTTTCTAGAGTTATTTTATATGTAGATTAACGTAGTAATTTTATTTTAATTAAATAATTATCATAAATATAATGTCCTTAAGAAATGACTCTGTTGGGACGAAAATTGAATTAAATTTTAGAAATATTAAATAATGTTCTTTCAAGTCAAAAATTTGTATGTAACATACCTAATATATGTATTTAATTATAGTAACAATAATTTATGAAAATAATCATGTTTCCTATTTATTATAATTATTTTGGATAAAATTAGCAATTTCATTATTTTGTTAAATTAATTAGTTTTTAACAAAATCAAAGTATAAGCCCTATATATTGTGATTTTGAAAGTTCATAAGAAATTTTGGGACACTTTATTTTTATCTTGTGATTAAATTCACTTATTTGTTCAAATTTTACTAATTTTGAGTTAACATTGCTATTTTTGTAAAAATATATAGCTAGTTTAGTATAATTCATGGTCAATAATTAAATTAAATATTTTTGTGAGTCTATAGGATTTTTTGTGGAATTAATTGGGCTTGTATACTATTTATTATATATTTTCATAATATAAACTTATATATTAACCCAATATATGATATAGTAATTAGTACTAATGTGATATTTATTAAATATGCAAAGGATTAATATTTTTGAGTATATAATGAATGCTAACCAGCTCAGAAAGTAAGGAATTTTAGAATTTTTAATTTAGATTTAGGATTTATTTGGGTTAATTATAAAGTTATAATAACATATAGTTGAATTAGTAATACGAAAGAGTGTTTTTAGACATTTGACAATATCGATAGACTTAGTTATTAAGATATCTCAATAGTACTTGAAATAACGATCATGATAATATAAAGTTTGCTGAAATCTGATAAGTAACGAGTAAGATACGGCTACAGGAAGTTTAAAAATACATAAATAAAAGCTTATAACAATTTGAGTTCGACCCATACTTGACTTAGAAGCTGTGTTTATATTTTCATATGTATGATAAATAAGGAAAGATCATATGGCGGAGTTTAGGATTTTGCACTATTACTGAGTCCAAATAAGTGGATTTAACCCATGCTTAAAGTAGATATATTGCTACTCATAATACTGCGTGCTGTATGATACCGTGATAATTGAATATGAGTATGTCTTGGGTAAACTTATTTACTACTATGGTGAATGCTGATATGTTGATTATGAATGACAGTAACTGTACCTTGGTTGAATTGTTATGTTGTTAGGTTAGGGTGATGAATTGTACTTACGAATGATTGTGCTAATCAAGGAAGTTATGTAATTGCTCACTCAATCTTTTGGGTGTTCACCTAAGTGAACCCTAAGTAAGATACTAGAATTCCACTATGAAGAGTTTGAAAACTAGAATCAAATAACTATGTTTAATAAAAGTCACAGATTGATTGTGCTGATTAATATTCTTAAGTTGCTATTACATATCATATCATAGCATAAAAAAGGACTTACAAGTTAGAACTTTCAAAATAAGGCTTCCAAGTAATTGTGGAAAAAACATGGTTTTATGAACTTAGTTTTTAGGAGTATGTAGATTGCATTGCCTAAACATTGTAACTATTTTAATAGTCAAATTTGGTAAACTACAGTATGTGATCTGATTTAGCAATGTTGTCACTTTAATTTAGTGAACTACAATGTGTACTCTTATTTTGTAAAGCAAAGTTGGGGGTCATACTCTTAAGCAGCTTCTTATTACCCTTTTTGAAAATGGTAGACTACAATGTGTAATCCAATTTGATGGGGTCTTACTCCTAAGCAGCTTCTTGTTGCCTATAGGTTCCTAAACATAGTATCCAAATGCCTAACTATGTCAACTAATCGAAAGAAAATTGGAGGACATAGGATATTAATATCGATGCACGCTATGTGCATGAGCATAGCACACTACATTACTAGCAATAAATGCCAGGTTGGGCAGATGCATATGTGAAGTTGAACCTACGGATTATTATTGAAATATTTTAGTTGTGATATGTAATGTTGTCTATATTATGTTGTTTGCTATCTACTCTTACTCAGCTTTAGTAGCTGAGAGGATAAAATGTTTTATTCTCAAGTTAATTGCATCATAAAGGGCTCAATATTAAGGGAGGATATATATATTGAGATCATGGGTCGGAGCCAGCGACTTTTGTATGGAATCTGTATTAAGTCAAAAATCTTATTATTGTAAAGATGAAAAAGAAAAAAAACTGGTTGATATTTTGATGTAAATATTATGTTTTACACATAAGTTGTAACAAAATATCCATTCGAATTCCAATGTAGCAACTTTTCTATCATGTAAATAATATTGTCTTTTGATAAATAAATAGATTGAGTTAAGTTTTCAACAGGTATTCTTATATAATAATGCATTCCGTGGTAAGCCGAAATGTGATAGATATTACCTTTTAAAATAATATTATATTTTAACTTTCTAATTACAACTTATAATTTTTATTGTAATGATTCACTTCATTTATAGCAAGCTATAAAAACTAGTTTTTTCTATTATTACTAGTCAGATAAACTAGTAGGTATACTTTCATATGGAAATTAGTCAGATAAACCTAGGTACAACAAACACCATAATTTCATCATGGCGAAACAATCTCCAACACGTTCTTTTTCCCTTTTAATAAGTTTTACCATCTTTCACTCCCAGGGCGGAGGATCGAAATATTGATTAGGATCCTGCAAATGAAAATCATTAAAGAAAACATAGAATCTTATGCTTTTTGAGTACAACTTTCAAACAGCGAATCTTAGATTAGGAAGTCAAAAGAAAACTTACATTAGCAATGTGAACTCATCATCCATCAGTGATAATTGACCCATGGCTGTATCTTTATAGTTCACGTTAATCATTCTTTGGCAATTCGGACCCATTGTTTTTATTTAGTTCAGGCTAATTAATCTGCCCTTCTGGTGCTTCAGAAATCTAGTGCGTTTATTAATAGAGAACATCGTTATATTCTACATCATATATATATCTATATTATTAAAGCCAGTTAGACCTTAAGTAACCATCTCTCCTTAAATTATCATTTAACCCTCCAATTAAAATTCTATAACAAAAAAAAATCAACACTAAAAACTACTTATTAAAATCATAAATATTTTATAAAAAGGGTGAAAGTGACATCTAAAAAAAACCCAATCTCCAAGCTTGTAACTTCTCCATTACAGTTTTTTATGCCCCGTCATATACCATACATGTGTAGTTTCTAGATCTGTTTGCATAACTACTTTTATCTTTCATAACCCCAAAAAAAAAAAAAAAAAATCGTTCCCAAAAGCCACTATCATTCTATACCCTCTCTCCAAAAAATGCTATATAGTTTTCTCCACACTCTCTCTCCATTTCTAATATAGGATACTTTTCTTTTTCAACCCTATCGATTTCTTACTCAAATCAATAAGAATGAAAATCATCAAGTGATGATGAGTGTTGAAAGATTCGATGTGTACGAGGTGCCACAGGTCTTGAGACAATTTGGTATCATAAAGCTAATTTTCATGGTAAGAACAATAGAGATTGATATCCAAAGAAGTGCGGGGTTAGAAAAGGTAAAATTGGAATATAATTTATATTTTCTTTTGTGATGTGGATTTCTGTAAAGATTAAAAATTATTTAATTGATGATTATGTAATTTTGGTTGGATTGAATGAGCTAATATTGGATTCTTCCATGCTAACATTGGGTTTCCAATTTTGATTTTTCGAGATGGTGATTGCGGAAGGATTGGATGTGCATGTGATACCACCAATCTTAAGACAATTTGGCATCACAAAGTCGATGTTTTTGGTAAAACCAATAGAGATTGATATCTACAGAAGTCTAGAGTTAGAGAAGGTAAAATTAGAGTATAATTTATGTTTTCTTTTGTGATATGAATTTCTATAAAGGTTTAAATTGATTTAATTGATGTATTATGTAATTTTTATTGGATTTGGGGCTTTATGAGAGCAAAGAGGAGACAACCAAGAGAGAAGAGCTTTTGATCCAACATGAGAGGTATTTTATTTGTATAGGTTCTTTTTTTTTTTTTCTATTGTTAGTAATTTGAATTCTTGAATTGGATTTGATATAGTATAGTTAGTGATTTGAATTCATGAATTGGATTTGATATAGTATTAGTTCTTTTCTCATGTGAATTTCTATAAAGGTTTAAATTTATTTAATTGATGTGTTATGTAATTTTTGTTGGATTGACTAAGCTAATATTGAGTTCTTTTATAACGCTAGGTTTCCAGTTTTTATTTTTTAGGATGGTGACTATTGAAGGATTGGTTTTAATATTAATTTTTTTTTTCAATAACTATTTTTATTTTATTTATATTAATCTTATGTTATGTTTTTTAGTTAATGCCGTAGTAGCGTATACACAAGTTATTGCTATGGGAAGACGAAAGTCATAAAGATTATACATCTTACATTTTGGGTTCATTGGAAAGGAAATGTTTTTTAAGTGGTTATCTTGTAATTTCCTCCCAAAAACTCCAAAGTATATAAAGTAAAAATGTTATCAAATGAAATTTAGTTTCAATATTAATTTTTTCCCCATAATCTATTTGAGGTTTAATTTTGTTTATCTAAACCTTATGTTATATGAGAGATGTTTATGTCATAAGTAAACAAATTTTATATGTGGAAATGTATGCCATCTTTAATATTATTCATGTTTATTCTTAGGATGAGAAAATTTGCTGTTATAAACAGCAAATTTGATTATAAAGAATTGTTTTATACATAATTTATTTCAATACTTATTTTATACTTCAAATTTGATTATAAAGTAAATTTTAATGTTGGCACTCATAACACAGGTACTGCGTCTGCTAGTATGTATGTATGTAATTTGTTAAAAAAAAAAAAAGCCATGAAAAGAATGTATAAAATTTAAACATGCTTTATAAATTATGTGAAAATACATTTTACTACTTGCTTATCTTTATTTAACCAAAAACCATATAAAAACAAAATACCAATATAATAAATTTGGCCCATAAGCTGTGAGGAATAGTCATGATATATAAGAGCATGCTATATGACACTGTCCAATTATTTAAAAACAAATAAATAGAATAAGTCTTTTATGATCTCTTTTTTATGTATAATTTATGTGTAATTATGTATTAGCAAATGCACCGTATATTCATGATAAGATACATATTTAGAAATATGATAATCATTAGGGGAGCATATTTCGATTTAACTAGCAACTAGAGCATATTAAATACATATTATATGTATACTGCAATCTATATCATACTGACAAATGCCGCACTCGTCATATGGGTGCATAACAAATAAGAAATAATTATATAATTGTAATGCATGTACTATTAATAATAACTAAAATTTGGGCACAGCATATACATAATTAACTTGTGTCTCGGGATGAAAAATAATATTAGTGAAAGCAAAACAAAATATAAACAATTATGTCGTGCCATTACGATGCCAATATACGATTTAGAAATCTAAGAAAAAATTTGTAATTGAGAAGTTAAATCCAAAATTTTCATCATTTAAGAATGTTATTTAAAAAAGGTATAAATGACATTTTAATTGATATTTGATAAATTTTAAAATTATTGACTTTCTTTTTTTAGAAAAGGGATGCAAAATATGAAAACATAAATGTCTTGATGACAAAGTTCAAACCATAGATATGCTTGAACGAATATTAACCACCTTGACTTAGTTTTTTCAACTCTAGTTTTTTGTTTGAAGTCTGGAGATACTTTTATGTTTCTTTAAGAAAAAAGACACTAAATAACAAAAACCATCTTTCCACGACAAATATTAATCTTCTATTTCTCTTTCAATGAACTCCATTATTGGCATCTGATACGAGGTAAGTGCATCTATCAATTTTAATATAGCGAATGTGAGTCTGAATCGATCCCTCAGAGATTTTGAGTACTAATATTAACCTTAACTCTATTATCTAACCGGAAAATTGTGTCGAGTTGAATGAATTAAAAATACTGAAATTAACCATTTAAACTAATTATGAAACTTGATTAAGCAAATTAGAAAGTAATAAACTACGAACGACTTCAAGAAATTAATAATGTATTTAGGAATTATTTCCCCTAGTGTTTAACACGTGACCACTTAAAGTATATTCAATTCAGTTTCTATTATTCTTGACCGGAGGGATTTACAATTAAAGCTAATATATTTCTCAAGCATATTAACCGTAATCCTAAATTATTTATCGGAATCTCTTTGCTTAGTAATATAACTTAGAATTGCATTAATGTATAATGAATTCCCACACAAATAATCAACTTTCCGGAAGAAACATGTATCTTATCTCTAAGTATACATGTAATTCTCTCCAATTATGCTAAGATCTAATTACACATGCAATTTCTCAATCATCATGCATAATATCATATATTGACACTCTAGAATTATCAATCAATAATTAAACAACATAATTGAATTAAAAAAAGATAGAAACTTTATTGAATTTTATAATTCAACTCAAAAGTCACATAAAACCCTAGGTTCCATAATCCTAAATACTCGAATTCTAAGCTATCATAATGAATCTAAAAACTAGTTCTATCAAAAAACATAGAATAAAACATGGAAAACCCTTTTGATTAATGACCAATCTCTCTAATCTTGAAGTTGATGTTGTTCTGGCCTTTTTCTTGATGTTCTCCTCAAGTCTCTTCTCTTCTCTTGTATCTCTCCGTCCTCTCTAATGTCTCTCTTCTTTTTAAACCATAAGATATCCTTTTATATATGTATTATAAGGATTCTGTTTTCGTCACCAGACACGGCTTGGGACATGGCCGTGTCCTCAGGTCATGTAGCTTTCTGCACCTAAGCAAATTTTTCTGCATAACTTCATAACTTCTTCGTTTGAACTCCGAATTGAGTGAAACTTGATTCTTTTTCTTCGTTTTCGATCCTAGAACGTGTTTAAATCTTGAAATCAAAATTTTACTCAATTAAGTATCAATTTCTTTAAAGAAAACCAAAAATGTGAGAGAAATACTATAAAATCATCATATGAAATATGTTTAAAATCAGAGTTATCAACATCCAAACCATCTTGGTTGACAATAATTTCGCGAAAACGTGTAAAAGAAATATAAAATAAGTACCATGGAACATGATTACATGAAGAGAAATATGTGAAATTATAAGGGCAACCAAGGGAAAAACGTAAAACAAAAATGTGTTATACACAACCCATATATAGGATAGTCATGTAGAACTATTTAAAAGAATTATCATATTTATCATTACGCTTCATTGCCCTCATCTTACCATTTAAATTTGGGAAGAATCTAAAAGAGAAAATATTTTTTATTATTACACTTCGCTGCCTTTATCTTATCATTCAAATAAGAAATTCGTGCAAAATTAATGTATTAAATGGACAATTTCAATATTATAAAAAATACACCATATGATCGCTGAGGCTTGAATAATATAGATATTTACATTATAATATTAAGTTGTTAAAAAAAGTGCATATAAGAAAAATAAGTCTTATAATATATACCGATCTAGAATAATTATCGTATATTGTAATATGTCAAGAAAATACTTCTTAAAAATAAGGGCAATTTGGGCATTCCCAAGATTTCTAAAACCCTACTATAATTTGCCTCCTTTGCAAAACCCTAGTATTTGCCACTTTTAATTTAACCTTCTTTCCTTTATGGCAAAAAATTAAGAGCTCCTCCCTAAACCCTACCTCAAGAAGAAGGTTCGAGATGATTAAGGTAAAAATATTAAAGTTTAAGCCTAAACAAATTCTTATTAAGCTTTCTAGTATTCTAAATCTTCTCTTTCCTTATAGATTTTAGCTAGTTTTCAAGTGTTTTAAGTTAAGATTGTTAAGTATCTTCAAGTGGCCACTCTTTTGGGCATATAAGGTAAGTGTAATGGAGGTTCTTAAAGGATTACTTAGGTAGGTGTTTGTTTCTCTACTGGAAAAATGGATTCAAAAGAGCTATGCTTAGAATAAGATAAGTTTTAAATGCTAAGTTAGAACTTATTTTTAGATATTAAAGATTTAGGGCCTGTTCAATCTAACTTCACCAAGTAATTGATGTTTTGCAAGTAAGTGCATTGAGTTACAATTTCTAATCTTGAATCTTAAGTTGAGAAGTTGTTTTTGGAGTTGAAATTAGAGGCTTAGCTAAGCTTTTAGTGTTTAGAATAATTGGTTTACTGTATTTTAAGTCGGGATTGGAAGAATTGCAAGTTTAGACAAGGGAATTGATGGGAATCGGCCTCTAACTACATCCAAGTCAAGGCAAACTTGTCCAAAGCCAAGGCCTATCATTGTTTGCTGAGGCCAAGTTGAAGCCAGAAGGAAAAGAGGTAAGAAGATAAACACTCGTCACCAAGACTATCGTCAGCTGAGGTGCCGAGATACCATAAGGTTGAGTACTCGAGACCAAAGAACCACTTGACAAAGCATTGAGAGACTCGTGCCAACTGATTCTAGCACTCGGCAATTGTGGGCCAACCTCTTTAATGTCTTGGTGAAGCCATGCGAGACTTTTGGGACTCCTTCTTGAACTTGTACATCTAACTACTAATCCTGTCTGGTTCAGATACTACTCTTTCCAAGACATGTCGAATGACTGTATGCCAACTTCCTTTGTAAAACATATTGTTTTATATTCTTATACATATTTTTCTTTATTTTATTTATTGGCCCAATTCTTTTAGCTTTAAGGCCTTGTACATTATTTATAATTTTGCCACTAAGGTTTAGGACTTGCGATAAATAGCAACATCTGTATACATGCATAGATAAATGTCAATATACAAAATCAAATAAAAAAGTAAATTCCTGTAATTGGAATCTTTTCCTATTTTGAGCAAGGCTACTCTTGAGCTAGCATTTACCGGATTATCGAGTATAGATTAAGCTCTTTAATCTCTCCTACGGTCTTATCAATCTTGACCTTGAGATTGTGGCAAACCCTTTCGTTTAAACCAATTAATGAGTTGCATCTAACCTTTATTTGAATCCAAAGCAACATTTAGTATTCATGAGTTGTATCGAACCCTATTTCAAGCTTAAACCCTTGATTGTATTTATGTCTTGGTACGTAATATCCTTTCACATTCACCGTCAAATCTAACCATCTCACTTTTTGTCTGTCAAACCCATTCTGACCCCATTTTTGAGATCCGTTGTTGTTTCTTTGATCCGTGTTGAGAATGGTTAGGTTTTATTTTTGGTTCAATGCATTATGTTCTACAAAATAGAAGCAAGGCGTTCAGACGCCTTACTAGCTACCATCCAAACGCTAAGGTACTATAAGTAGAAAACACTTAATGTCCGGATGCCATGCCCTACTCAAAACTCTTTTGTTTTCCCAAAGTTCATTCCCAACTTTTCTTAGTTAATCAACTCTTTTTCTAGTCCTTCTTTTCCAAGAGATTTGATCTTTAACCTAAAGAATTGAAGTTTAAGAAATGATTTCAAGTGATTCTTTACTTGGCTTAGGAGTTGTAATTTAATAGAATGAGAACTTGTTTGAGAAGTATGATTAGGAGATGGGAAACTAAGCTAGTTGCATTGTCTTTTAGTCAAGTTTTGAACTCTCATACTCTAGCATTCCTTTGCCAAAATTGTTTACTTGTTAAGGATTTAGGTACAGGGTGCTTACTTGTATGCTTGTTCTTGTTAAGACTTAGTACATAAATTGGACTAAATTATAATCGACCTAATTGATCTTTGTTGCTGGATGTGCTTGACCACTCGCTCTAGGGGCTTACGGTAGTAGATCCCTAGAAGTAATTGTTGATAATATGCGGAGATTCCCTAGTAGACTTTCATATAAGACGACGCATCTAGAATTATAAATTTTTTTAGATTCGGACATAAAAGATTTAAAGGAAAACTTATAGTTATATCCACCTACATATGTGGAAAAAGATCACAATGTTGCAAAGTCATAAGCACTTCTTTGATGTTTGCAGACCTAAATTAAAGATAACTAATCAATTGTTTGTTTATTCTTGATACAGCTTACATTATAAGCATGTGCACATTTAGGTTTGTTATCCATATGTGTTTGTGCACCCGTACTAGGCTTTGTCTTATACTTTATTCTTTTTCAAGCATAAGGATGGATGGGTATCTTATTTATGAGAAGCCACATGTGGATGACATCCAAGAGGAGGAGGGTGTTAAGTATCTTTACTTTTATGATGACTAGGATGAGGGACGATTTATGTATTTACTAGAGTTATGTTATGTTATGTTAGTAGAGATATGTTTTATTGAGGAGAAAACTCCTTCTTACTATGTTTTATGGGCTCATGATACTTTGAGGAGATTAGTTACTTTTATCTACCTTATGTTACTTATGGTTATGAGTTAGTAAACTTATGAAACTATTGTGCTAGCTTGAATCTTTAGTTTATGTGGATTTGAGTGAATGTTGTTGCCTATTCCTTTTGTATATTCTTTTATGTTTTTTTGGAATGGTTATGCTATGTGAGAAGTTTAGTAGACTTAAAGTCTTAACATAATTTCGACTAGCAAAGTTATGTGGAACTTGTTATGCCCAATTAGGGTCTCGGGATGTTACAGCTTAGGTGATATTAAAGCTAAAGGTTTGATGATCATAGAAGGGCTTAAGATGGAAGATCTACTAGATACCTAAGCTATTGACCTAACGGTTTGGGTGAACTAATCTAGGAAACCATAGGCATTTGATCAAGAAGACCTTAAGGGATGAATCTTGTAGTTAAATAAGTATTGATCATAGATTAGATAAGAAGTGATTTATTAAGTTAGAAAATGCAAGAGTTGTATGTTAAAGCTTGATTTATTACGATTAAAGGATTCATTGTGTTGTTGCTTGATGTTGAATTTCTAAGTTATCTTTCTTAACTCTAGTACTTTAGCTAATGTCATTTGTGTTGTTTGCTATTTCCTATTCTTCTCTTGTAGTATGTCACCTAGATGTATCTCTTGTCCAGGTTCTTTTGCTTTTAGGGGGTAGGATACCTTCCTACGGTGCTTTTCCTGCTAACCAACCTTATTTGAAGGGCATTAAGGTACAAATTGGTTTAGGTCCTTGAGGAGATACTGGAGCTCTAGGGGGCACTAAAGCTTAAGGAGATTAGCCTAGGCAAACTCAAGCCCTTAACACTACTACCATGCTACTAGAGACTATAAACTATCTAATTGGAGTGTTAGCCTAACAAACTACATCAAGATAAAGGGTCATCAATTTGGATAAGTTTGCTCAACAGATCAATGACTTTAATCCAAGAAGGAAGGACTTCTTGGCTATTGTTAGGTGGATGGAGGATTTAGAGAGTTCCTTCATTGCTTTCCATGTGTCTGATGAGAGGAAAGTTAATTATGTTACTTACAAACTGAAAGGGGTTGCTACTATATGGTAAGCTGGTGAGCCGATGACGTTAGAGGGGCCACTCACTTGGCAAGAGTTTAAGAACCTGTTCTATGCTAATTTCTTTCCCATCAATATGAGGGATCGTTTTCAAAATGCCTATTTCAGCTGCTAGTAAGGCCGTAGGTTAGAATGGGAGTATGAGGCTAAGATAAGCTGTTTGTTCAAGTTTCTACCATTGGTTATGAGGGCAAATGATGGGGCTAAAGCTAACAGGTTTTTGAGTAGCTTAGAGTCAGAGTTATAGAGTATAGTAGATGTGTTTCAATTGGTGACTTATGCAGATAATGTTATGAAGGTGAAGTACATAGAGGAGAATCTAAGGAAGAAGAAGCAAACCTTAGCAAGTTGATCTAGTTTTATGATGGGAAAAAAGTTTGCTTCTGGAGATGTACTTAAGGGTAATGGGAAGAAGCCTTAGGTGATGACCAAAGCAATGAGTAAGGTACTTCCTCTTGTTCAAATTAGAGCCTTACCCCTAGCTCTTCTCTCACCAATACCTTTAGCTGTCAAGTGCCCTAATTGCTATCAACCTCATAGGATAGGGGCTTGTAGGTAATCAGCGAGTGCTTGTTTTTCTCATGGCAAGACTTGTCATGTTAGCAAAGATTGCACTAACAAATTCATACCATTATCTTTTTATCATATCTATACTCAAAGGGGCTATGTCCCTATAGCTTGTACTGATAGATCTATAGGGGGACAGTCTAAGGTAAGCCAACAGGCTACCAAGTATACACCTATAGCATAGACCAAACGATAGTAAACTGGTGGTCTGAAGCAAAGAGCCCCAGCTAGAGTGTTTTTACTTCATCAGCAACACCAAAACTTACTAGATGAGGACACTACTACAAGTACACTCCTTGTATACTCCTATAGTGCATATACTTTGTTTGATACTAATGCTACGAATTCTTATATCTCTAAGTCATTTGTACATGATTGTGATTTGATTCCTAGGCTTTCGATTAGATCTTTGAACGTTTATACACCTTTAGGAGTTAAGAAAGCTTTGGAGAGGTTGTGTCAAGGGGTTAGGATAGAAGTGGAAGGCAGAGTGTTGCCAGTAGATTTTCTAGGGTTGAATATGTTTAAGTTTGATGTTGTCTTAGGTATGGATTCGTTGGTAAGGTATCAAGCTATTATTGATTGTTGTGGTATGTTAGTACACTTTACTCTTAACAATGGGAGCGAGTTTAGCTTTAAATTGAATGCTTAAAGGCCAATTAAGTTGCCTACTTATGAGTTATGAGAAAAAAAGGAGAATAGTAGCTATGTTGTTGGAGAGTAAGGAACATGTAAAGATAGAACAGACCCCATGGTGAATGAGTATTCTAAAGTGTTTCTTGAATAGTTGCCAAGGTTGCTACCTAAGAGGGAGATCGAGTTTTGTATTAACTTAGTGCTTAAAACCACTCCTATCTTAAAGCAAGTATATAGGATGGCTCCAATTGAGCTAATAGAGTTGAAGAAGCAATTGTAGGAATTATAAGAGAAAGGGTTGATTAGACAAAGTACATCACCTTAGGGAGCTCCGATTTTGTTTGTTAAGAAGAAGGATGGCAATATGAGACTTTATACAGATTCTCGAGAGTTAAACTGAGTCACGATCGAGAATAAGTACCCACTCCCAAGAATTAATGACTTGTTTGACCAATTGCAAGGTGCTTAAGTGTTTTCTAAGATTGACTTGAGATTTAGCTACCATCAATTAAGGATTAAAGAAGAAGACATATAAAAGATTGACTTTAGGATGAGATATGGACACTTTGAGTTCCTAATAATGCCTTTCAAGTTAACTAACGCTATAGTAGCTTTTATGGATCCGATGAATCATGTATTCAGAGACTTTTTACACAAGTTTGTTATTATTTTTATGGACACTTAAGGTTAGTTTTAAGCCGGCTAAAGGAAGAGTGGTTGTTTGCAAAGTTCTCCAAGTGTCAGTTTTAGCTTGAACGTATGGTGTTTTTAGGTCATATATTAAACAAGGATGGGATATCTATGGATCCAATAAAGGTAAAGGTAGCTATAGTAAGTCCTTTAGGACAATATATAATAATGGAAAATTACATAAAGGATAATGTAAGAAAGAGATTCTCAGTATATACGAAAAAAGTAAATATGACAAAGGACAAAAAGAATATAGTACAAATGTAAAAAAAGTAAGGGACAGATGGCAACCTATCAATGGTTTCATATTATGAGATCTTAGGCCACTGTGGCTAAATTGAACTGATTTTAAGGCAGCCATTACCGAGCTATACTGAAGGCTGCTAAGGTAATTGGGTGAAGCTACAACTTAGTAGGATGGAAAAGGAGAGCTCAACTTATAGGGACCTTAAACTTAGCACTCCACAGGTCGACGATTGGGCAAGAGTCTAAGTAAAGCATTGTGTACATAAGTTGTAATTAGAAAATCGATAGGTCAACACTTAGTAGATCAACAACTATATGGGAATCTAAGCAGAGTAGAGTGTATCCAAGTTAGGGCCTTAAAGAGTTCACCTACAGTTCTTCCATATATGAAAACTTATCTTAGATAGGCTAACAAGATAGTATCCTCCTCGTGAAGGATTGTAGACTTTGAAGGCAAGCATAAGTAAGAGGTCCGGAGGTCGACAATCTATCAATTGTCCGGGGTTGTTGAAGATTTGCTCTCAAATCTTGGTCTTCTTCTTCTTCTTTCAGTATAAAGGGCATTAGGTTGATGATGTTGAAAGTTGGAGACACTCCATATCCTTCGAGCAATTCTAGCTTATAGGCATTGTCATTGATGTGTCAAAGAATTTTGAAAGGGTCATTCGACTTAGGAGATAACTTGTTGTTCTCTTCCTTAAGAACTGTTCCTTGTTGAGATGAATCCAAATAAGGTCTCTTAGGATGTAAATAATTCACCTCCTACCTAACTTCCTTTCTCTCTTTATCGGGCTACCATCTTGGCTAATTGCTTAGCAACCTTCAAGTGCAGTTTCTAAAACTCCTTAGTACATTACAGACCTGACTGACCTTCTTCTTAAGAGATCGAGCTTGTAATTATGTCTAATTTTATGTTTAGGTTAAGTCATTAAACAACCTAAAAAGGTAACCTTCATGTCAAGCTATAGGTGAACTCAATGATGGGTAGGCATAAATCCTAATCATGTAGGTTATTCCCAATAGTAGCTTAAAAGAGATTCCCTACGGTCCTATTCACAACCTTGGTTTAGTCGTCTGTTTGTAGGTAACAAGAAGTACCGAACATAAGTTTAATGCTGAGCTTCTTCCATAATATTCACTACAAGAAGCTCGTGAACTTCAAATCACAATCTAACACAATACTTGTTGGGATACCATATAGCTACACAATCTCCTACGAAAAGTGGTTAACAACAAATAAAGCATCATTGGGTTTGTGGCAAGGGATAAAGTGGTTTATTTTACTAAACCGATAGACCACCACCATAATAGAATCATGTTTCCAAGGTGTTTTGGATAAGCTAAGCATGAAATTCATACTTAGATTGGTCTACGACCACTTAAGTATGGGTAGAGGTATGTATTCTCCATATGGCTCCTTTCTTCCCTTGGCTTACTTGCATACCTCACACCATTCAAGAATTTTATGTACATCTTTCATCATTCCAAGCCAATAGAAGTGTTCTTTTAACAATTTGGCAGTTCTCTTCTCACCAAAATAGCTTACCTAGCCCTTAACATAGGATTCCTAAACAAGTAATTCCTAGCAGAACTATTTGGTACATAAACTTGTTTTCCCTTCATCAAAAACCCTTCACTCAGATAGAACATATCTACTACCCCTCTAATGTAGCACTTGGCCACTAAGGGTCTAAAGTATGCATCTTGTTCATGTTGATTAGATAGAGTACCAAACCTAAGTATTCTAGCTTTTAATGTCGTAATAAGAATATGCTAATAAGAAAGGGTGTCAACTACGGTGTTAAAACTTCCCTTTTAGTATTTGATGATGTAGTAAAAGGTTTTCAGGTACTCGACCCACTTAGCATGGCTTTAGGAGAGTTTTTGCTATCCTCTGAGATGCTTGAGAGATTCATGGTTTGTATAGATAATGACTCCCTCAGCAATAGGTAATGTTGTTAATTCTAAAGTGCTCAAACAAGGACATAGAATTCCTTGTCATAGGTGGAGTAATTCAGTGTGGCACCTTTGAGCTTCTTACTAAAATATGCAACTAGTCGGTGCTCCTACATAAGAAAAGCTCCAATGCCGACTCTAGATGCATCACATTCTAGCTCAAAAACCCTACTAAAGTCAAGCAGTATTGACATTAAGGTAGAAGTTGACTTGATTTTGATCTCCTCAAAACTTCTATGAGCTTTCTCGAACAATTTAAATTTAGAGTTCTTCCTAATCAGCTCAATCAGTAGGGTAGCTATGAAACTAAAGTTCTGAATGAATCTTTGATAAAATGAAGCTAAACCATGAAAACTCCTTACTTCAGCAGCACTGGTTGGCGTCAACCATTCGAGAATATCTTAGACTTTCTTGTCATGAACTATGATTCCTTCGCCAAAGACAACATATCTGAGGAATACTACCTCGCTCTAACAGAATACACATTTCTTCAAATTGCCAAATGTGAGACCTTACAAAAAAGGTAAATAATTCGCAACCGATCAATTTAAAAACGGATTGTAAAATTTAGGATGATCGTGTAAATAATCCAATTGAACTTGAATTTTACTAAGAAGATAAAAATATTAGTAAAAGTAATTCTATCAGTTTAGATTTAGAAACGCGAATAATAAAATAATAAAATATTACAATATTAAGTTATACGTATCATAGCCATTATTTATCAAAAACGTGTAAAATGAATTTTGATAATTAACGAATCGCTAGAGATAAATTATATGTAATTATACAAATTAATAAGAAATAAAATAAAAAGTTTAGTGCTTGAGATATACTCTAGAAAATATGAATTATATCAACGATCTTAAAATTAAGTTAACCTTCATGACTAGGTAATAAAATTAAAAGAAGTAACTATATAACTTTAATATTTCAAATTAAGCTCATTTATACGTAATTTCACTAAAAATATTAAGTTTTTAGGTCTAATCAACATACCATGGAGTTTCGCAATTTTATATATAGTTTATGATAAATTTTTAAAAATCAACCATGTGATCTTAATAATTAATATAAATAAGTAAAATTATATATAAGATGTATATAAATAAGTCATAAATAATTAATGGAACCTATTTCTATATATCTTATATATTTAAAAAAAATGTATTTAGGGCCTTATTTTGGAATGTAAGATCAATGAAAACGTAGTTTGGAATAAGACCAAATAGTAATATAATTTCCGTAAAAGTTATAAAGAATAGTTCTATAAAGTTGAATTTTAAAAATAAGTTGAAATACAACTAATATATAGGTTATAACGTAAAGTTTATCAAGTTAAATTTTAATTAGTCTATATTAGAAATTTTAGATTAGGTGTATAATATAATGTTCTATTATTTTTTAAATATATTATAAAAATTTATAAATAATAAATCATAATAAAATTTCACTCAAAATATTACGTAAAATTAGACTAAAAAAACAATATCATTACCTTAATCAAGAAGGAAGAGAGAGAGAGAGAGAGAGAAGAAAGGAGTAAAGGAAGAGAGAGAAAAAGAAGAAAGGAGAAAAGGAGAGAGAAAAAGAGAAGAAAAGAAAGAGAAAAAGAAATAGACGAAGAAGAAGAAGAAAAAGAGAATAGAGGGTTTAATTTTTTTTTTTTCGGTGTCCAATATTTTTAGGTAATGTCATTTCCAAAGTTATAAGTGTTATTTTATAATTGTCCTATAAATTCTGATTTAGTATGTAATTAAATATCTTGATATGTTATTTGGTAATGAAAGATGACATTTGTAGCATTAAGATGTTAGATATGTGTTTTAAGTATAGATTATCTAATAATGTATAATATGTATATATATAGGAAATTAAATAAGTAGGAAATATTAGATTAAATTGATAATATTATAATATTAAAAAAATCATGTAAATCTTATATGAAATATGTATTTAGGTAATTAGGTGAAAAATGTAAATTATTCTCATATTAAGAACAAATTAGGTAGTTAAATTAAGAGTATAATATATTGTACCGACCAAAATATTAGTTATGAGCTAGATAAGAAATTTAGGATACCCAAATATAATTATATGAATTTCACATATTGGTTCAAAAGAAGTTTGTGGGGTTTACGTATGAAAATTGAATCAAAAACTGGTTTAGTATTGGCTTAGTAATAAGTAATACAAAATGAGAATAATTGGGTAAAAATTTATAATTTAAAGCTTATGTACAAAAGTCTAAATGCTAAAATGATATCTATAATATAAGAGCAAGCAGTGACGATACAACCCTATATCAAACTTGAGTGAGCAAATCAAGGACTTTAAGTAAGTTTAGGATTGATACGTCACTATATTTCAGAATACTATTTCATAACACTCGGAGGCTTAAGGTTATACTTGTTTGTGCCTGTAAGTGATTTGATTATGCGCATGCTTGTGTACGCATATTTTTTAGTGTATAGTGTACAATTGGCTTACTGTATTGGTTTACAATTATTATGTATTATGTGATAAGGATTGATCACCTTAACTGAACTTAATAATATATAGCTTGTAAAATTGACCAGACAAGCATTTTAACCCATTAGGGAAAACGTTTAAGATTCTCTAACCAAATACCAACCCTTTTGAAAAGAACAGCACTAGATAACATAATTAGTCCCTTCTTCATCCTTAGTCGAACTAAGTAATAGGAGAGGAGTCACAGTAAGGGTAAAGTCAATGATTCAAAGATAGTCACGAGAGAAATAGTATCTCCATTGCATAAGCCTGGTTTAGTCATGAGCTATTAATATGTGCACTAAATTCTTCAACTTAGATTAGAGTAGGTGTAATTTTTCTAATTTCATGACGGATTGGATAACGTTGTACAATGGAATTCGGTTGTTGCATTACATTAAAATAACTAATTAATAACTTTATTTGTGCTTAATATGTAGTGTTGGTAAACTTTTTCATTAAAAAAATTGAAATGAACCCTTTTAACAATTTATAATGGTGAATAGTGATATTTAATAATTTAACACACAATAATAAATTTGCAAAATAAAAGAGTAGGGAAGGAGCAAATCAAGCAAAGATTTTATAGAGCTTAGGCCTTTGCCTACTACTCTCTTCCAGCTCCACTACTGAGGACTCGATTTACTTCACCGATGCCGTTCCACTTGATCTACTAAATTAAATCACAAACAAATTATAATCATTCATTACAATGACTTTAGAACACTCTGCTCTGTCTATCTAGCCTCTCTTCAATCTAAGTCAATACAAATCTACAAAATACAAACTATCTTTTCTCTATAATAAAGTATAGAGATTACAAGTGAGAACAAAAATATAAGTCTCAAATATTTTTGTACTTGAAAGAAACAACACTTGCTGAAAAACTTTGATTCGGTGCTGCTCTCTGAAGAAGTACCTAGAGAACTTTTTAAAGCCCTTCAAAAGGTAAAAATTGATCAAGAAATTTTTTTGTGCAACGATAGTATTTCTTTAAAGTTGTGTCCCAACGTTTTGAATCCTTTCTCTTTTTAGATTGAGTTTTTCCAACAGCTAAAAAATCTAAAAATTATCTTCACTTTCATAATTAAAAGGCAAAGGATAGTCCTTCGAAATTTTTGGGAGAAGATCTCGGTCATTTGAAAATTCAAAACTAGTTCTCCTTATCTTGTTTAGAACAGATATTCATCAATCCATAATCACCAGATAAGCTTTGATTTGAATTTAAAAAGATTAGCTTTCGTTTGCTATTTCCGGATAAGTCTTGTGTTCAAAATTTGAAATCCCACAAATCAAATCAACCTTATCCTTATCTAAGATTGTGTATATCTTCATTTATCCAAATATATTTTCTCTTAAAAATAATCCCCATGAATCTTAACTCTATCTTTACTGAAACGGGATTAAGTGTATTTTCCTAATACACCCAATCTAGTGGAGCTAAAGCTTAAATAATCCAAATCTGATTAAAATTAATATTCCACGTAATTTTTCTAGACCAACCTTCCGAATTACCTTCTAAAGAGTATCAGCCTTCTTTTCTTAAAAGTATCTAAATAAACTTCTGAAGAGCTATACCAATTCTTTTTATAAAAGCTTCTGTAATACTTTCTAAAGACTTTCCAGAATAGTCTATTTTCAAATAGTTTGAAGCTTTTGAATAAGCTTCCAAATGTGACCTAATTATGCGAAATTATACTTTCTAAAAAACCTTCTATAAGCTTGCACTCATAAAGATTCATTAGCTTTTAACCCTTTTTTGTTATCATTAAAATCTATGAGAGATATCTAACATTCTCTCCTTTTTTTATGATAACAAAAATGTTATTATAAAATCAAATCGCAAAAAAAAAAAAAAAATTATATTCACAATCACATATTCATGCATCATGCAGTGTTTATCCAACGTAATGTATTATGGGTGCGACTGATTGTGGTTTTTCTCTCCCCCTCTTTTGTTATCATTCTAAATACACTTCCCTTTAATCTTTTAAAAATTGCATGTTTGAATAAACAAAATCTCAAGTGCAAAAATAACAAAACATAAGAGATCAAACTACATTAACTAAGGAAGTAACATAACTAAGTTTAGAAACAGAAATAACAAGTCCACAGATGAACAAAAACAAAACAAACAAGATAAGGTTTTTACTTGTACAAAAGAAAGAAAAACATAAAAGTAGTCATTTTTTGGATCTTTTTGTTTTCTTCCTAGCACACAACTTGAATCTATTAGAGTATGATGGAAGAACTTTATCAGGAGCAGAAGTTGTTTCAGAAGCTATTGCCATAGATGAAGTGGGTTCTTTGTCTTTATCAAATGGTGCTGTAATCTAGATTGGAGCAAGTGGAGAAGTATCTTCGGTAGAGGCCATAAACAAAGTTTCAGTGTGACCTTCAAGGGGTGTCTATTCTTCAGGGTTAAGAACAGGAGTGGAAGCTTAAGGTATCTTTTCAAAGGATTGTGGTGAAATGACTAAAGTCTTTTCTGAAGTTGGAACAGGATTGAGTACATTCAGATCAATTGGTTGAGAGGAAGGATCAGGTCTTGGTGGTGTGACAAGACTATCTAAAACAGGAACAGATGGTTCTTTAAAGGGAAAAAGAGGTTTAGATGTTGGTTCAGATGGTTCAAAGGTTTGGTGCTATATAGGGGGTTCAAGATCAATAAAATTATATGCTTGGTTAGAAGGATTGGTTTTTGTGACAAACTCCTTAATCCAAGCCTTGAATAAGTCTCTCATGCCAATCATTTGATCCTTGACAGCCTTTTTTACAACAGTTTTGATTCCTTCAAAGAGCTGCTCCATAAAAACTAAGCTCTCTCCTTGTTTATATTAAACTGGATGGCTCTTTGAACTATCTAAATCTCCTTTTGAAACTGTCCAATAAGTTCTCTAAACTCAATGCCACCTAACCTTCTAATCAATTTTCCTTTCTTCTTTGGTTCCTTCTCAGGTGGCTCCTTTCCTCTCATCCTTTTCTTTCCAACTCCTTTTTTCTCAATGATAACGACCTTGCTTTTCAAATTTGAAGGATGAACAAATATTCCCCCTTTATGTGAATGCCACAGTTTGTCATTCACATAAATTGCTATCATCTTAAAGATTCTCTCACTAAGCTTGATAAGAGAAAAATGACAATTTGTCTCTCTTAGAAATTTTAGCTCTTTGAAACTAAAAAGGGCCATTAACAAATTTCCATATGGCCTCACATCTACATGTTGCCACATATGTCACATCATTAACTTAACAACATCTACTTGTTTCTTACCCAAAATTGCTAATATCACCAATGCATCTTCCGTAGTCACTGAGGTTACATTACCTTTCCTTGGTAGTACAAAAGAGTTAACAAACTTTTGAAGAATTCTTATTAACAACTCAAACTTTGTACTAAAAATATCTCTTCGTTTCCCCAAATCAATTCCATCATTCAATTCAATAAATATATGTTCTTTTGTCAATTGTCCTATGCTTTCATCATCATTGAATTCTTTAATGCTAAAGCAATTCAAAATATCCTTCTTGGTGATTTCTATTCTCTATCCTAGTTCAGTTGATTTCTACACTTCTTGATGTTTACTATCAAGTTTTTTATAAAACTCATCAATCAAATCTCCATCTATTACTTTACATAAATCAATCTGACCACTTAAACCCAATCTATCTAAATAATCTTTCCAATAAAAGCCATTCTGCTCAAAGTATTCAAAGTCTAAATAAACAAGTCTTTGATTGAAAGACTTTTACCTTTGATTGTATACCTTTTCTTGAGTTTCTCCTTTAGAGGGGTAATTGTGATCTTAGCTTTGGTTGACTTGCCCACTTTCTGGGAAGACTTTGATTTCTTCTTGACTGAGGTAGCCTTCTTAGATTTTTGAACAAATTTTCTTAGTCTCAAAACAAGATTAGGTTCTGAAGGATCTCTTTCAAAGACTTCTTTAGATGATTTTTCCAAAGGTTCAGATTCTTCTGAATCAACAACTACTTCGGAGGAGCTAGATTCTTTATCATCCTAAACTACCTTCTAAACTTCTTCCGACACTTATTCAGAATGTACTTCAGAGGCATTCTCCTGATTCACTTCTTAAACAGCCTCTTCTGAAGGTTTATCTTGGAGTTCAAGGGTTAGGGTTCTTTAAGATGATCTTTGGTGTATTTCGGTTAGATTTAATTGTAGGTTTGCAGGGTTTGTAGTTTCTTATACATCAAGAATAATAGGATTCTTGGAGTCATTTTGAATTTTCAATTTGACTCCTTTAGCTGCAATGCAGTTGGATTTTCTGGGTGCTTTTGGAGTTGTGATGAGAAAAATACGAGAGAGAGAAACAAAAGAATAGGGAAGGTCTGATGAGGAGGAGGAAAAATAAGAAAAGAAATGAGACTCTTAATAAACTTAAACTGCCAATTTCATTATCAATTAGCTAAGAATTATGGACCCACTAGTGACATGCTAATCACCTACTAAGTGGATTTGCTTAATAAACCCATTAAGGAAGATTTTGTAGACCCACTAATGAACACGCTAATGCCCATAGTGTTTTCATGTTCTATAGATTTCAAGTGAGCTTGCTTGTGGAAAAAAATACCAAAAAATCTAAGTAAAATTAAATGAAAAACAAAATTAACAAAAGGGATTACAAACACTTAGTTCATTACGAATGAACTCAAATCTCAATTTATCCAGTGGTTTAGTAAAAATATCAACAAATTGATATTCAGTTAAAACAAAATCAATACTCACATCATTATTTGCAACATGATTACGTATGAAATTATGCCTTATTTCTATGTGCTTTGATCTTAAATGATGAACATGATTTTTTGTTAAATTGATAGCACTCGTGTTATCACATTTTATGGGAATATTTTTACAACTTATTCCATAGTCATTTAATTGTTGTTTTAACTAAAGAATTTGTGTACAACAATTTCCAATAGACACATATTCAGCTTCTGCAGTTGAAAAAGGCAACTAAATTTTGTTTCTTGGAAAACTAAGAAACCAATTTATCTCCTAAGAATTGACATGTTCTTGAAGTACTCTTCCTATCTATTTTACAACCTACATAATCAACATCTAAATATCTTATAAGATCAAAATTTTTACTTTTAGGATATCAAATTCCCAATTTTGCAGTGCTTTTTATATATTTAAAAATCTTTTTTATTGCAATTAGGTGTGTTTCAGTTGGTGAATTTTAAAATCTAGCACACATACAAGCATTAAATAAGATATCAGGTCATGAAGCAATTAAATACAATAAGAATCCAATTAAGCTACAATAGAGTTTTTCATTTACCTTTTTACCATTACCTGTGATGTTAAGCTTTGTTGAGGTACTCATAGGTATTGAGGAATTCTTGGTATTCTCAAAACCAAATTTTTTCAATATCTATCAGGTATACTTCTCTTGGTGAACAAAAATTCCATTCTCTCATTGTTTGATTTTTAATCCCAAGAAGAAGTTCAATTCACCAATGAGTGACATCTCAAATTCTACCTGCATCATACTTGAAAATTCTTGACAATATATTTCATTGGTTACATTAAAAACAATATCATCAACATAGATTTATATAACTAGCATATCTTCACCTAAATATTTCATAAAAGGTGTGGTATCTACTTTTCCTCTTTGAAAGTCATTTTTAATCAAAAATTGACTTAATCTATCATACTAAGCTCGGGAAGCCTGTGTAAGTCTATACAAAGCCTCTCTTAATTTAAACACATGATCTGGTTTGAAAGGATCTTCAAAACCAGGAGGTTGATCAACATATAATTCTTCTTTTATGAATCCATTAAGAAAAGCACTCTTTACATCCATATGGTACAATTTAAAATTTTTCAAACAAGCAAAAGCAAGTAATAATCTTATAGCCTCAAATCTAGCAATAAGAGCATAGGTTTCATCATAATCTATTCTTTCTTCTTGTGAATAACCTTTAGCTATTAAAAGTGCTTTGTTTCTAACTATTTTTCTATGCTCATCTAGTTTGTTCTTAAATACCCATTTAGTTCCAATGATTGACTTGTTTTTAGGTCTTAGAACCAAATTCCAAACTTGATTTCAATGAAATTAACTTAGTTCATCTTACATGGCCAAAATCCAGTTATTATCATTCAAGGCTTCTTCTACTGAATGAGGTTCAATTTCAAAAATAAGAGAAAACTAATTTTCAAAATTCTGTAAGCTTGATTTTGTTCTTATTTTAGATCTAACATTACCAATTATAAGCTCAGGAGAATGATCGGTTTTAAATTTTAAAGTTGATGGAGAAGTATGAAAGAGTTCAAAACCTTCTAAAGGTTTTTCAATAAACCTGGTATTACCTTTTGAAGTACCTTTTGATACAGACTTTGTTTTGGTTCCATCAAGCATCTTAGAAGCTTCTGAAGTGCCTTCTGAAGGAGGTTCTGTTTTTCCTTCTTCTGAATCAGGACGAACTATCTTCTTTTTGCTTAAAGCAACTGGTATTTCATCGTCCGATTCTTCATGGATTGTTTTCTCAATAAATTTAACATTTATTAACTCTTCCATGATCTTTGTTTCTTGGTTGTATACTTGGTATGCTTTCAAGTTCAGAGAGTAGCCTAGAAATATGGCTTTATCTGCTCTCTCTTCAAATTTTCCCAAGACTTTTCCTATTTTTTTAACAAAACACTTACAACCAAATGTGTAAAAATATGAAACCATAGGTTTCCTTCCTTTGTAAATCTCATAAGCAGTTTTATTTGTCAAGGGTCTTATATATACACGATTAATGATATAACAAGTTGTTGAAGCTACTTCAACCCAAAAGCGATTAGTTATATTACCTTTTTTAAGAAGAGTTCTCATCATTTCTTGGATAGTCCTATTTTTGTGTTCAACTACTCTATTTTGTTGTGGAGTATAAGGTACGAAAAAGTTATGGTTGATGCCTTTGTCTTCACAAAACAATATGAAATCAAAATTTTCAAATTCCTTACCATGATCAGTTTGTAATTTGATGATGAAGAGGCCTTTTTCATTTTCAATTCTCTTTAAGAATATTTCAAAACTTTTAAAAGCATCACTTTTATGATGCAAAAATAAGATTTAAGTAAATCTAGAGAAATCATTTACCATGACGAGACCATATTTATTTCTTCCTAAACTTAGTGTGTGAGTGGGGCCAAAAAGATCTAAATGCAATAATTCCAAAGGTCTTTGAGTAGAAATAACCTTCTTGCTCTTATGAGATGACGAATTCGTTTTATTCTTCTAGCAAGCAGTACAATGAATATTTTCATGAGCATGTACTTTAGGTAAACCTAAGACTAAACTCTTTTTGGACAAGTTCTCCAGTTGATGAAAATTCACATGTCTTAGTCTTTTGTACCAAAGCATAGCATTATCATTTACAAAAATAAAGCAACTTTTAGATGATACTTTAAATGGTTTAATTAGATAAACATTTTTTTTCCTGAAACCTTTAAACAACTTTAAACTGTCTTGATTAAACGCAACACATTTATCGTGTTCAAAAACTATTCTATATCCTTTATCATACAACTGACTTATACTTAATATGTTATGTTTTAATCCTTTTACCAGCAATACATTTTTTATTGAATGAGGTACTAAACCAATTGAGCCTACCACAATTATTTTACCTCTACCATTATCATCAAACTTCACATAACCATCCTCTTTCTATTTTAGATTTGTGAACAACAAAGTGTTACCGGTAATGTATCTTGAACATCTACTGTCAAGATACCGTGTTCCTTTTATCTCTGCTTCGTAGTCCTCAAAAAGTGCCATAAAACGTAAGTTATCTTCCTTGCACTCTTCTGAATCTTTTGATTTAGTTTTTGAATCCTCCAGATCACTCTATGTTACCATCAAAGATTTACGTTTCTTCTTAAATTTCTCCATTTTCTTTATCAACAAAGGATATTCGTATTTGATATGCCTAAGTTTCTTACATTCGTAGCAAATCATCTCCTTTTTTACCTTCTTCTCTTATTTTTCTTTGATTAACTTCCTTACATCAACAAACCGATTTCTATTAGTGGTAAACCTTTTAGTAAACGTTCTCTTACCCTTTTTCTTGAGCCATTTATTAAACTTTCTAGTTAGCAGTGTTACGTCCTAATCTTCTTCTTTAGATGAATCTTCTCCTTCTAAATCAGTATATGTTTCTTTAGCTTTGAAAGCTACAATCCTCTTCTTTATATCTTTTAAAGTGCCTTCTGATTTGAGAAAATTAATTTCATATGCCATGAGCTTGTTATGCAATTGACTTAGTGTTAATGTCTTCAAGTCACAAGCTTCTTCTATGGTTGTTTTCTTTGCATTCCAAATTTTGGGAAGAATCCTTAGCATCTTATGAATCATATCTACATCATTAATAATTTTGCCAAGAGAAAACAATTCATTAGTTATTGTAGTAAATCTACTAAAGGAGTCTTTGATTTCTTCACCAAGAAGAATTCAAGATGTTTCATATTATTGAATCAATAAGTTGATTCTTGTGTCTTTGATGGTTTTCGTACCTTTGTAAGTTTGCACCAAAGTGTCCTAAATGTCTTTAATTGTTTCACAAAAAGTAATTAGATAAAATTCAAAATGTAAAATAGTACTCAACGAAAGATTCTTAGCCGTTGAATTTAGTTCTGCTTTGGTGATATCATCTCTTAAAGTGATGATGGTTGAAACTTTGAGATTTCCTATAAAAATAATTTACTAAGCTTGATAATTTAATGCTTTTACATAAGTCTCCATCCTAAATTTCCAATAAGGAAAATTTTTTCATTAAAAAAATTGAAATTACCCCTCTTAACAACTTATAAGGGTGAAGAGTGATATTTAACAATTTAACACACAATAGTAAATTTGCAAAGTAAAAGAGTAGGGAAGGAGCAAATCACGCAAAGATTTTATAGAGCTTCAGCCTTCTACCTATTGCTTTCTTCTAACTCCATTATTGGGAAACCAGTCTACTTCACTAGTGCCGTTCCACTTGATCCACTAAATCAAATCACTTGATCCACTAAATCAAATCACAAACAAATTACAATCATTCGTTACAATGACTTTAGAACACTCTACTCTGCCTATCTAGCCTCTCTTCAATCTAGGCTAATACAGATTTATAAAGTACAAACTATCTTTTCTCTATAATAAAGTTTAAAGATTATAAGTGAGAACAAAAATACAAGTCTCAAATATTTTTGCACTTGAAAGAAACAATACTTGTTATAAAACTTTGATTCGGTAAAACTTTCTGAAGAAGCATCTGAAGAACTTTTTGAAGTTTTTTAGAAGGTAAAAACTGATCAAGAAATTTTTTTGTGCAATGATAGTATTTCTCCAGATTTATGTCCCAACATTTTGAATCCTTTTTCTTTTTATATTAAGTTTTTCCAACAACTAAAATATCTTAATATTATCTTCACTTTCATAATTATCCAACTATTAAAAGGCAAAGGATAGTCCTTGGAAATTTTTGGGAGAAGATCTCGATCATTTGAAAATTCAAAACTAGTTCTCATTATCTTGTTTAGATCAGATATTCATCAATCCATAATCACCAGATAAGCTTTGATTTGAATTTTAAAAAATCAGCTTTCGTTAGCTATTTTCGGATAAGCCTTGTGTTCAAAATTTGAAATCCCACAAATCGAATCAACCTTATCCTTATCTAAGATTATATATATCTTCATTTATCCAAATATATTTTCTCTTAAAAATAATCCACATGGATCTTAACTTCATCTTTATTGAAACGGAATTAAGCATATTTTCTTAATACACCTAATCTAGTGCAGCTAGAGCTTAAATAATCCAAATCTGATTAAAATTAATATTCCACGTAATTTTTCCAGACCAACCTTCTGAATAACCTTCTGAAAAGTATTGGCCTTCTTTTCTTTGAAGTCTCTGAATAAGCTTCTGAAGAGCTGTACCAATTCTTTTTATAAGAGCTTATATAGTACTTTCTAAAAACTTTCCAGAATAGTCTATTTTTAAATAGTTTGAAGCTTTTGAATAAGTTTTTAAATGTAACTTAAATATGCGAAATTATACTTTCTAAAAAACCTTCTATAAGCCTACACTCTTAAAAATTCATTAGCTTTTAACCCTTTTTGTTATCATTAAAATGTATAAGAGATATCTAACATGTAGTTTTAAGTCCTTGTCCCAACTTACTAATTGGTTAATTACTCACATCCTTATAGATGTTGTTCTAAGTGCTAACTAGGAAGCGGCCATATGACTACCCTAAAGCTTGCAACTATTAGATCTTGAGAAGCGAGGAAATAAAACTAATGATTAGTTACATTTTTAAGGTTTTTAAATCGTGATTTTTGTATCTTATATTATTAGCATATATATTATTTAAGTAAGGTTAAGTATTAAATCATGTAACATTACTTGGAATATCAAAATCTATATATATGTATATATTTTCATATTTTCTTAGATAAATATTCTGTTTAATTTGTGAATTATTTACTTCAAAGTAAGTTGGTCATAGATATCTTATATAAATCAAGTCTAAGATAATGATTGTAAAATTAACTTTTATCCTAGGATGATTTGCAACACAAGATTGTTACAACTATACTGCTTTAGGGTATAACAATTTTAAGTTAGTATCAGAGCGTGATTTTGGTAAACTTACTCTAAAATGTTATAATTAAAAGAAGTAGGCATTATAAGAGTACATTAAAAGTAGGTTGTAGTAAGTGGACGGTAAATGGGTAGTTAAGAGATGTAGACTTTAAGTGTATGTATATCTTATAAATATAAGTAAAAGAATATATGATAATAACATCCTACTAACTTTCCTTATTGCTAACTTATAAGGCCATGGAAATGAACTTGTGACTATTTAGTTATAGTTAGATGATCTAAAGGGAAGTAAAGAATGTTATAGCACCTAGCTGTAGAAGCTCTTATAAAACCTTAAGTAAAAGACTATAACCATATATAGATGAACTTGTAGAACTTCACGTAGTGAAGGCTATTTCTAGAAATTGTAGAACCTTATATAAAATCTTATAACAAAGCTTAATGAAGGGAGTTTAATTGAAAGCATAAAGTAGAATCACATGGGGATGATGTAGAAGGTGATGTAGAATCCTTGAGAAGGAAAGTAGATAAGACATAATAAAGAGGATTCTATAGAAGTTCTTGTAGAAGGTTAGGTAGAAACTTTTGTAGAAGGTCGGGTGGAACATTCTATAGAAGGTGAGATAAAAATCCAATGATAACCTTGTAGAAGCTATGGAAGAAGATGACTAAGTAATAAAACCCAATAGAGTAAGGACTATAGAAGCTAATGTAGAAGGTTGGAATTAGAAGTCAAAGGTAATTAATTTTTTATCCCTAGTAGTTCTAAGAACACATCACTAACTAGGACATTGTTATTGAGTATAAGTATAAGGGTGAGATAGATATAAAATAACTAGAAATATAATAAGATCCTTAATAGATTGGATAAAGAAGTAGACCTGAACAAAACCTAAGCAAAAAATGAGTTAGATTTTAAATGAGAAAGAGAATAGAAATTTAGATATACGTAAAGTTGATGAGTTGACGAGTGTAGCATTTAATAAGCAAAGCTTAGAATTAAAAGCAATGAACTGAGCTAATTTGGGTGTTAGATCGAGAGACCAATAGAATGGGTAAGAGTCATTACTCACCAAGATAATTAGAAAAATTGGTAGTTTTGACACGTACTTACATTAAGCTTTAGGAACTCGTCTAAACACTTTCTACAAAATCACATATCCCCTAGTAACTTCTAATAGAGAAGAGAACTCTTTTGTTTATCTAATATAATTAACTTCAACCATGTTTAGATTTTCAATATCCTTAAGGTATATCATAAATTCCAAATTGAAGAGATCCCTTACTTATATAGGTGTTCATAGTTAGGAATTTTGATATAATTAAAATTGATGTTTGCTTCTATATATATTATATAACTAGGAACCTAGATTTGTAATTATTGAAAATTGATGTAATTTAATCATGAAAAAAATTACATTTTTAAGAATAATTTTGAACTATAATATGTATGATTCTTATGTAATGTATTATATTTTGTATTACTATGTATGAAATTTGAAATTGATAAAAAACCTAACATGTGTAAGAAACAATAAGTATCTACCATATACACCTCACATCAAAACTCAGGTCTTCTCTTTCCCCTTTAATTAGACTTTATGCAAGTAATAAATTTCATATGACTGATAATTCGTTTATTCTTCATAATATGACTAAATATATTGTGTAGACACCATATTTTTGCTACTCAATTTTTTTTATTTTAGTTTTGAGCCAAGTTTACCAAAAAAATAATAATAATAAAAATTAAAAAATGAAAAAACCTAAAAAAATTTAAAATTTTGAAAAAAAAAATTAGAAAATACAAAGTGTCAAGTTAGTCAATTATTTAGGATCGGATCAAACAATAGTTGAAAATATGCATACAATTTAATAAATTCAAAATCTTTGAATAATTGAGTTCCCTTATAAAAATATTTTTTAAATTAGTCCAATGAAGTATAGAGTAGATTTTTATCCAATTTGAAAAGTACGTTAACTAGACTTATTAAAATATACTCAAGAGTTATTAAATTTAAGAATGGTATTAAATAGTTATCATGTGTATTTTGAGTTATAATAAAAGATCGTGGTCAATTTAAAACAAGTTAGACTAAAGTCAAGCCTAAGATAGAAAGCTTAAATAAAATGTGGAGCTTCTATAAACTTAATCTTGAGAGTGGAATAGATCAAATCATGGGGAAATTATTAGAGAAACTAATAGATCTAAAGCGGGTATGATCATATCTTAAAGAGATTCGATTTGTTAAATCCTATCGAGATTTGAATCCTCATCAAAGAGATCTAAAAGATTCAAATTCATTATTTATAAATAATGGATTTCAGCAAATGATAAAGGATTCTAAGCTTTATACGCAATCACAACCTACTCTTTTCATCTTTGCCCAAACCCAACTTCATCCCATTCAGTAGTAGCTCTCCCTACTGCAACAATCCCAAATCAATAACCTAGCCCCGATACATCCATGCACTACATGAACCCAACCCTTGGTCTAACCCACTGTTTACCAATAAATAGGTGGTTTGTTTTATTTGTTATTAGTTTTGATAGGTTTGTTTCTCTTCCTTTATTTTATTTTTTAGCTTATTATTAGATTTAAGTATACTAACTTATTCTCTTTTTCATGTAGGTACTAAGTTGTAGTGTTTTTTTATTTTTTTATAGTATCTTTAATTCTATTAATTTATGATTTTCTTGTAGAATAGACACTAACACAAGCTTTTTACAAGTCATTATTTTACATGTTTAGCATTGTGTACTTTCCCAAAAGTTGACCTATTTTATCTCTTTTTGACAATACATTGCATGTTTTAATAAAATTGCATTTCTTTTATTTAATTTTCATTTTTTATCAAAAATTACATGTTTTCACAAAAGTTGCAAATCTTTACATAAAATTAACATTTTTAAATAAAGTCGATATTTTAGGGATTTTTAGAAAAATCATTTTGTTACTTATTAGTTTTTCATAAAATAAAAAATTTTAATTAGCATCTTTTCTATAGTTAAAGATAGGCTTCTTTTTCTTTTCCACGATTAGACATCTTTTACATTGTTTAAACATCTTTTTATAATCAAGCATCATTTCTATAATTTAGACATCTTTTCTATATTTAGGCATATTAGGCATATTTTCCACATTAATTACATATTTCATGAAAAATTATATTTAGGTACTTTTGGGTTTATTTATTTATTTATTTTTAGATTTGTCACTTAGTTAGTTTTTCCTATAATAAAAATACTAACTTGGAGTTTTTTTTGAAAAATAGGTCTTTAGGTTTTTTTTTTTCAATTAGGAATAAAAATTAGGTTTTTAAGTTTTTTTAATAAAAATAAAATAGCTAAAAACGTAAATCTAGCTACTTTTCAAAAAATAAAATTTATCCACACACTAAAGTTTTCTAAAAAAATGAGAACTACGATCGGTTTGATCTTGATTAGCGATTATATAAGCATCTCCAAGGCAAACACAAAATTTGTAAAATATTTTGTCTTCTTTTCATTTTTAGGGAAAATTCCTAATAAAATTTTTTCATTATTATGTATTTTTACATTTTTTTTATGTTTTCATATTTTTAAAAAATTATAAATAAAGACTTATTAGTTAGTTTCTTTTAATTTTTACATAATGAATTTTATCTTAATAGGTTAGCCTCTTATCTCACTTTTCTGGTTAAATTTTTTGAAAATTTATTTTTTTAGGAAACCCATGAACCAATATCTAAATTAGGGTTTTCGGAGTTTTCCCACTCGAAAACCCTAATTTGACCTTTTTACCAATTTAATTGGTGTACGACTCTAAATTATTTTTGAAAATATTTCTTTAACATTTTTTTCAAGAAAAATGTTTTTCTTTAATTTTATGTCAAGTATTTTATATTAAGTGCGCTAGACTTAGCATAAAATAAATTAAAGAAAATTAAAATAGAGCTCGACATATTAAACTATCTATCATGAAAATTTTCAATAGAGATAAATGTACTTAAAACTATGAATAATGTGTATGTGTGTGTGTGTGTGTATACCTATATGTACGCTAAGTCAATTATAATTGATAATTATAACTATAAAACCTCGTCAAGATTAGCATGCCTTGAACAAGAGAAGTCATAATAGTTACGTCGTGTAAACTAACCTAAGATAGGAGCTATCCTCACAACTACTATCGTAGATATAGTCTATACAAGGCATACACGACTCAATCAGCTTAAATTATTCATTCTGATACTTGTGAATAATTAAACTTATGGTATAGCTTTACAAAATATCTGTTCTATATAACATGTTGTGTCATAACACAACAGTACTTACATAAGCATCTCACATCTAGAGTTATAATTTACAATCAGAGTTTGCCAAAAACCACAGGTTTTACAATTTATTTACAATAAGTTAGAAAACTAGTGGGTGTCCCAAGAAATTCTTAGTTAGTTTCCTCAAAAACTTAAAAGATAAGTCAAAAGCCTAGGTTCAATGAATTATTCGTTCCTTACTTTCCCAGTCAACAGCATACTAACTTAGAGGTAGTGGTATCTAAACATCCTAGTCTTTACTAGATACTTACAAAATAATATATGAAGATGTGAGCACAACTAGCTTAGTAAGTCGGATGAAGTTAGAAGAGTACTAAACAATCACAAGTAATTATGATTAAATTTAATGCAACTAATCACTTAAGATATCTCATAATGTTATCCAGTCCATTGTGAAGTTAAAGAAATTATATCCAGTTTAACTCGAACTAAGGAGTTTCATCGCAACTCCAATTAAGTCAAACCCGAGCTTATACAATGAAGAATACTCTCATCCTATGACCACTTTCGAACTATGGTCCCTACCCATGCTGCGACCTCCTCACCTGTGATCTAGTTCAATTAAAGATAGGAAAAAGACCATTTCAGCTATCCTCATTGAAGTGAGTCAGTATTTGGCCTGACACTCATTATCGTTTCTTTTAACGGTTGTTATGCATGTCCAATTTTGTTATAGTCAAATCATTATTAGTTGTAATTAAGAGTGACAAAAAAAAAATTCACACAATACAAAAACAATGCAATCATACAAAATAGTACGCCAAGGAGTTCAACTCCTATCATAACTGAATAGCAATCACATATATGGCATACACACAAACAATTAACTACAATCATAAACAAAAGTACTCTCAAGTCTCTAAATACTCTAAAATAGTATCTCAACAAGTAGTAAAGTCATGATCCCAACTTACCTGTTCAAATGCTCACCGTAGAAGACTTAGGTAGCCAACAATCTGACTACTAAGAGATCCTATATATACAAAACCCAAATTTTGTTTTCGTAATAGTTACAAAAATATTAGGGTTTTATCTAAAACGATTATATATATATATATATATAAAGTATATTATCATAATAATATATATTTTTATTATATATATCCAGTTAAGTTATTAATTATTAATAATATACATAATTATAATATTACATATAATATATCATTTCGATCATATCGAAACGTACTTTAATTGATTAAATCGTGTTTTAATTATAATAGGGTTATCTTAATACGTAAATTGTAGTAATATTATAAAGATATAGGTTATATTACTTAAAATTATCCGATTTTAGTAAAAATAGTATTTTTGGGTTCGTACAAGCCTAATGACATGTATTATAAATTTTATTTCTAGAGATAACTTTTAACAGATAATTCGAATTTTTAACACAATTATATATATCTAACTAAATATTATTGTATTATATGTATTTTTTGTTATTAAACTATATTTTACCTACTATAACTCTATAATAAGAGTATTATCTAACCTTAATACACATATAACATATCACAATCATTAAAATATCATTAAATATATTAAAAATATACTTTTTTTTATCAAATTTGACCAATACATGTGTAGGTAGTTTTTATTGCATTATTTATCATATTTAGCCTACTATTAGTAAGAATATATCTCAGTTCGTAATTTAAGCTATTTTACTACGAAATTTCATAATAAATAGCTTAAGTCATCAAATATTTCCTTAAAAAATTTTATAAATTCCTAAAAATATAGGGAATTCGGTCATCACTTAGTTTCGTGTTATCGATTTATTGCCTATATACTTAGAATTATAATTTTACCTTTAAATTGTGTTTAATTACCTAAATATTATCTTTTTACACAAAATTATTTCCCATGGATCTTAACATCACCATAATTCACCAAAAGTTAGTATAAGTCAGTTTTCATAAATTAATTTCACAAAACCTATTTATTTCACATTTTCACCCTATTTTCTAGCTATTTTTAGGCCAAAAAATACAATAAATATTAAAAATACTCTAATAAAAAATCAGGCTATATAGAAATTATCTATATATCATATCTATCCTATACAAAAATTTTGAACTAGAAACAATATTATTTCATACATTTATTTTGAAAGTCAAAATTCGAATAAATAGCGACTTTCCTAACTAAGTGTATTAAATATTAAAAAATTTTCAAAAATAAAAATTTCAGATGACAACATATCTAAAATAATCTAAATTTAAATTTTTTCCAAAAAATTTTGGGTAGATTTACTACTTTTTAAAAATTATTGAAAAATAGGACAAAAGTTTAACATCGTTATTCTTGGATGCTCCAGTAACCGACGGTGGATGAGTGGTTATCGAATCGACTAGGTGCGAGGTGGACTGCTTAGGGATAGTTGGAGTCCACAGTAGATTCACTTTAGGTTCAGTTTTTATCTAAGCTTAATAATTCCTTATTTTTTCTTATTTTCTTTCTATTTTTCTCACAAATTTTTATTTGGGTGCTTTGGTGTCTAAAGTGTTAAATGTGAGGTTTTGTATCCCATCTATATAGTTTTAGGTTGGTTGATTTCCTCCTTCAATTATTTTATAATTTTCCTTGCTTTTTCCTCATTAATTCTTAAGTAAGAGGTAGCTTCTTGATAGAATTTTACTTTTAAATCAACCCTTCTAGCTCTCTCAACATGCCACGACAATTGCCTAGATTTTTCCTCAACAATTCGGCTGCAATTGGATAAAGTTTAGTTGATTTTTAATTCAATTAATAGTATTATATGTACCATGTTGATATTTAGTTATTCTATTAATAGATGAGTATATATGTCCTATGTATATATCACGTGTAACGTGTATTTATACTCATATAATAATGCTTCTAACATATCTTGTATTTTTAAGATATATTTCTTAATTATTTTTATGAATTCAATGCATAATATATATAATTAAGTAATTTGGAGTTAATTTACAAGTATAATTATTATTTATACGTAGTATGCTCATAAAATATATGTATATTCATATAATAAATTATACTATATTATCTCATTTTATAACATAATTAACTTCCGCTTAATTAATTTATCTCTAAGTTCTCATTGCATTTCAAGCTCGATTTTAGGAGTTCCAAGTAATTTGGTATTATATTAAATAATCATACTTCTAGGGGCAAAATTGGATTTTTGATCACTATTTTCAAAATCTAACTTCATTGAATCACTTCGACTAACTTTTCTATCTTAGTCGTAAGGTTTTGTCTCAATTAGATAACTTTTTCTTGAAGGCCCTAAATCTGAGTTTAATTGTCTTAAACACAATTTTAAGAACTCATAAGAATTTGGGATGGAAAAGATAGCAAACTACTCGAAACCAATTCGTATATTAACCCCCACCCTTTTAATATATAAGATTAACCTTAAAGAATATCCTTCCTCATCACTCATACTAGGTTAACTTAGAGCTAAGTGAACTAGTTATCATCATTCTCTTCATCTTAACCTTGCAAAATAATCCTTCATTTCCCCCATTATTTACAAACTTACTTATAGGAGCCAAACTTTGTCCAACGAATATCATGAGCAAATCTCTAAATATCTTGACAATGATGTAATCAAACAATGACCCCAAATTTAAGGACAAAACTTAATCTTGAAAATCAAAACTACATCGGTCCATTTTGACCATCCAACTCAAGGACAATAATGTCAATATGAATAGCAAAATATCATAACCACAACTACAATGATAACATAAAATCACTTCAAATGAAATAAAACCTTCCCTCTCAGTCCTCAATAATGTGTAATAAATGTAAAAATAAGAATACTATAACAAATATGAATTTAAATTAATAAAGAAATAAATACTCTAACAATTGAATAATAAATAACTATAACAAGACATAATAAAGAAGTTATCAAATTAGTAATCTTCATGTATACTATCATGAATATTCGATTAGGAAGGATTGGCAAATCTGTATGGTTTATGTCAAAGTGTTAAGCCCCATCAGCCTTAAGTCATGTTGAGTCCTGTTATGTCAACTTGAAGTAAGTCAAATGTGTTGAATCAAATTCAAGTTAGTTGTTGATTGTCATGATAGGATCTGAGTCGATGGAAGGTTAAGATTTGCCACTCATTCGTACTAGTATAATTGTGCTAAAATATTTAGAGTACAAGGAGCTATAGAACTAAATAAGTAACAAATAACACTCATATATATATGACACACAAGGATAAAGGATAAACTGACCAATAATAAGAATTGGAAACCAATCTAAGGAAAACATACTTCATATCTTAAAATTTACCTCAAGACTCCAACTAATACAAACAACTATATAATAGCATTGATGTAGTTACACTTATAGAACCTAAGATCAAAGTGCCACTTCTAAAAAATCAAACAACTGATATAATCATAAGATGATCCAAACAATCAAATCTAACATTTGAAAATGACATAATATATAAGTGATCAAAGGCAAAACCAATAACCTATACCTATATAAGAACCTAAGATTAAAATCATTGATTTCAAATTATTCTTAAAAATAAATATGAACATTAATCCTTATCAAAGTGGTAATATAAAAAATAGTCAAAATCTCTATAATTAGAATAGAATGAAGTTAGTCTAAACATGATAAATAGAAGTATTTATAAGAAAGTTCTAATAATTTAGAAGTTAAGAGAACAACCCTATAAGGTATTAGATATATAAGCATAATAATGAATCTTGAGACAATAGACGATATAGTTAGAAATAGATAAAATAAAAATATTATTAGATTAAGAAATAATTAATAGTTATATCCAAAAACCATAGGTAAACTTATTTAATGATGGAAGAAGAGGAATGTAAAATAGATAATCAAAGTTTAGCCTTTAATAAGACCTAAAATTAATATATTTTGAAACTCATATGAGAACTAAGGTAACTAAGAAAGAAAGCTAATAAAAAGTGGAATCTGTTTAAACTAAAAATATAATAAGAGTTTTAATTAATTTAGACCCATTAAATCAAGGAAATTATAGGTAGTATAAGTACCCATCTAATTTAAGAAGAACTGTAGATAAAATACTTAAACCATAAAGTTATTTCGTAAGGTTGCAAAGCACCCAAAAAGTAAAATTGTTATATCAATATTAGAAGCAAGAGCCTATGAAGTTAGTTGTAGAAGCTTCTATGAAAGTAATACCAAATAGAGAAAACTTAATTCATTTGGCGTTACATTTGAAAATAGAAACATCTAATTTGGTATAGAAGTTAAGAAAATTGAGATATAGAATAAATTGTAATTATAAGAATTTATATATCTCTTTCTAGGGAAGATTTAGAATATAGTAGTCTCGAAGATGAAACTATTTGTAAGAGAGGTAGAACGTGAGACCTTACAAAAAATGGTAAATAATTCGCAATCAATTGATTCAAAAACAAATCGTAAAATTTAGGGTGATTATGTAAATTATCCAATGGAGCATGAATTTTACTAAGAAGATAGAAATATTAGTAAAAGTGATTTCATAAGTTTAGATTTAGGAATGTAAATAATTAAATAATTAAATATTACAATATTAAGTTATACATATAGTAGCCATTATTTATCGAAAACGCGTAAAATGAGTTTTAATAATTAACGAATTACTAGAGGTAAATTATATGTAACTATACAAATTAATAAGAAATAAAATGAAAAGTTTAGTGATTAAGACACACTCTAGAAAATATGAATTATATCAACGATCTTAGAGTTAAGTTGACTTTCATAACTAGGTAATAAAATTTAAAAAAGTAATTATATAGTTTCAATATTTCAAATTAAGCTCATTTATAGGCAATTTTGTTAAAAGTATTAAGCTTATCAGGTTTAATCAACGTACTATAAAGTTTTATAATTTTAGATATAGTTCATGATAAGTCTTTTAAAAATCAACTACGTAATCTTAATAATTAATATAAATGAGTAAAATTATATATAAGATCTATATAAATAAGTCTCAAATAATTAATAGAACCAATCTATATATATTATATATTAAAGAAAAGTGTATTTAAGGTCTTATCTTGAAATGTAAGACTAATGCAAAAATAGTTCTAAATAAAACCAAATGATAATATGATTTCTCTAAAAATTATAAGGAATAGTCTTATAAAATCGAATTTTAAAAATAAGTTAAAATACAACCAATATATAGGTTAAATGTAAAGTTTATTAGGTTAAATTTTAATTAGTTTATAATAGAAATTTTATATTAGATGTATAATAAAATATTCTACTATTTTTTAAATATATTATGGAACTTTATAAATAATAAAACATGATAAAATCTCCCTCGAAATATCATGTAAAATTAGACTAAAAAAAATAAACATATGCATATCACCGCCTTACTTTATAGGAGAGACATAAAAGAAAAGAAAAAGAGAGATGAGAATTAAGAAGAGAGAGAGAGTGGGAAGAGAGGAGAAAAGGAAAGAGAGAAAGAAAAGAATCAAAGAAAGGAATAGAGAGAGAGAGAGAAGAGAGGAGAAAAGAAAGAGAGAAAAAGAGAAAAAAGGAAAGAGATAAAGAAACAAACAAAGAAGAAGAAGAGAAAGAAACAGATACGAGAGGGTTTAATTTTTCTTTTCTGGTATCCAATATTTTCGAGTAATGTTATTTCTAAAGTTATAAATGTTATTTTATAATTGACCTATAAATTTTGATTTAGTGTATAATTAGATATCTTAATATATTATTTGGTGATGAAAAGTGACATTTGTAGTGTTAGGATATTAGATATGGGTTTTAAGTATAGATTATGTAATAATGTATAACATGTATATATATAGGAAATTAAATAAGTAGGAAATATTAGGTTGAATTGATAATATTATAATATTTAAAAAATCATATAAATCTGATATGAAATATATATTTAAGTAATTAGGTGAAAAATGTAAGTTATTCTCATATCGAAATTTGATAGTTTAATTAATAGTATAATGTACCATACCAACCAAAATTTTGGTTATGAGTTAGATAGGAAATTTAAGATACCTAAATATAATTAGATAAATTTCATATATTGGTTCAAAAGGAGTTTATAGAGTTTACGTATGAAAATTGAATTAAAAACTAATTTAAGATTGGGTTAGTAATAAGTAATATAAAATGAGGATATTTGGGTAAAAATTTATAATGTAAAGCTTATGTATAAGAATCTAAATTCTAAAATGATATTTATAATATAAGAGTAAGTAGCAACGATCCAACTCTACATCAAACTTGAGTACGCTGATCAAGGACTTCAAGTAAGTTTGGGATTAATACGTCACTATATTTCGGAGTACTGTTTCGGAGTACTAGGAGGCTTAAGTTTACACGTGTTTGTGCCCATAGGTAGTTTGATTATGCATATGCCGATATGTGCATGTTCTTAACCGTACAATGTACTATTGGCTTGCTATATCGGTTTGCAATTGTTATGTATTATGTGATAAGGATTGATCACCTTAACTAAACTTAATAATATATGACTTATAAAATTGACCAGACAATCATTCCAACCCATTAAGGGAAGCATTTAGGGTTATTGACCTCTTCAAAAGGGATAGCGCTGGATAGCATAATTAGTCCATTCTTCATCCTTAGTTAAACTAATTGATAAGAGAGGAGATCGTAGTAAGGGTGAAGTCAATAGTCTAAAGGTAGTCGTAGGAGGAGTAGTGTCTCTATTATATAAGCTTGGGTTTGGTTATGAGTTGTTGATATATGTGCTAAACTCCTCAACTAGGATTAGAGTGAGTATAATTTCTCTAATCTCACAATAGACCAAATAACACCATGTAATGGCATTCGTTTGTTGCATTACATCAAAATAACTTATTGATAACCCTATCTGTACTTGATGTGTAGTTTTAAGTCTCCATCTCAACTTGCTAAGCGATCGGTTGCTTATATCCTTATAGGTGTTGTTGTAGGTGCTAACTAGAAAGCGGCTATATAACTATCCTAAAACTAGCAATTGTTGAATCTTAGAGAGTGAGGAAATAAGATTAATGATTAGTTACATTTTTAAGACTTTAAATCCTGATTTTTGTATCTTATATTATTAGCGTATGTATTCCTTAAGTAAGGTTAGGTATTAAATCATATAACATTACATGGAATATCGAAATCTATATATATATGTTTTTTTCATACTTTCTTAAGTAAATAATATGTTTAATTTGTGAACTGATTACTTCAAAGCAAGTTAGTTATAGACGCTTTGTGTAAATCAAGTTTAAGATAGCAATTATAAGGTTAGCTTCTATCCTAAGATAGTTTGCATAGCAAAACTGTTATGACTTTACCACTTTGAGGTGTAACACCGAACAATTGCTTAGCATGGAGGATGTCAAATATAGATCTTAAGTATGTGACATGAGAAATAATGTCAGTACTGTACACCAAAATATCATCAAAGTAGACAACAACACATTTACTAATCAAAGGTCTCAAAATATGATTCATACGTCGCATAAAGATGCTTAGCGCATTTGTAGGACCAAACAGCCTCATCAACCACTCAAATAAACCGTCCTTCGTTTTGATAGTAGTATTCCACTCATCTCCCGATTTCATTTGGATCTGGTGCTAGATACTCTTTAGATCAACCTTTGAAAATATTTACATACCATGCAACTCATCAAGCATATCATCTAATTGGGGAATCAGATATTGATACTTAACAATGATCTTGTTGATAGCTCAGCTATCAATGCCCATTCTCTATAAGCCATCCTTCTTCAACACTAGGACAACCGGTACGGTACAAAGGCTCATGCTTTCTCGGACATATCTACATTCGATCAACTTGTCAACTTGTTTCTTCAACTTAAATGCCTACTTGGGATTAAGCCTATAGGCAAGTCGATTAAGTAAGGCAGCTCCAGGCTAGAGGTCAATACAATGCTCTATACCTATGACAGGGGGTAAACCTCTCAGTACAATACTCCAGGCTAGAGGTCAATACAATGCTCTATACCTATGACAGGGGGTAAACCTCTCAGTAACTTGGTAGGAAACAAGTTGTTATATTCTTGGGGTGATATCTATACCACCATAAGTAATGCTCCAACTTCTTTTAACTCTGGTAGTCTTTTGACCAATAAGGGTACACGATCTTCCTTCTTAGCATCATTGGAAAATTAAGCTTAGAAAATCACTAAAGACTTCCTTTACAAGGAATTGGAAACCTTGACTTAAGATTCATGAACTTCTTTTGGGCTCATAGGAGTCAATACAACCATTTTCCCATCTTTTTGGAACATATAAGTGTTCCTATATCCATCGTAGAGCACTTTCAAATCAAATAACCAAGGTTAGCCAAGTAAAATGTGTGAAGTACACATAGTTAAGACATCACACAACACCTCATCTCCATATCTATTGCCAATGGTAATCGGCACTCTAACTTGTTTAGTAATAGGTAATTCACCCTTCTCATTTAGTTAGTGAATCTTATACGATCTAGGATGAGGACAAATTAGCAACTTTAGAGCCTTCACCATGCCTTACACTATCACATTAGTACAACTCCCTCCATCAATAATTATAGCACATAGGTTACCATTCACTCGACTGTTTGTGTGAAAGAGGTTTTCTCTTTGCTTATCCTCTCTAGTAAATTGGTACTAAGAATCCTTCAGGCAACTAAATTGATGTATTGTTCCCCTTGTTAGGGTCAGTTAAGGGCTTCAAAGTCTTCTAAGAGTCCATCTACATATTGCTTGGCTTCCTCCTCCTCCTTATTTTCACTAGCACTTTGTACTTTAAACTAAGGTTTGTCTCCCCTGATGGTCATGACGCGTCAATTAGGACATTGACTAGTCACGTATCTAAAATCCAAGCACTTGAAACACTTTATCTCTCTAGTCTTCTTACCAAAGCTCTGACCTTGATTCCTTTTGACCGCAGGGTCCTTGGCTTTGGTCTTCCTTCGGCCATCTTTGGGTCTACTCAATATTTAACCTCAACGGTCAACCTTAGAACTGTGTTGAGCTAGGTCATATCCAAGTCGGCCCAACATACTAGTTCTGCTCAGCAAGCTAGGCTAGCTACTCAGTACTTGGCTGAATTGATTTCACCTCTACCTTTCAACCCTTTGTGCTACTCTAATGGTTTCATCTAAATTTCCACGTCTTTGCACCTCCACTATATTACCAATCTTGGGTCTTATTCTAGAAATGAACCTAGTTACTATTCGTGGTTCTAGCTCATTAACATTACAGTAGATCAACGACTAGAAGTCCTTAACATACTTGTATACTGATCGACTAACTTGTCGTTCTAAAATAAACCTACTCCACAAAACTCTCTTCATCTCATTCTAATTTCGAATTTCACGTCGAGCTCGCTGACGTACATTCTACAATCTCTTCCACTACATTGCTACATAACAAAAAAAATTCTAAAGTAGCTACTCGAATACGCATCGAGTCTTCACCATCATAGAATTTAAATATCTTTTCAATCTTCTCCTCCTTGTCTAAGTAGTCATCAATATTACTAGACCCATTAAAGTTTGAAATCTACACTTTAAGATGTTTGGCTTATAGATACCCTATTTTTGCTCCTCTTTATTTTTTTAAAAATTTTTCGAATAGGGTAAAGGGTCTTAAAAAAAAATACAAAAAATTAAGAAAATACAAAAAAAATAATTTTTTTAAAATGGAAAATTTAAGAAAATTACAAAAAAAAAAGAATTCAAAACATCTATTTTGTTTTATTTATCTATTTATTTATTTATTAGTTAGTTGTATATATATATATAAGAAAAAAAAGGTAAGTGGATCATACTAGGTTTACATAAAACTTGGTCCGTTTTTTTTTTTCTTAACCAAGTAAGGCCTAAGGCCCTGTATGTAGTAGGCAAGGAGGGGGGCATACCATTTTTTCAATCGCACATGTGGGGGCGCATGGCATGTAGCCCGCATATAACCTATGCCCCTAGTTTGTTCTTCCCTACAATTTTTTTTTTCCAGACTTGTAGCATATTTCTCCTTCGTGCGCTCAATTTGGAGTCATTTTTTACTCTATTTACTATACGATTTCATGGTGAAATCATGTAGTATATTTGGTATACTTCAAATCGATACCCAAATTTCATCAAAGTTCAGTCAAAATTCAACATTAAATTGGCTCCAAAAATGAAAAAAAAAAAAACTAAAAATCCTACATCCCTATTCATGGTCGATTCTCCATTAATGAGCTTTCTAAGCTCGTTTAAGCTTCGATTAGTATAAATAGGAGTTAGGAAATACACAAGGACACAACAAAAGCTTAAAAATACTCTAGGTGAGCAAAATTGGAGCTTTCTCTCTCTAGTATGATTCCTCTCTCTCTCTACGATAGCATTTTCTATAGTGGTTTTCGATGAAAACCACTACCACTACCACTACCACTACCACTACCACTACCACTACCACTACCATCAAACTCCTCACACCCGGAAACCTTAGATTCAATACTCTAATACGACTTTCCAAGTTAATCTGAGCCGACTCGAGTCGACTGGAGCTGATCGAGGCTGACTAGAGTCAACTGAAGCCAACTTGAGTCGACCCAAGTCAACTGAGCTAACCTTGAGCCAACTTAAGCCAATCGAGCTTACCTAAGTCAACTCGAGCTAACCCAAGCCGGATCAAGTTAACTAGGTTTGCATAAATTTTTTTTATCTATTTATTGGCCTATTTATTTTATTTATCATCAATGTAAGTGTAATAATAAAAAGAAAAGAAAAAAAAGAGGAAAAAGGAAAGAAGAAAAAAGAAAAAAAGAAGGGAAAGAAAGCAAGAAAAAGAGAAAAAAAAAAGTCCTTTTTTTATTTTTTAGAAATAGAATAAATAAATGATAAATAAGTAAATAAATAAACAAAATTTTATCACTTAGAAAAAATTGGTTTTTTTTTTCAATAAATAAAATAAATGAACCCTTTTCAAAATTAGGATGTATTTAGAATTTCCAAAAATAAACATTGATAGGATCCTATAGAATAATTTTCTTAAATGAATTGAACTAGGTAAAAACGTAAAATGACCTTTTTTCAAAAGTTAAAATAAATCAACTCGCTAAAATTTTCGGAAAAGAACTATATACGTCTAATCTCGAATAGTGAGTACATAAGCATCTATGAGGCGACGGTAAAAAATTAAAGACTTATTTTTTCCATTTATAGTTTAGATTACTTAAATTATTCAATTCACTTAACCAATGATTGAGTTTCACTTTATAGAATAGTCTATTGAAAGTTGATTTTTAAGATTAAAATTAAAATTGGAAAGTTAAATAATAACTGTAAGGGTTTAAAAATCCTAACTCCTAAACCTTTTTCTCTAGTTTTAAAACCTTCTTGAAAATTGTTTTTATCGTTAGATCAGTAGCTAAGTTATAATTAATTCATTTAATTAGTTATAACTTAACTATTTTTTTTTTCCAACCCCAATCAGGTGGCAACTTCAAACCACTTTCAAAAAAAAAAAATTGGTTTTCTTTAAACCTTAGTCAGTGGTCAGTATTAAACAAGTAAAATTTAATATTAATTGGTTTAAAGAAAACTAATTTATAAAAACCAAGAGGTAAAAAATAGGCTTGATAACTTTTCAACCCTACCGAGGAAGGTCAAAAGGGTTAGCCATTTAACTTTCCAAAAATTAAACTCTAAAAATCACCTTACTAAGTGTAATTCATTTACTTATTTGTCAATTCATTATTATTTGTACCATAATTAACATTTTTGCAGGTTTTGTTTATTTAACTATTTGGGGGGAAGGATTTATTTTTCCATAAACGCATGGTAGAAATGGTCAAACCCAAACCCTATTAAGACCATAAGATAGGGGGCCAATGTTTAGGCTCTAGGTGCTATGGTATAACCACCGCTCGGGGTTAATTAGGCCATCCCCACTTAAGCTTAATGTAACCAACAAAAGTATTCTTTAACGAAAGAGGTCGCATAAGCTTAATAACCTGTAGAACCTATCCTTTATGCATTCATGATATCCAAAATTGACAAATAATCAAGCAAGATGAGAATGAAAATATATAATGGCTTGAAGTTTTCTTGATTTCCCTTGTAAATATGTTATAAACATAGATTTGTTGTAAATAGGTTTCGTTTGTTGTAAATAACGATTGGTTAATATTGTAACATATTTTTTCTTTTATAATTCCAATTAGGAAATGGCTTGTTTATCCAACTCTATCCACTTTAGGGAAAAGTTCATAGGCAAGCCCATCAGCCCTAAGCCCATCTTGGACCAATGGTTTCGACACTTCAATCCAAGGGAACAAGAGACTATCATTAAGAAGATCAAGCCCATTCTATCACTTCCTAGGGTGAAAATAGAGATCAATTTTATTAAGGCCCTAACCAACTTTTAGGAACTCGAGGAACTGGCTTTTTGAGTTAGGCCTCACCCGATTACTCCAACACTTAAAGAGTACATCCAGTTACTTTAAGCCCCTTCCTTAGAAAATATATATACACCAAATTTGGAAGTTGACTCAATGAATGCCTTTTCAAGATTCTTATGGATCAGAAAAGTTGAAGTGAACAAAGCCCTCATAAGTTGTAATGGGAGCTGCATCAAAGTGGAAGACTTAAGAGCCCGGTTCGCCATTGAGCCTAAATCCAACCAATAGGGCATCTTTTGTGGCTATCTCAAAGATTGGGGACAAAACAAAATAAAAGCCTTTATCCTAGCTGCATTCGGGACTCTCTTATTCTTTAATGGAAAGTTCCTCATCCGTTTTAAGGTCACTGAGTTAGTGGGCCAATTTCTTGAAGGAAAATCATATGTTCTGACGCTCATCACAAAACAAAATAAAAGCCTCAATATTTTGAAAAAAAAAAAAAAGAACGATGACATACTAAAGACCAGCATGGCATTATTAATAGTATAGTTTGTGAGCCACATAAAGTGTTATGGGCTTGATCTAATCTGAGGAGAATTTGCTCATAATATTGATCCGATCGATTCTTTTGTCGATAACGTCCATCTCCTAGAAGGAAAGTCCACTTACTACTGGGTAAAAGTGTTGTAAAATTTCCAAGTCATTGATAATTTATGAACAATAAGATGGAGCAACTTCAAAAGGGTAATCCTAGTCTGCAAAAATTATCAAGCAATACCCCTAATCGGGATGAAATTGTACATAGGTTATTACCCTAATAATATGATCAAACAATTTGAAGGTATCAAAGATATAGTCTATAGGCCTTTGTTAGATATCATAACCTTAGATTATGAGGACCTTTAGATTTCACTACCATAAAAGATGTCCAAACTCTAAGCAATCAAACAGTTATGGGAAATAAAGACTATCAGCTTAAACATCTATTTAAGAGAGTAGTTAGGAGAAGTGGACAAGCACAGGGTCACTAAAGAATACTTGTACGATCAACTCCATAAGGCAGGGGAGATCTAGTATCGAACACCAGAAATCATCCAACCCGCACCACCTGAACCAAATTCTAAAATCAAGAGCTACATGGACCAAGTACAAGCCCATCTAAAAATAATCTATGAAGAGCAGGACATGTAGGAGGATCTCTTTCAAGAATCAAGACAACATTCTTAGGCCTTTGAATATTAATTGAGGATGACCCAGAAGAGGCTTAAAGAACTTAAAGAAATGGAAGTGCCTAACTCAAAAAAGAGGAAGGACATACCAATAGGACCTAATAAGCAGAAAAAGGGAACGCCTGCTAAGCACTAGAAGAACATTTAGAAATAGGAATACTCTTCTTGAATGTATTTTTTTTTTCAACTAATGTAAAAGGGAACTCCGAAAGTTATAAAATAATAAAAATGACCATCTTATTGGTTTTTCGTCAATTCTATTTCTCTACATCTGTATGCCATACATTTTTTTGCATTCTTATTTTTCATTCATTTCATTTGAAAAATATTCACATGCTAACTTATTGAGAAGTGATCTTAAACCAGGACACCAAGATAGCTCTCAAGCATCAAACCTTCCAAAGAAGTCTTATCAATACCTGCTTTCAAACCAGAATGGCCAACCAAGGAAATGACAACACCAACACCACCAAAGTTGTTGATCCCACTAAGCTAAGGTTTTTCTCTTTAGAACGAGAAGTAGGGAAGACTGCAAATCAACTGAACTTCTTTACTGACATCATCGCCTTATTCAGGTCTGCAACTCCAGTAAATGAAGAAAATTCTAAAGCTTGGTATGGAAAGAATGTTAAAGCCCTACCTCTTAAAGCAAAAGAAGCCTACCCTAAAGTCAAGCAAACTATGGAACCCTTTAAGATAGAGGGGGTCTATCGAAGGTTAACCCAACTTTTGAGCCAAACACTTACTTATTTCCAGTTAATCCAAAGCCCAAAGCTAATCAAGATAGATTGAAAGAGCTTGAGAGGCATTTGACCCAACAAATCATCGAGAAAATGAAAATGCTCGAAGGGTATGATGGTTTCAAGCAGGCTGGTATAACAGACTTCTCTACCTATGACTATGGAAGCTTCTTAGAAAAGTTCAAAGTACCTGACTTCAAAAAGTACAATGGCACTAGATGCCCTAAACTACACACCCGATTATATGTACACAAGATGGGCAAGTATATGCAATATGACCAACTCATAGTCCAAACTTTTCAAGACAGCCTAATTGACCCTACTTTGACTTAGTATGCCTAATTAGACCTGAACCAGAAAAACATATAGGAGAAGCTGGCTAAGGCTTTATATGAGCAATATAGGTTCAATGTTGAAGTGGTACCAATCATGATGGACTTAATTGCCATGAAGAAGAAGCACAATGAATCTTTTAAAGAATATGCCCAAAGGTAGAGGTCCCTAGTTGCAAGGGTATCTACCCTTATGATTAAGAAAGAGCTAACTTTAACTTTTATCAACAATCTTGAAAGACCTTACTTCTCTCACCTAATCAGGCAAGCCTCTTCTAGTTTTGCAGAAGTAGTAGCATTAGGGTATCGGATTGAAAGTGTCGTCTCCTCTAGCAAGTTGCAAGAATCATCAGACAAAAGACTACCCTTTGCTAAACTCACCACCGACAAGCCTAGGGAAGCTACCATCAACATTGTCAATTCAAATACCAAACCTAGCACTCGAGTCTCTTTCAAGGCAAGTCTCTGCCAGCTCAACAACAATTTAGAAGCCAATTGCAAGTCAGTAGGGCCCTAAGGTAGCTCACCAAAATACCTGTCCCTCTCAATCAAATACTTGAAAAACTAAGAAAGGATAATTTGCTCCACTTTGAGCTACCCAACGAAAGGTACATGCGAAGATTTTTTTTATCCCAATGTAAGGTGTCAATATCATCTAAGACAAGTAAGCCATTCAACAGACTCATTCTAGAGATTAAGAAATAAAATTCAAGATTTAATCAACGAAAGCATAATCCAACTAGATTTCGTAGAGGTTCTAGTTCCAAACATCAATAATAACCCCTTGCTTAATCATTGGCCCATTCATTATCAATATGATATTTGATGACTCAGATCCTACCATCAACATGATCGGTTCCAATTGAGAACCTAAGGTCTATAAATTCTACAAACAAGAGGAGAAGCAAATTCTACAAACTAAAAGGTATACCTTCCATGTATCTGTAGCCCCTAAAAATTATAAAACTGCTTTTGTCAACTACCAGGTGGTAAATAAAGGGTAATCAAGCTCATTTGTTGGAGGGATTAGCCGCTTTAGTAGAATCTACGACCTAAGGGAGGACCTAAAAAAGAAAATTGTGCTAGAAAGGCTAAACAATGAACCAACTAAATATGAAGAAGGATTGTCTGCCTTTACTAAAATAATCAAGTCTAGGGAGTATAAAATAATAGATCAACTCGATAAACTTCAACATAAATATCCCTCATGAGTTTATTGATGGCGTTGGAATTGCATCGGGAACCTTTGTTCAGAACATTGAGGGAAGTTAAAGTCCCTTACGAAATACTAGCTAAAAGAATAGGGTTTATCACCAACTCTATCCTCACCATGGATCGGATTTCTTTCTCTACTGAAGAACTAGGCGAAGAAGGTAACCAACATACTAAGTCTCTTTTCATGATAATGAGGGTAAACAACATCATTATAACAAGAGTCCTCATCGACAATGGATCATCCTTGAATGTCTACCCTCTCACCACCGTAAATCTATTGGGCATCAATATGACCTTTATTAAGCTAAGTTTGACAATAATTAAGGTTTTTGACGAGTCCAAAAGAGAAATTATAGGCGAGATCAAGTTACCGGTTGATATTGGCATATATACTTTCAACATATGATTCCAAGTCTTAGACATCCTAAGACCTTCAACCTGTTATTGGGAAGACCTTAGATACATTTAGCAGGGGACATACCTTCAAGCCTACATCAAAAGGTTAAGTTCATCTCAAATAACCAAGTCATAACGATTCTAGCTGACTAGGATTACAAAATATATACAGAAACAGCCATACCCTCTATTGGTATTGAGGAGCAAGAAGACTTTAGGCTCCAAATGTTTGAAGAGGTGTACATGATTACTGATCAGGAGAAAGATGAGAGGTCAAAATTCAAAGAAGGCCAATTTGGAACCTATGGGCTAGGTTACATCCCAACTCTAGTGGATGAGTTATGAAATATGCAAGCAAGGAGCAAAAGAGGTGATAGATTATATTAGGCCACGATGACCTTCTGCCGTTATAAAAAATTTTCATTCAAGCTGAAATCCAAAATTTAGAGCCTACTAAAGAAGATACTTCCAACAGGAGTAAAACAACTAGCCCATCCAATAAGTCCTAGCATCTAAATAATTGGTTCTCCATCCCTATAAATAGTAATATGTCTTCTTTAGGGTAAAGGATGAATCATGGTTTAGTATTTTATAGAGTTTTGTAATAATTACCTTTGTTTTACAACATTGTACTCAAAAGAATTTCTTCTAAATAAGAATCAGTCTTCTTTTTCTTCACTTCTTCCTTACTCACACTCTTTCATTCACATACTTTTTTCTCAATTCCAATGCTTCAAATAAAGGCCATGGATACCTTACGTAGATAGGTGATAGAAGTATTGATATTACTTCTAGCCCTGCTAGGTTAGTTGTCGAGAATGATATCAATGAATATAGTGATGTGCAAGAAAGCTGGCAAAGATATGAAATGAGTAAAGTTTCCATTGACGAGCTAACTGAGATAGTCAATATTGGGATTGATGATAACCCTAAAACATTGAAAATTAGAAGGAATTTGAAAGAAGAACAAAAGGTAGAAATGACCACACTATTATTTGAATACTAAGATGTATTTGCATGGTCTTATGAAGACATGCCCAAGTTGGATACATCAATCATGGTTTACTGCTTACCCATATGAAAGGATATCAAAACTAAAAAGTAGAAGCTAAGAAGGTTCCGACCGGTTGTCTTATTGAAAATTAAGGAAGAAGTCAAAAAATTACTAGAAGTTAGAAAATTACTAGAGGTTAGTTTCATCGAGGTATCTGATTATCTTGAGTAGGTAACCAACATTGTGCCAGTAATGAAGAAGAATGGAAAAGTCAAAATATGTGTGGATTTTTGAGACCTCAACCAAGCAACCTCTAAAGATAATTTCCCCTCGCCCCATATTAACGTCTTCATCGATAACATAGCTGGAAGCCATCTTTTCTCATTTAAGGATAGGTTCTTCGAATATAATCAAATTCGAATGTCTGAAGAAGATAAAGCCAAGACAACATTTATTATAACTTAGGGTACGTTTTGCTATAAAGTAATGCCTTTCGGACTCAAAAATGCCAGGGCAACTTATCAAAGGGCTATGGTGGCAATCTTTTATGACATAATGTACAAAGAAGTTGAAGTATATGTTCATGATATGATTACAAAGTCTAAGGAAGGAGAAAATCATATGGATAATATGAGGAGATTGTTTGATAGGTTGAGAAAATTCCAATTTAATTTTAACCCAGAGAAGTGTACCTTTGGAGTGACTTTAGGGAAATTGTTGGGTTTTATAATCAGCCAAAGGGGCATTGAAGTGGACCTTGATAAAGTCAAAACAATAGTTGACTTGCTCCCTCCACGCACACTTAAAGAAATCAGAGGCTTATTGGGTCATTTAAACTACACAGCCAGTTCATATCTCAACTCTTAGATAAGTGTTGTCCATTGTTTAAGTTGTTGAAAAAGAACACCAAGATCAATTGGGATAAAGAGTGAGAGCAAGCCTTTACAACAATCAAAGAGTACCCCATGAACCCTCCAATTTTGGTTGCTCTAAAACCTGAGAGGCCTTTTTTTCTATAACTGATAACATTATCGGAATCCACAGGGTCTATGCTTGGCCAGAATGATGAGAAAGGAAAAGAATGGGCTATATATTACTTAAGCAAGAAATTTACTGAAGGGGAACAAAAATATTCAGAAACTAAAAGAACTCATTATGCTTTAGTCTAGGTAATGCATAAGCTCAAATAATACATACTCTACTACTAGGTTGAATTGTTGACTTAATACGATCCCCTAAAATACTTGGCAAACAAACCAACCCTAATTGGCAGAATCTCAAAGTGGTAAATGTTACTATCAAAGTTAGACATTACATATGTAAACCGAAATTCAGTTCAGGGGCAACCTCTTACAGATCAGTTAATAGAAGATTCCTTCGATAATACCCCTTAAGAGGTATAAGTCAATTTCCCCAACGAAAATATCTTAGTAGTCGAATAAAGTTTTGATAAAGGAGAAGATGATGAACCACTAAAGTGGAAGATTTTCTTTGATGGGGTAGCTAATGTATTTGAGTGTAGAATTGAGGCAATACAAATATCCCCTGAAGGTACACAGTATCGTGTAGCTATGAGGCTAGTGTTCCTACACACCAATAATATTACTAAATACGAAGCATGCATTATGGGACTCAAAATGGCCCTAGATAAAGGTATTGAAGAATTAGAAGTATATAAGGATTCCTCACTCATTATCAGCCAAGCTCAGGGAGAATATAAGACAAAAGATCCTAAACTAGTACCTTATCACCAACACTTAATTGAATTGGTGAAGAAATTCAAAGGAATCACCTTCAATCGCGTACCGAAGACTTAGAATCAATTTTCCAATGCCTTGGCCACTCTAGCATCTATGGTTTAGATATTCGGTGGAGTCAAGATTCAACCCCTCACTATTAAAATTGAAGATAGGCCTGCCTTCTACCTAGCAATTAAGCATATGGAGGGTAGAAAGCTATGGTATTATGATATTAAAATGTTTCTACAACAAGGCACATACCCTAAAGAGGTCGAGAAAAAAGATAGAAGGACGATTAAGAGATTGGCTACCCAATTCTTAATAAGCGAGTCCACTTTATACCAGTAGTCTTTTGACGGTATACTTTTAGGGTGTGTAGACGATAATGAGGCTGAGATTTTAATGAGAGAAGTATAGGAAGGATTGTGTGGCCTTCACATGAACGGTTACATGTTGGCTAAGAAAATTATGAGGCTCAAATACTACTAGTCAACAATGGAAGGTGATTACATCAAACACATCAGGCATTGCTACTTATGTCAAGTTTTGCAAATAAGATAAATACCTCACCTCAAGAATTACACATACTTTCGGCACCGTAGCCTTTTTCGATATGGGGAATAGATATCATTGATCCAATTACTCCAAAAGCATCTAATGGGCATCACTTTATGCTAGTCACCATTGACTACTTCAACAAATGGGTTGAGGCCTCATCCTATTTTAGCATTCTTAAAGGGGTTGTACTTAAGTTCATTAAGAGAGATATCCTAGCTCGATATAGGACTCCAGAAACAATCATCACTGATAATGGTACTAATCTTAACAATAAGCTTATGTTAGAGTTATGCCAAAAGTTTAAGATCATTAATAGAAACTCCACCTCTTATCGACCCCAAATGAATTGAGCCATTGAAGTAGCTAATAAAAACCTCAAAAGAATCATTGAAAAATGGCTATCACATATAAGGACTAGCATGAGATGTTGCCATTCCCACTTATGGCCTATTGAACTTCCATCAGAACGTTGATTGGGGCAATACCCTACTCTTTGGTATACGGCATTGAAGCGGTATTACTAGTAGAGGTTAAGATCCCATCTTTCAAAAAACTATAAGAAACCTAATTCGACGAAGCCGATTGGGTAAAGAAACGCATCGAGCAACTGAATCTAATTAATAAGAGAAGATTGATAGTACTGTATCATAATTAGTAGTATCAACAAAGAGTGGCTCAAACTTTCAACAAAAGGGTATGACCTTAGAACTTCAAAGAGGGTGATATGGTGTTAAAGAAAGCCATCCATAATACACAAGACTTTAGAGAAAAATTTGCCACCAATTACGGAGGCCCTTATGTCGTGAAGCAAGTATTACCAAGAGGGGCTTTAATTTTGTCTTAAATGGATGGTCCAGAATTGAGTGACCTTATAAATGTTGACGTTGTAAAGTTATGCTACCTATGAAAAGTCAATGGAAATTTTTTCTTAGAACACAAAAATGACAATCATTTTGAATGTCATTATGGTTTAATTTTCATTATCTACAAGCAAAGTTGGTATCCTTAACAGTTGCCAACATTAGAATCACTATCTTCTCCATTAAAAGGTTCAACTCCCCTTACTCCATTTAATCGAACCCATACATTGAAAACATAAGAGAAGTTGAGAAGTGAGATCTAGGACATTAGTAATTGACAAAACTCTTTAAAATACTTTATTACGGATTGACCCCCTTTGACAGGGAGTTTTTATTGTCTATTTTTCAAAGAAATGCAAAATCTAAATATGTAATCACCTCACGGCAGATATTTATTAGTTAGGAATAAGGGCTTCGATTCATAAAAGTTCCAAAAAGACAAAAATAGTAGGTGACATTCTGTATTGAGTTAATTTTTGTGATTTATCTAAAAAAGCTGGCAAAGTCTCAGAGGTTCCATATCAAGATCAGTTGGGTTGATAATAAAGGATCAAAGAATGAGTTAGTTGGTTTTGATGGGACATTTCAAGAAAAGGTTTAATAGTTTGAGTGTTATCAACAAGATTAGGTAAATACTTCCATACAATATTAGCACGTTGTTTTTTAAACATTGCATTTGCATTTAGACTATGACTAATTTTTACGTTTCTTACTCCTAACAATCTTTTGAGCTGGCCTATAAGGCACTCACCTTCTACACTTCTTTTGGAGCTTAGCTAGCCTTTGAAGGCACTATCTTGACTCAGTCTCTTTTTCAATTTCCTTTAGCAAGCCCATAGGGTACTTCCGTTTACCATCGATTCCTTTTAACGATCCTATAAGGCACCTCTTCTAGAGCTAACTTACGGTTACTAGTCCTCGAGAGATACTCCCGCCTAGGTTAGTAAGAGTTTAGAAGGCACAATCAAGTTTTTTAGATCGATTCCAACTTAGGGTTACTAGTCCTCAAGAGATGCTCCCACCTAAGTTCGTGAGCCCAAAAGGGCATGACTAGGTTTTTCAAATCAATTCCAGCTTAGGATTACTAGTCTCCGAAAGACACTCCTATTTAGGTTAATGAGCCCAAAAGGGCACGACTAGGTTTTTCAAATCTATTCCAACTTAGGGTTGCTAATCCTTAAAAGATACTCCTGCCTATGTTAGTGAGCCTAGAAGGTTGTGATTAGGTTTTTCAAATCAATTCCAGCTTAAGATTAATAGTCCTTAAGAGACACTCTCGCTTAGGTTAATGAGCTTAGAAGGTTATGACCAGGTTTTTTAGATCGATTCCAACTTAAGGTTGCTATTCCTCATGAGTGCTCCTCTCTAGGTTAGTGAGCCAAAATAACATGATTAGGTTTTTCAAATCAATTTTAGTTTAGGGTTACTAGTTCCCGAGAGACACTCCCACCTAGGTTAATGAGCCTAAAAAGGGCACGACTAGGTTTTTCATATCGATTCCAATTTAGAGTTCCTTAGAGATGCTTCCACCTAGGTTAGCGAGACAAAAAAGGGTATGACCAAGTTTTTCAAATCAATTCCAATTTAGAGTCCCATAGAGACACTCTCGCCTAAGAAGGCATGACTAAGTTCCTTAAATTAATTCTAGCTTAAGGTCTTAGCCAGCTCAAAAAGCATTAACCTATTCACCTTGGTTCGTCAGCTCATAAGGGCACGACTAAGTTTTAGTCCTTCAGCTAGCTCTTAAAGCACCACTTCTCTCTCCACCAAATCCCCAATGGACTAAGCCTAGGACAACAAGCTAGCTATAGTGCTTCTTATGACAAAATCCACTTTTGAGGCAAATATAGTGTCGCGTTTATCTTTGTAATAAAGTTCTACTTAAACTTTACCACAAAGATAAATAGTTGTAGACACCTCATTTTTGCTTTCTTTATTTTTTAAAAATTTTTAAGATAGGGTAAAGGGTCTTAATTTAGGAAAAATATAAAAAATAAGAAATTTTGGAAAAAATACAAAAAAAATAGAAAATTGAGAAAATACAAAAAATAATAATAACTTTAAAAAATGGAAAATTTAAGAAAGTTACAAAAAATAAAATAAAATAAGAGAATTCAGAACATCTATTTTGTTTGTTTTATTTATTTATTAGTTAGTTGTTTATATATATATCCAGTTTTTTTTTTAAAACCAAGCAAGGCCCAAGGCCTTGGTGCAACAAGTAAGGAGGGGGGCATACCCTAAATTTTTTTCAATCGCATGCATGGTTCATGCTTCGCATGTAACCTACGCCCTCGGTTTCTTCTTCCCTACAATTTTTTTTCCAAACTTTCAACGTATTTCTCCTTTGTGTACTCGATTTAGGGTCATTTTGTATGCCATTTACTATATGATTTCACCAAATTAATGGTGAAATTGTGTAGTATACTTAGCATACTTTGAATTAAGACTTAAATTTTGTCCAAGTTTAGTCAAAATTCGGTATTAACTTGGCTCCAAAAATGAAAAAGAAACTAAAAGTCTGGCAACCCTATTCATAGCCGATTTCTCCATTAATGAGCTTTCCATGCTCGTTCAAGCTTCGATTAATATAAATAGGAGTCAGGAAACACACAAAGACATACAACAAAAGCTTAAAAACAATCTAGGTAAGAAAAATCAGAGCTTTCTCTCTCTAGCATGATTTCTCTCTCTTTCTCTACGATAACATCCTCCACAATGGTTTTCAACAAAAACCACTACCACCATCAGATTCCTCACACTCAAAAACTCCAGATTTAACACTCCAATCCGAGTTGACTCGAGCCAACTAGAGCCAACTCAAGTCAACCTAAGCCAACCTAGCCAACCTAAGCCAATCAAGCCTATTTAAGCTGACCCGAGCCAAACTGAGCCAACTCGGTCTATACAATTTTTTTTTATCTATTTATTTACTTATTTATTTTATTTTTGATCCCTGTAAGTGCAATAATAAAATGAAAAGAAAAAGAAAAGAGGAAAAAGGAAAAAGGAAAAAGAAAAAAGAAAAAGAGAAAAAAAATAACCCATTTTTATTTTTTAGAATATAATAAATAAATAGTAAATGAATAAATAAAATTTTATCACTTAGAAAATATTATTTTTTTTTTCAATAAATAAAATAAATAAACTCTTTTCAAAAATTAGGATCTTATTTAGAATTTCCAAAAATAAACATTGATTAGGATCCTTTAGAATAATTTCCTTAAATAAATTAAACCAAGTAAAAACGTAAACCTAACCTTTTTTTCAAAAGTTAAAATAAATTAGCCTGCTAAAATTTTCGAAAAAGAACTACGTATATCTAATCTCAAATAATGGGTACATAAGTATCTATAGGGCAATGGTAAAAAACGAAAAACCTATTTTTTCCATTTATAGTTTAGATTACTTAAATTATTCAATTAGCTTAACCAATAATTAAGTTTCACTTTATAGAACAGTCTATTGAAAGGTGATTTTTAAGATTAAGATTAAAATTGGAAAGTTAAATGGTATCTGTAAGGGTTTAAAAATCTAAATCCTCGAACCCTTTTCTCTAGTTTTAAAACTGTCTTGAAAATTGGTTTTATCATTAGACTGGTAGCTAAGTTATAACCAATCCAATTGGTTATAACTTAACTCTTTTTTTTTTTTCTCGACTTCGATCAGGTAGCGAGGTCAAACCATTTTCAAAATATAAAAAAATTGATTTTCTTTAAACCCTAATTGAGAGTCAGTATTAAACAAGTAGAGTTTAATATTGATCGGTTTAAAGAAGATTAATATATAAAAACTAAGCTCAACATGGCTTCTTTAAGAGTATGGAGCTTATACTCTTCAAGTCCATCATACTGTTCTTCCCCCTCCCTATACTCCTTAACTTCATCCAACTCAAGTCTCCTCCTCATAAGCCTCTCAACATGTTAAGGTAGATCTAGGTTCACATTAATAACTTCTAGTGCTCTATGCTTAACTACTTATCTTATCTACCTATCTCTCACATCTTAGCCTCATTCATCAACTCTCTCTTGAGGCCTAGTCTCTATTACCCTCTGTACTGATATAGCCTGAATTAGCTACAATAGCTGTAAGGTCTAGCAATTACTCATTAGTAGTTTGTAGGATTTATTGGATAATACTGTTGCAACCATAAGCGTCACTTACAAGATCATTAATCTCTCCTTGAACATTAGAATTGGGCATTTTAAACACAAAAACTTCAAGGATTTCACTACTTAACAAAGATTTCACACAACTTCGCTAATACGATATCGTACAGTAACTTTAGAACTTACTCTGCTTTTCCACTAGAGAAACAAAGTATAACGGAACGCATAACTATCACAAGAAGCAATTTCCACAATACTTTAGCTTTTAGATGTAACCTCAAGCTTTGATATCAGGATTATATGATGTGCCTAGGAGTTGAGCTAATCACCAGGGCTTACCGTAGGAAATAGTAACCAGGTAGGTCCTTTAAAGTATCAAAAAAAGAGAGAAAGGGATAGTTTAACAAATATAATAGCTTCCATGAAGTTGCTCGAAGGATATGATGAACCGATGAACCAATGAACACAATACGACTTAGTATTTCGCTTGATATGACGCACAAGTTAATACTAAGGTCTACTCGCCACTAATCTCGAGCTACTCAATAAGATTAGACAAGAGTGTAAGAAAGGGGATGTATTTGGAGAAGGGTATCTCACAAGAACAAGAATATTCATTAACTTGTAAGATGTAAGATGATTGCAGCTACAGTAAAAAAGACTATTTGTAGTAAGTCCTTTAAGGCAACAATACAATAATAGAAAATTACAAGAAGGATAATGAAAGAAAGAGATTCCCAATATATGCAAAAGGGGTAAATATGACAAATGACAAAAAGGAATATAACACATGTCGAGTCTGATTTTTCGGTTTTCCATTTAAAATTGATTTCTCATTTCATGATTAATATTAAACCCTAACCCACTTAATATTAATCATCGACTAAAGAAATTGAGAAATTTCGGCTTTTTATTAAAAATAAATCTTTTGGAGTCGCCACCCGATTGAAGTCGGGAAAAGAAAAAGAAACCGTAATCAATTGGATGGATTGATTACGATTTGGCTACCGATTTTTTATTTTAATTTTAAATGAAGAACCAGAGGGTTTCAAGTTCAAGGGCTAATCTATTAAACCCTTAACGGGTACTACTATTTATTTACCGAAATTAGGATTATTTTTATAATTATAATATTTAAAAAATAAATAAATAAAATTAAAAAAAAAAGAACCTAAGTTTTTACATATTTTATCGTCGCCCTGAAGGTGCCTACGTACCCACTAGCCGGGATCAAACGATCGTAGTTCTTTCAGAAAACTTTAATGTGTTGGTTCTTTTTATAAAAAATGATTGATTGAATTTACGTTTTTATTAACCATTTTATTTTTATTAAAAAAAATCTCTAGAAGCCTAATTTTTATTCCTAATTATAAAAAAAAAACCCTAAAAACCTAATTTTTGAAAAGTGCCAAATTAAAATTTTTATTTAAAAATAACTAAGTGATAATTTTTTTATTTTCAAGAAAAACCCTAAAGATTTTATGAAATATGCAATGTTCTATATGATGAAAATTTTATATAGAAAAGATGCTTAAAACATTAAAAAAAAAGTGAGAGAAAGAAAAAAAAAATTCCTAATCATAGAAAAGATATCTAAATCATAGAAAAGATGTCTAAACTATGAAAAAGATTTTTAAACCATAGAAAAAAATGTCTAAATTATAAAAAAGATGTTTGAATCATAGAAAAGATATCTGAATAAAAAAAAAACCTAAACTATGAAAAAGATAGGTAAACCATGGAAAAGACATCTAAACTATAGAAGAAATGCCTAAACTATAGAAGAAATGCCTAAACTATAGAAAAGAAATTTAAACTATGCAAAGATGTTTAAACTATAGAAAAAATCTAAATTATAGAAAAGACATCGAAATCATGGAAAAGATGTCTAAACCATAGAAAAGATGTTTGAATCATAAAAAAAAAACCTACACCATAGAAAAAATATCTAAACTATGGAAAAGACATCTATTTCGCCGTAAAAAAGAAGTCAATTAAAGATTTTTTTATTTTATGAACATCAAAATGATTTTTTTACCTAGAAAACCCTAACATGCCTAATGCAATTTTTCTAAATTAATACAATATGCAAAGAATAAGATTTGTAAAATATGAGATTTTATAAAAATATTATTTTGAAAATATGAAATCTAAAAGAATAATTTAAAAAATAAATAAACTAAAACTTACCTTAACATATGTTCACTAGACACTAATGCTATAACTAATTACTAGCAATTAAAGACGTGATAAAAATAAAATAAAATAAAATAAAAAATTAGTACAAGTCTTAAAAATAACTATGCATATACTAAGTAAAATAAAAAAAAATAAAAAATAAAACAATCTATAGACAATAATTAAAAACCACTATTACGTACCTGCAAGACTAAGCACGTAATGCTGATGAAAGGGAACAAATTGGATCCCCAGTCCTATCATGCGCACAGCTATAGAATTGATCTAATTGTTATTGAAGGATCAACGGACACTATTGTTGCGGTGTTAGATATATATGCCGATATGGTGTTGCGACTCGAACGAGAGTTAATTGGTAGACTTGCTACTATTGTCAGTGCGGCCCGTGCATGGACGTGATCGCTACTGTCCAAATCGTGGACTTGCTGCTATTGTCAGTGCGGCCTGTGCGTGGACGTGATCGCTACTGTCCAGATCGTGGACTTGTCGGCTGAGTCGTGCAGTAGTTTATGGATTGTTGCTGCAAGGACGTGTCGTACCTGGTTCGTGCTTGATGCTGTTGCTGGATGAACTGCGATGAGTTGCCGCTCATCCGTTGCTGTCCTGTTGCTGTTGTGTTTCTAATTTCTGCAGACTATATTGATATGAAACTGATTTTTATCTCACTTCTGCAAAGTTAGAAAAATAAAGACATAGGTGCCTGCTGAGACTCGAACCCGTAACCTCCAACTAAATCCATCATAAATATTTTGTTACTTATCCGTTAGGTCGTTGGCCTGTATTTTGACATTCAGTACAATTAAACTATACTTAAACTATCCGATTCCTTAAAATAAAATTTTTTAATTAAACCTAAACTAAAACTATTTGTTCCTAATATAAATTACTTCCTAAAAATCTATGAAATTCTTATAATTTTTCCTTTTCTTATTTTTTTGGTATTTTCATTATTTGTTAATATCTTTTATCTTTTATTATTATTTTTTTTTTTGAATTAGGACCCTTTTTGTAAAAATAAAAATTAGGACTTTAAAGAGGCAAAAATTAGGTGTCTACAGCTACCCCTCTTTGTGGTAAAGTTTGAGCAAAACATTGCCAAAAAGACAAAAGAGACCGTTTCTGCCTCAAGATGACTCTATTCTAAGGAATGTTAAGTCACTTGACGAGGGTCAGAACGATAATGGGAAGTGCCTTTGTGAATTGGAAAAAATCTCTAAAAAAGAATAACGAGAATCTTAGTCGTGCCCTTGATAAGCTGACTAACCAAGGCGGTCAAAGCGGCCCTTGAGCTGGCTAAGACCTAAAGAACGAAGAAACTTGGATCGTGCCCTTAATGAGCTGACTTACCAAGGCGGTCAAAGTGTTCCTTAAGCTGGCTAAGACCTAAAAATTTGAAGAAAACTTGGATCGTGCCCTTAATGAGCTGACTTACAAAGGCGATCAAAGTGCCCCTTAAGCTGGTTAAGACCTAAAAATTTGAAGAAGACTTAGATCGTGCCCTTAATGAGCTGACTCACCAAGGCAGTCAAAGCGCCCCTTGAGCTGGCTAAGACTTAAAAATTTGAAGAAGACTTAGATCGTGCCCTTAATGAGCTGACTCACTAAGGCAGTCAAAGCGCCCCTTAAGCTAGCTAAGACCTAAAAATTTGAAGAAGACTTGGATCGTGCCCTTAATGAGCTAACCCACCAAGGCAGTCAAAGCGCCCCATGAGCTGGCTAAGACCTAAAAATTTAAAGACTTGGATCGTGCCCTTAATGAGTTAACTCACCAAGGCAGTTAAAGCGCCCTATGAGTTAGCTAAGACCTAAAAATTGAAGAAACTTGGATCATGCCCTTGATGAGCTGACTCACCAAGGCTGTTAAAGCGCCCCTTGAGCTGGTTAAGACCTAAAAATTGAAGAAACTTAAATCGTACCCTTAATGAGCTGACTCACCAAGGCGATCAAAACGCCCCTTGAGCTAGCTAAGACCTTAAAATTTGAAGAAGACTTGGATCGTGCCCTTAATGAGCTGACTCACCAAGGCGGTCAAAGTGTCCCTTGAGCTGACTAAGACCTAAAAAATATGAAGAAAAACTTGGATCGTGCCCTTAATGAGCTGACTCATCAAGGCGGTCAAGCGCCCCTTGAGCTGGTTAAGACCTAAAAATTTGAAAAAGACTTGGATTGTGCCCTTAATGAGCTAACTCACCATAGTAGTCAAAGCGCCCCTTGAGTTGGCTAAGACCTAAAAAATATGAAGAAAAACTTAGATCATGCCCTTAATGAGTTGACTCACCAAGGCGGTCAAAGCGCCTCTTGAGCTGGCTAAGACCTTAAAATTTGAAGAAAAACTTGGATCGTGCCCTTAATGAGCTGACTCACCAAGGTGGTTAAAGCGCCCCTTGAGCTGGCTAAGACCTTAAAATTTGAAGAAGACTTAAATCGTGCCCTTAATGAGCTGACTCACCAAGGTGGTCAAAGCACCCCTTGAGCTGGCTAAGACCTATGAAGAAAAACTTGGATCGTGCCCTTAATGAGCTGACTCACCAAGGCGGTCAAAGTGCCCCTTGAGCTGGCTAAGACCTTAAAATTTGAAGAAGACTTGGATCGTGCCCTTAATGAGTTGACTCACCAAGGCGGTCAAAGCGCCCCTTAAGCTGGCTAAGACCTAAAAATGAAGAAGACTTGGATCGTGCCCTTAATGAGCTGACTCACCAAGGCAATCAAGGCGCCCTATGAGCTGGCTAAGACCTAAAAAAGAAGAAACTTAGATCGGGATAGCACTCCATGAGCTTGCTAAAATCCTTGAAAGATTAAGTTAAGCAACAATTTGTGAGTTGGGTGACTGGGAGCCTGTGAAACTCTGAATTGGGACTGTTTTAGGAGTTAACCAGAAACTTAAGAAACTTTAGATTGGGACTATGCTCTATGAGTTAGCTAGCTCCTTAGGAGATTATAAATTGAGACCATGTTTCAGGAGTCGGCCAGAAGCTTAAGAAACTTTAGATTGGGATTGGGCTCTATGAGCTGGCTAGATCCCTAAATGAGAATATGAATCTGGATAGCGCTCCATTGGCTGATTGAAGCGCTAAAGAAGATATGGATAGGAACTGTACTCTTATGAGCTGGCTATATCCTTAAGAAAGCGGATAAAGGGTAAGTACCCTTCAGACTTGCTTAAACTCTATTGACAATTGAAAGTAAAACTAAGGAACATAGCCGTCTCGAAAAGAAAACTCTTGATTTGAGAAATTTACAAACAAAGAATTTGGTGAAAACTGTTTATAACATGAATTGAAAATTTAGCTACTATGGATGAAATGGATTGGAAAATGAATGGAAAAACTTGTAACAAGCCTCCACTTTCTCTCTCACCTTTTCATGTCTTTTCATTTTCTTTTTTCATTCTTTTTCCTTGAAAGTTTGCTAATGGATACAAATTCCTATTTAAAAGGCAAACGTTATAATCATGTAAGGCATCTCATATTCACCTTAGTTTGTAACTTAGACAATGAGGTACTTGGATAGGCTTTAAACATTCATTTCGTAAGGAAAAGATAACTCACGATTAGTTTAGTCGAAGATGACGTCCTTACGCACTCTCGGTTTGAATTTCACTCTTGACAACTATTCTGAAAATTACAATCCAATTCGCAAGTGATATGCTCTGATCGATCTGTTAGGTTTTTTTGGGTTCAGTATTGTAAATTTGGCTTTTCGTCAAATGGTTTCAAAAGAAGTTAATTGAGAGTGCCAATTTTTGAAGAAGTGTTTTCATCTAACCCGGGGGTACAAGTCAAGAACCTTAGGAATGAACTAGATATGCGCTTGCCCCAGTCTCAAAAATAACTTTTATCTTAGATAAATTATTCTTCAAAATTGGAAAAGCTTTGAGTAGGGAGGTATTATGGGTGGGAAGGTCTTGTGTTTGAGAATCGAGTGGATAGAAAGGGTTTTTGGAGTGTGATTTTGAGCTGAATATGGAGTTTTTGGTTTGTGGTTGAAAACACGATCTTGAATGAATATGAGGTTTTGTGTTTTTGGTTGGGAATGGGATTCAAGGCCTTGTGTTTTTTGAGCAACTTAAGCCTTCTTTGATTGAGGATTTTCTTAAGCCCAATATTTGGGTATTTCTTCATTTTCCTTTTTCTTAGTTTTTTTTCTTTTTCTTTTTTCTATTTTTTTTTCTTTTTTCATTTCATTTCTTTCTTTTCTCTCCCAAAAAATAACTATCTCTTTTGTCAAGTTTTTGTCTTTAAATGAATCAAGGCCCTAAATCCATAGGTTCAAAGTACATTGGCTTAGGTAAGGTATGTGTGGCCTTTGGGGTTTTTGGAAAAATGCTAGCTCATCTTTAAAGAGAACAATTTATCAAAAACAAAAATTATCCTTGAATTGTTATTATTAGGGTAAGCACAAATCAATTTTATCCTTTTCTCCTAATCAATGATTCTAACCTCCGAATTGCCCCACTGTGGGGTGGTTTTTGACAGGGTTTACATTTGAAATGACTCCAGATCAGTCCAACGGGGTTATCAAAGGATAATTGTGTTTGGGATTTGAAAATGAATGCCTAACTTCATTCCGGTCTGTGTATCAATTTCAAAATGGACCTCCTTCAAGGAATGAGTCCAAAATATCCTCACCATGATATCTCTTAACTCTCAAAGTGTTTAAGGGTTAGTGTATAGGATATAGCTCGCCTCATTTCATTCAAAACTTTTTAAAAGTGAGTTACCAATTCCTTACATAGGGATTAATTGACCTTAAGGTATTGACCTTACTCCCCAATTCTTTGGAACATGCCCCAGTTGTGAAATTTCAAAGACTAAATGCCCCATGCCCCAGACTTATAGGTCTTAACGCCCTTGAGCTTTCATATCTGATTTTGGGTTAGGTTTTTTTAGAGTTCGAATGGGCTGGAATTGACAACTTTTGCAGTGGAAGGGACTAATGAATTGCCCTTTTTGTTTGTACTAGGGATTAAGCTTAGGATAATGTTTCACGACTTTGTGTTTTGACTCGGTTCATGGTTGGACTTAATAGCTCAAACCTTAAGTTTGTTCAACTATCTTGATGGACTAGGGCTCGGGTTTGGTTGGTCATTTTCTTGGGCCAAGCAGGTCTGTTTAGGTTATCTGCCTTAATGGGCCAAGTAATTGTGTTTGTCTCGAACCCTATAAGGAATTGTAACCGTTAGCAAATTTCTTTCTTTTTCTTTTCATTCCTTTCCTTCTTTTTTTCTTTTTCTTTTTTTTTTTGAAAGAGAGTTACAAAGATCGAGTGATGGAATTGTGAATGGATGATTACAGAAGATTGCTTTCATGGAAATATATACAAGCCGAGAACAACATTACTGAGAGTCTATTTACAAATGACGAATTCTGAAGAATAAAAGACTAAACAAAGAAAATATCTAAATCTTATTTATTCCAAATGGAGAAGGCTATTTGCAAAATGTTAAATTTACTTAAAAGAATGAATATTTTTTGTGGGTAGAATACTAGGCACAATGATAACTATTATTTTACAAGTTTGATTCTTTTGGTTTGGCTTCTTCTTTTATTTTTATTATTTTTTATTTATTTACTCTATAAAGGTTGGGCTCCACTGATATGGGCCCAAACAAAAGTCATAGATTTGAGCCCTAATAGATGTACTAAGGTCTGCAACTAAATCAATATTTATAGGGCTCTTCTATAGGGAGAGGATGGGCCCAATCTTATTCTTATTAATCTTCTATTTATCTGGGCTGAAGAGTCGAAACCATGTTTGAAGTAGTTTTTGAGGCCAATGCGGTAGGTGAACATGAATGTCTTTAAAAGACCCTTGACTTAGTCCAACCATGATTGATTAAAAAATCAAAATTACAATTACAATTACAACGCATTCTAAACTTTATATGAAATTATTACAAATTATTTACAGTGGAAGATTACAATTACCGTCACAACTTCACAACTACCTTTATCAATTTAGGTTTGCCACATCATAGATTCTTGTGAATATTTTGAAAAAAAAAAACAAAAGTTTTCATGAAATACAAAGGGTGGGTTCTAAAGGTTCTCAAGTTCTGCAACCACTACATTTTTTCAAAGCAACGATTCTGAGGTCGCATTTGAACTTGAGTAAGGTAACCTGATCGACCCCGGAAAGTGGTTGCTCCACAACATCCGAAGCTTACACAATGGCCCCTTTCCTAAGGTCCTAAGACGGCTTGGTTCTAACCGTGTCTACTATGCATTTATGATACAAAAAACAAAGTAAAAGTAAAACCCCCCAAAATTCCCCCTTAAATAAACTGCCACAACAAAAAAATGTTAGTAAAAAAAACAAATAAATAAAATAAACAAATACATCAAACAACATACCTAAGTTCTTTTTTTTTATTTTTTATTATTTCATTTTTTTTTTGAAAAATAATCCTATTTTCGGCAACTTCTAGTGACTAACCCTCTAGTGATCCCTACTGGAGTTGCCAAACTGTCGAATCAGATTTTTCGGTTTTCTATTTAAAATTGATTTCTCATTTCTTGATTAATACTAAACCCTAACCCATTTAATATTAATCCTCGATTAAAGAAATTGAGAAATTTTGGCTTTTTACTAAAAATAAATTTTTTGGAGTCGCCACCAGATCGAAATCGAGAAAAAAAAAAAGAAACCGTAATCAATTGGGTGGATTGATTACGATTTGGCTACCGGTCTTTGATTTTAATTTTAAATGAAAAACCAAAGGGTTCCAAGTTCAAGGGCTAACCTATTAAACCCTTAACGGGTACCATTATTTATTTACCAAAATTAGGATTATTTTTCTAATTATAATATTTAAAATAAACAAATAAAATTAAAAGAAAAAAAAAAGAACCTAAGTTTTTACATATTTTATTATCGCCCCAAAGGTACCTACGTACCCGCTAGCTGGGATCAGACGATCGTAGTTCTTTTTGAAAACTTTAATGTGTTGGTTCTTTTTATAAAAAATGATTGGTTGAATTTACGTTTTTATTAACCATTTTATTTTTATCAAAAAAAATCCCTAGAAGCCTAATTTTTATTCCTAATTATAAAAAAAAAAAAACCTAAAAACCTAATTTTTGAAAAGTGCCAAATTAAAATTTTTATTTAAAAATAACTAAGTGATAATTTTTTTATTTTCAAGAAAAACCCTAAAGATTTTATGAAATATGCAATATTCTATATGATAAAACTTTTATATAGAAAATATGCTTAAAACATTAAAAAAGAGAGAAAGAAAAAAAAAATTCCTAATCATAGTAAAGATATCTAAATCATAGAAAAGATGTCTAAACTATGAAAAAGATTTTTAAACCATAGAAAAAAATATCTAAATTATAGAAAAGATGTCTGAATCATAGAAAAGAAACCTAAACTATGTAAAAGACATCTAAACTATGAAAAAGACATCTAAACCATAGAAAAAATGCCTAAACTATAGAATCTTTAAACTATGAAAAGATGTTTAAACTATAGAAAAAATCTAAATTATAGAAAAGACATCGAAATCATGGAAAAGATGTCTAAACCATAGAAAAGATATTCAAATCATAGAAAAGATGTCTGAATCATAAAAAAGAAACCTAAACTATGGAAAAGATATCTAAACTATGAAAAAGATATTTCGTCGTAAAAAAGAAGTCAATTAAAGATTTTTTTATTTTATGAACATCAAAATGATTTTTTTACCTAAAAAACCTTAACATGCCTAATGCAATTTTTCTAAATTAATACAATATGCAAAAAATAAGATTTTGTAAAATATGAGATTTTATAAAAATATTATTTTGAAAATATGAAATCTAAAAGAATAATTTAAAAAATAAATAAACTAAAACTTACCTTAACATATGTTCACTAGACACTAATGCTATAACTAATTACTAGCAATTAAAGACGTGATAAAAATAAAATAAAATAAAATAAAAAATTAGTACAAGTCTTAAAAATAACTATGCATATACTAAGTGAGATAAAAAAAAATAAAAAATAAAACAATCTATAGACAATAATTAAAAACCACTATTACGTACCTGCAAGGCTAAGCACGTAATGCTGATGAAAGGGAACAGATTGAATCCCCAGTCCTATCATGCACACAGCTATAGAATTGGTCTAATTGTTATTGAAGGATTAGCGGACACTACTGTTGCGACGTTGGATATATATGCCGATATGGTGTTGCGATTTGGACGAGAGCTAGTTGGTAGACTTGCTGCTATTGTCAGTGCGGCCCGTGCGTGGACGTAATCACTGCTGTCCAGACCGTGGAGTTGTCGGCTGAGTCGTGCAGTAGTTTGTGGATTGTTGCTACAAGGATGTGTCGCACCTGGTTCGTGCTTGATGCTGTTGCTGGATGAATTGCGATGAGTTGCTGCTCATCCGTTGCTGTTGTGTTTCTAGTTTCTGCAAGGGCTCCTGTTGCTGTTGTATTTCTAGTTTCTGTAGACTGTTTTTGTTTTCTTTTTTTTCTTTCTCTTTACATGAAGTGCTTATATAGTCTAACCAAATCATATCATATCATACGTAATTATATCCGATTCGTTAATTAAATTAGATTCAAATTTAATTCAAATCTGATTTAACTAATATTTATATGATTTGATTAGATATGAAACTGATTTTCGTCTCACTTCTACAAAATTAGAAAAATAAAGATATAGGTACCTACTAAAACTCAAAGCCGTGACCTCTAACTAAACCCATCACAAATATTTTGTTACTTATCAGTTAGGTCGTTAGCATGTACCTTCACATTCAGTACAATTAAACTATACTTAAACTATTCGATTCCTTAAAATAAAATTTTTTAATTAAACCTAAACTAAAACTATTTGTTCCTAATATAAATTACTTTCTAAAAATCTATGAAATTTTTATAAGTTTTCCTTTTCTTATTTTTTTGGTATTTTCATTATTTGTTAATATCTTTTATCTTTTCTTAATTTTTTTTTATTTTATTTTTTGAATTAGGACCCTTTTTGTAAAAATAAAAATTAAAACTTCTGAAGGGCAAAAATTAGGTGTCTACAACACAAATGTTAGAAAAGTAAGGGACAGGTGATGGTCTGTCAATGGTTTTGTGTTCTGGGATCTTGAGGCACTGTGGCTAAACTGAACTAATGTTAAGGTGGTTGTTGCTGAGCTGCACTGAACGTTGCTGAAGTGATTAGGTGAAGCTATAGCTTGGTAGGATAGAAAAGGAGAGCTTGAAGTACAAGGACTTCAGACTCGACACTCGGTAGGTCGATGACTGGGTAAGAGTCTAAGCAAAGCCTTGTCTATGCAAGCCTTGGTTTGATACTCAGTAGGTTCGTACACAATAGCTTAGCAGCTGTGTGTGAGTCTGAGTAAAGCAAACTATATCCAAATTAGGGCCTTAAAGAGTTCACCTATAACTCTTCCATGTATGAGAACTTGTCTTCGATAAGCTAACAAGTATCCTCCTCATAAGGGATTGTAAGCTTCGAAGGCATGCACGAATGTGAGGTCGGCAATCCATCAAGTAAAGACATGTTTTGTTGAGGAGATAAACTCTTCTTACTATGTTTTATGGGCTCGTAATACTCTAAGGAGATTAGTTGCTTTAATATGCCGTATGTTACTTACAATTATGAGTTGGTAAACTTATGAAACTATCATGCTAGTTTGAATCTTTAGTTTATGTAGATTTGAAAGGATGTTGTTGCCTACTCCTTTTATAGATTCTTTTGTGTACTTATGGAATGGTTATGTTATGATAGAAGTTTGGTCAACTTAGAAGTCTTAACATAATTCCAACTAGCGGGGTTATGTAGTAAGTTATAATGCTTAATTTGGACTTTAGAGCATTAGATAAACAGTAGGAATCAAGCTGTTGAACCTTTAACCAGGGTACTTGGACCTACCCCGATAACATCACCCGTGTCAACTCTTAGCACAACGTATTATTTTTTGTATTAGAGCAGAGGTATGTTTAGGTAAGTTATATTTGAGCTTTTGTAAAGTAGTGTTGCTGTGGTAGTGTGTTGAAGTTATGTAGAGACTCATCGTAAGTGCTTGAGTAAGTAAAAGGGTATAGTAGTTTATTGTCGTAATATACTTTGTTTTGCCCCGTTTCGAACATAAGAAAACATAACAAGTTTTCATTTGGGTTTGTCATTCTTTTGAGTGATTGTGTGTATAGTTATTCAATTTAGAGGAGTAGTGTTTGTTATTTCTTAGATTCTGAGTTTTGTTGAAGAAAATGACATATGTTAATGTTAATACTAGTATTAGAGATGACAATAGTGGTGTTGTCCACCATAGACGACAATAGTGGTGTTGTCAACCATGGACGACAACCCTAGAACACCCGTAAAAGTATAGATGAACGGATTGATGAGGTGGCTAACCTCATAGCAAACTTGACTAGAGTTGTTCGTACATTGATTTATCAACCTGTTGAAGCCATGTAGAACACTCCATAAGCAGCTTAACTTATTAGAGGACAGATCCCAACTTAACAAACTCAAGGTAAAGGAGTAGAATGATGAGTCCGATAAAGAATTAACTTAGGTGATACAGAGGAAGAAGAAGAAGAAGAGTACAATGAGGAAGAAGGGCAAGCTAGGGCACCCCGAGCTGTCAACCATGTGAAGCTTTAGATTCTAAGCTTCGATGGATCTGAGAATGCAAATGATTATTTGGATTGGGAGGAGAAGGTTGAGCGTATTTTTTTATTATTACCAATATGAGGACTATGAGAAGGTGAGGACTGCTACTGTAGAGTTCTCAAGTTATGCCTTAATGTGGTGAAAGAATTTTCAAAGCATGAGAAGACGAGAAGGATATAGAGAAGCAAATACTTAGCCTTAGATGAAGAGAATTCTTAGAAATAGATTTGTGCTACTTATTTGCAGAACACCTTTACTCGACTTCAAGAGCTGAGACAAGGATGCTAAACTGTTAATGAGTAAGTTCAAGAGCTCTAAATGCTTATAATCCGATGTAAAGTAGATGAACTATCAGCATAAATAGTATCGAGGTTTCTTACTAAATTGAGAAATGACCTGCAAGGTATTGTAGAACTTCAACAGTTCACTACACTGGATAAAGTTATAAGAATAGCTTAGTGAGTAAAGAGGCAAAGGAGGAGCAAGTTGTTCTAACCTCCGATGAGCCAACTTAGTTAGTCAAGCTGACCTGCTTAGGGAAGTTACTAAGCTTAACAAAGTTCTGAATTAACCCGAAGGGCAAAAGTTAGAACCGAACAAAGGGCCGACCAGTTGATGGTGAAGTGCCGACGAGAACATATGAAAAGGGATAAGGATCTAAAAGGAAGATGATCCAAAATAAGTACTTTAAATGCTAAGGGTTTGGGCATATTGCTACTCAATGTCCGAACCAAAGGACCATGATTATTAAGGGAGATGTCTCGAAGATTAAAGTAGATAATATAAGTGAGGAACCAGAGGAGGAGAAAGAAGTAGGAGATGAGGCTGATGTTAATACTGACCTGATTGAGAAAGATGTATTTGCAGTGGACCTAAATAAGTTAACCTAGTTATCCAATGTGCAATGAGTTTGGAACCTCTACTGAGGAGGAGAATAAAGAGGATTTATTCTACATCACTTGCAAAGTAGATGATTAGGTCCATACGCTCATAGTGGACAATGGAAGTTACACCAATGTAACATTTGTCGACCTGATTAAGAAGCTCAAGTTGCCGACTATCTCACATCCAAAGCCATACAAGTTGCATTGGTTGAATGAGAAGAGAGCACCACATGTCACTCAACAAGTATTGCTATCGATCTTTATTAGAAATTATTTTAATGAAATTCTCTATGACATGCTACCTAAGTGTGCATCTCATGCTCTATTAGGCAGACCTTAGCTTTTTGACAAGAGAATTATACATGATGGGTTTTGGAACACCTACGTATTCGAGAAAGATTAATGGAAGATCACTTTGAATCCTATGATGCCGAGTCAAGTTAGCAAGCTACAAGGTAAACCTACTCGAGAATCCAAGAAGATTTTGGTTCTGAGTAAAACTTGGCTTTGAGAAGCTATAAAGGCCAACATGCCGACTTTTATGTTGGTTAGGCGACTACTAAAGTTTAAGGAGTAGATTAAGCTACCCCTTAAGGTGAAAGAGCTATTAGATGAATATGTGGACTTGTTTCCCCAAACAATTACCCGAAGGACTATCCCCTTTCTAAGGCATTGAACATTGTATTGACTTGATACCCAGTGTAGCCTTGCCAAACAAACCAACTCATCGAATGAACCTTAAACAAGCTACTAAACTCTAAAGACAAATCAATGAACTACTTGAGAAGGGATATATGAGGGAAAGTCCCAGACCATATGCTGTACCGATGCTCCTTGTGCTGAAAAAGGATGGTACCTAACGTATGTGGGTCAATAGCAAAGCCGTGAACAAGATCACAATCAAGTACCAATATCTTATCCCTAGGTTAGATGAACTAAATGGGGCTAGGGTCTTCAGTAAAATTAAATTAAAGTCTGTTTACCATCAAATTCGAATGAGGCCAGGGGATGAGTGGATGACTACATTTAAAACTCACTATGGACTATACAAATAGAGGATAATGCCCTTTGGCCTATCCAATGCCCTAAGTACTTTCATGCGATTAATGAACCATATGCTAAAAGAACTAATCAGGAAGTGTGTCGTAGTGTACTTTGACGACATCTTTATGTATAGTGACGACCTGCTAAGTCACTATGAACATCTCCATGCCGTACTTGATGTATTTTGAGCCAAAAGGTTATTTAGCAACTTAAAGAAGTGTTGTTTTTGTTAGGAAGAAGTGGTATTTTCAGATTATGTAGTTAGTAGAGGAAGCTTGCAAGTCAATGATGAGAAGATAAGAGCTATTGTCGAGTAGCCGACTCCAACCACTTATGCCTAGGTGAGAAGTTTCCATGGACTAGCATCCTTTTATTAAAGATTCATTAAGAGTTTCAGCACCATTATTACACCCCTTACTGAGCTGACAACGAAGAATATTGAGTTCAAGTAGGCAGAAAGAGAAGAGAGAAGTTTTGTTAAAGGCAAGAGTTACTTCTATACCAATATTAGCTTTGCCTAACTTTGAGAAAATTTTTGAGTTGGAATATGATGCATTAAGCATTGGAATAGGCATTATCTTGATGTAAGAAGGCCGAACAATTGTCTACCATAGCAAAAAGCTCAAAGGACTTCAATTGAACTATTTCGTATATGACAAAGAACTGTTAACCCTTATCTGAGCAGTCCAAGTATGGCAACATTATCTATTGCCAAGAGAGTTTATCATTTATACAGATCATGAATCCTTGAGGTACCTCAAAATTCAAACCAAGTTATCGAAGCAGCAAATGCAGTAGGTTGAATTCCTAGAGGGATTTAACTTTGTAATAAAATAAAAACAAGGCAAGAGTAAGGTAATTATTGATACTCTGTCAAGAAGATAAGTTCTTCTTACCAAATTGCAAACTAGACTGTTAGGGTTTGCAAGCATCAAAAAACAGTATCCTCAAGACCCCTATTTTGGTCATATATTTAGATGGTCTACTAATAGAGGAACAGTGGATAAGCATCATGTGGAGGATGGTTGCCTATTACAAGGTGGTAAATTATGTATGCCAACCTATTCAATCAAAGAGTTGCTGGTGAGAGAAGCCTATGTAGAGGGCTTTCTTGACATTTTGGAGAGAGAAGGATGAACGAGTTATTAAATGGACAGTTCCTTTGGCCAAAAATGAGGCGAGACATGCACTAAGTTATTGAGAGGTCTATTACTTACAAGAGGGCCAAATGTCGAGCCAAATAAGGGAAGGCAATTCCTTTAACTATCTCAACCTGACTTTGGATTGAGTTGAGCATGGACTTTATTCTTAGATTACTAAGAACTACCTGAAGCAAAGATTCTATTATGGTCGTAGTTGGTAGATTTGGTAAGATGATACACTTTGTGCCTTACTCTAAAACTAATGATGCTTTGGTTATTGCTTTTCACTTCTTGTAGGAAATTGTTCAATTACACGGCTTGCTGAGAAGTGTAGTATCGGATAGAGATCCAAAGTTTCTAAACCATTCCTAAAGGACCTTTTGGTGTCATATGGAGACTAAATTGCTATTCAGCACTTCCTATCACCCCCAAACCAATAACTAAACAAAGGTAGTCAACCATACTTTAGGATTACTACTCCGAATTGTAATGGAGAAGAACTTAGCCAATTGGGATCTATGTTTGCCTATGGTGGAATTTGCATACAACCATACTAATGTACCTAGGAGCTCAGTTATCACTAGGGCTTACGGTAGTAAATTTGAACTAATGGGTCCTTCAAGATATTGAAGAAAGATAAGGTAAACCGATCTGAGAACTGACTAAAGGAGCTGATGTAAAGTTACTTGAAGGATATAACATACTAACGAACATAACACAACTTGACACTTCACTTCATATGACGCATAAGTTGATGTTAAGGTCCACCTGCCACTAATCATGTACTACTTGGGAAGATTAGATAAGAGTATATGGGAAAATAGACTTAGAGAAGGTTGTCTCACAAGAATAGCATACTCAATGCATATGTCTAAGACAAGATAATTCCAGCTTACTAAGAGAAGGGACTACTTATAGCAAGTCCCTTAGACAACAATACAAATAAAGAAATTACAAGAATGTATATACAAAAAGGGAAATCCCAGTACATACGAAAAGGGTAAAAGGGACAAAAGACAAAAAAGGGAAAATAGTATAATGTCAGATGCAACGGACAGGTGGCAACGTGACATTGGTTCCATGTTAGGATTCTCTAAGCATAGCAAGCTAGAGTAGTTAAGACATAAGGAGGCAGAGGGTGAGACGTGAAGGAAATGCCAGGAGAGTTAGTAAGAGGCCGAGAGAGAAATACTTAGCCAAGAAGGTGGATCTCTTTACTCAACAATAGACACTTGGCAGGTAAACATCCGATCACTCGGTATAGAGCTTTTAGCTAGAAAATAGTTAACATTGGCACAAGATAATGAACAAAACAAAGAACAACCACCTAGAGCTACTAAGGAATTTAGCCATCCTCCTTCAGCATACTAATTCTCATTAGTAGCGGGTTGACAAGAGAGAATCCTCAGGTAAGGGACTAGAGGCCCCTGAGGCGTATGTGAGTGATTGAGTCAGCAGTCGGTAACCCATCAACTCTTCGGGGTTATTGAAGATTTGCTCTCAAATCATGATCCTCATCATCATCAGCCACATAGAGAGTCAAATCGACAACGATGAATGTGGTTGATACGCCATACCCCTCGAGTAGATCAACCTCATAGGCGTTATCATTAATGTACCTAAGGATCTTATAAAGCCCATTTGCTTTGTGAAATAGTTTGTTCGTCCTTCTGCCAGGAAAGCGTTCCTTACTAATGTGGATCCAAACAAAGTCTCTAGGGGTATAAACAACTCGTCTCCTTCCTTAGCTTCCCGCTTCTTTCTATTGAGCCACAATCTTGGCTAATTGTTTGGCAACTTTCTGATGCAACTTCTAAAATTCCTTAGCACATTGTAGGCTGGATTAACTTTCCCCTTGTGTAGTCGAATCGCTAATTAAATCTAAAGGTAAGTTTGAGTTAATTCCATAAACGACTTCAAAAGGTAATGTTCCAGTCGAATGGTTGTAGGCAAATTCAATGATAAGCAGGCATAAATCCCAACCATGCAAGTTCTTCCTAATAGCTGCTCGTAAGAAGCTACCAACGGTTCTATTCATAACTTCAGTTTGGTCTTCTATCTAAGGGTGACAAGAAGTACTGAACATTAGCTTAATACCAAGCTTCTTCTATAGGGTCTTCCAAAAGAAGCTCATGAATTTAGAGTCACGGTCGGACATAATACTCCTTGACACTCCATGTAATAGTACAATTTCTTGTAAAAAGAGGTTAGCAATGAATAAAGCATCGTTAGTTTTGTAGCAGGGAATGAAGTAACCCATCTTGCTAATCCAATCAACCACCACCATGATCGAATCATGCCTTCTCGACGTTCGGGGAAGGTCTAGCATGAAATCCATGCTTAGATCAGTATACGGTTGCTCGAGGATAGGTAAGGGTGTGTACTCTCCATAGGGCTCTTTCCTCCCCTTTGCACGCTTACATACCTCATACCTTTCAAGTATTCAATGTACATCCTTCATCATCCTAGGCCAATAAAAATGCTTCTTTAATATTCCATTCATCCTTTTTTCACCAAAATGACTAGCCAAACCCCTAGCATGAGCTTCGCGAACAAGTAGCTCCCTTATCAAACTACTTAGCACACAAATCTTCTTACCCTTCATTAGGAACCCCAGATGTAGGTAGATCCCCTTCCATAACACCTCCAAGATTGCACTTAGTCATTAAAGGCCCAAAATGCTAGTCATGTTCATAATGATTGGACAAGGCACCGAATCTAAGTTCCTTCTCTTGCATAGTTGTAATAAGGATGTGACGACGAGAAAGAGTGTTGGCCACTGTGTTAGTGCTCCCTTTCTTATATTTGATGACATAGCAAAAAGTATCCAAGAACTTAACTCATTTGGCATGACGCAGAGAAAGCTTCTATGGCCCGCAAAGATACTTGAGAGATTTATGATCCAAATAGATAATGAATTCTTTCGGTAATAGATAATTCTACCAATTCTGAAGTGTTCGGACAAGGGCATAGAACTCCTTGTCATAGGTTGAGTAATTCAAGGCAACACTCGGAGCTTTTTGCTGAAGTAGGTAATAGGTTGGTTCTCCTGCATAAGGACAGCACCAATGCTAACACCAAACACATCACATACAACCTCAAAAACTTTCTTGAAATCTGGTAGGTTAAGTACTGAAGCAGATGTCAGCTTAGACTTCACATCTTCAAAACTCTTCTGAGTTTTCTCTAACCACCTAAACTCAATGTTCTTCTTGGTCAATTCAATTAATGGCGCAGTTATGGAATCGAAGTTCTGAATAAATCTCCAATAAAACAAAGCTAGACTATAGAAGCTCCTGACTTCAACAGCATTAGTCAGCATAGGCGACTTATGAATAGCTCTGACTTTCTCACCATCAAATCAAACTCCCTTCCCTGAAACAACATATATGAGGAATACAACCTTGCTTTGACAAAATACACATTTCTTTAGGTTACCAAATAATCTTTTGGTACGGAAGATGTTGAACACAAATCTTAAGTACTTGACATGGGTGATGAGGTCGGTACTGTAGACCAGAATACCATCAAAATAAACCATCACACATTTGCCAATTAATGTTCTAAGCACTTAGCATGTTAGTCAAACCAAATGGCATCACCAACCACTTAAACAGACCATCCTTTATCTTGAAGGCCATCTTCCATTCGTCTCTAGGTCTCATTCGTATCTAATAGTAACCACTCTTTAGGTCAGTCTTAGAAAAGATGCAGGCGCCATATATCTCATCAAGCATATCATCAAGTTGCAAGATCAGGTATTAGTATTTAATAGTGATCTTATTGATGGCTTAATTATCAATGCACATTTGCCATGCTCCATCCTTTTTTGGCATAAGCACAATTGGTATAGCATTAAAGCTCATGCTCTCATGGACATATTCGCGATCTACCAATTCATCCACCTATTTCTTTAGTTCAACTGCCTACTCTAGATTAAGCCTATAAGTGGGTTGGTTTAGTAAGGTAACCCTTGGTTAGAGGTCGATGCAATGCTCAATGCCTCTCAAGGGAGGTAAAGCTTTTGGCATCTCGGCAAGAAATAGGTCGGCAAAGTCCTCAAGTAGCTTTTACACTTTGGTAAGTAAGTTCTCGGCTTCTCTAACCTCTAAGAATCTCCTGACTAAAAGAAGCACATAGTCTTCGACCTTAACTTCTCATATAAACTAAGCTCAGGAAATCACCAAGGACTTCCATTGTGGAGATCTAACAACCTTTTCTTAAGCTTCTTATACTTCCTTAGGACTCATGGGTGTCAATATAATTTTCTTCTCGTCCTTCTAGAACATATAGGTGTTTCTATATCCATATGTAACACTCTCAAATCAAATAGCTATGGTCGGCCGAGTAATATATGAGAAGCATACATGGGAAGGACATTACACAACACCTTGTCCATGTACCTATCACTAATGGTAATCGACACTCTAACTTACCCAACAACATGTAGTCTTCCTTTTTCGTTTAACTAGTGAATCTTGTACATCTTGGGGTATGGAAGGGTTGGCAATTTCATGGCCTTAACTACCCTTTAAGCTATGACATTAGTACAGCTCCCTTTGTTAATAATCAAGACACATAACTTGCCATTCACTTGACAATTTGTATAGAAGAGGTTCTCCCTTTGCTTATTCTCATTAGCCACAAAAGTACTAAGAGATCATCTGATGACAAAACAATACTCAGTACCACCCTTAGGAGGTGTCTCGGCATTGGAGTCTTCCTAAAACTCTTCCAACATCTATTTGATCCTACCTCTTCCTCTCCTTTGCTAGCACTTTCTACTTCAAATTGAGGCGTATCTCCCTTTATGGTCATGACTTGGCAGTTCGAACATTGACTGGCTATGTGGTCATAACCAAGACATTTAAAACATTTAATTTCTTGGGTCTTTCTTCCTGACCTTTAACTTAGGTCTCTTTAGACCTTAGGTTCCTCGGCCTTACTCTTGTTTCAACCTTCTTCTGGTTGGCTCGACATAGGCCCTTGATGTTCCACCTTGGAACTATTTGATGGCCAGTCATTCCCTAATCAACTCAACACGCTACCCCTATTTGGTAGCATGGGTCAACTACTTGGCACTCGACTAACCTGGTTCCTCCTTTGTCTCTCAACTCTCTAAGCCACTCGGATGGTTTCATCCAAAGTTGTAAGGTTCTGCAACTCTATGACATTACTAATCTTAGCCCATAGCTTAGAGATGAACTGTGCTATAGTTCTTGTCTCAGGTTCATGGACATTACATCAGATCATGAGCAACTGAAACTCTCGAACATAGTCATCCACTGATTTGTTACCTTATCTCAAGTCTTAGAGTAGTCTGAAAGTGTCTTGTTTATAGTGTTCAAGAACAAACTTACTTCTTAAGACTTTCTTCAAATTGTTCCATGTCTGAACTTTGCATCGAGCCCTTAAGCGAACATTCTACAGTTTCTTCCACGACATTATCGCATATCTAGAAAATTCCAATGCGGCCACTCATATACGAACAGCATCTTCATGATTGTAAAAGTCGAATATCTTTTCGATTTTCTCCCCCTAATCAAGGTAGTCATCAGCACTACCGGACCTATTAAAGCTTAGAATCTCTACCTTGAGGTGTTCAACACCTCTTAATGCTCTAAACTCTCTCTCATCAATCCCGGCATACTAGTCTTCTTCTCTTTCATACTCTTCCACTTCATCCAACTCTAATCTTCTCCTCGCAACTCTATTGACACGTCATGGTGGTGCTTGGTGTCACGCCCCAAAGGGACAGAGTCGTAACAGTCCCGCCGTGTAAACCATCCTAAGATAGAAGTTGGCCTTACAACCGTTATCTTAGACCCGATCTACACAAGGCATCCATGACTAATCCGCTTTGAAGTAAACAGTTTGTAATTTAACTAAATCATTTACCTAAGAAAGTGAGAAAATCTCTATATATACACTAAAATTTCAGTTATTACAATTAGAGTTTACAATATTTTTCCGTAATATATTTCCTAGTTATTACATTATTCAAAAATGAAAACTAATTCTAAAATAAAAACTTAGACCTTAAAATATATGTTTGTTCTTCAAAGGTTTTTCCTCACTCCCTAGGATCCAGTAGTTGCTAGCTTCAGAGTAGTTGTTGCCGCTTCTTAGCCAACACCTGTACAACGTCTATAGGGATGTGAACAACCACAGTTTAGTAAGTTAGGATGGAGAACTTAAAACTATACCAAAAACACAACAAGGTTTTCAATCACTTATTAGGTGCAATGCATGTGCAAGCAAATACCATCGCACGACGTAGTCCGGCCCGTCGTGAGATTAGAGAAATTGTGCCCGCTTTAATCGGGGTTGAGGAGTTGCCGTTAATGCAATAGCTCACGACCAAACCCAGACTTGTGCAATGGAGACCTCGCTCCTCCTGCGACTACCTTTGAACCACTGACTTCACCCTCGCCGCGACCTCCTCTCCCGTCACTTAGTTCAACTGAGAATGAAGAAGGGATCATTTTGCAATCCTGCGCTATCCCTTTCGAAGGGGTCGATATTTGGCCGGAGAGTCCTAAGTTCCCCTAACGGGTTGCCATGCATGTCCGATTATGATTACTAGTCGTATATTTGATTAAGTCCAGTTTAAGGTGACCAATCATTTCATACAAATCATACAATACATGTTAGAGCAACAATAGAATCATATCATCACCCATAATCAAGCACATGCACACATCCAACTATCTAACAAACACAACCAAGCATAATCTTAAGCCTCCAAAATACAGCATCGTATTAACCCCAACTTACCTCGACTCCTCGCTCACTCACTTGAGGTCCGATTTGCTCAGGCCATCGCTGGTCATCCCTATAACACAAACGTGGTTTCAGCTTTTCATATAACTATTATATGTTCATTTTATCCTATAACGCTTATTGTTAGGTTTTGTTTAGAGTTTAATATGCCTAATTATCTAGGTCTTAAGTCTTTTATAATTATTCTAGGTTTAGGGTTAGGTTCGAGTTCGGTTTCTACATCGATTTCTAAATTAGGTTATAATTCAATTTCTAAATAATGTTTTATATTCCAACCCTAGAAATTCGTTTCAACTCATAATGTGAAATTAATCACATTACTTCCCGATCTCCTAAATATCATTATTACCCCTAGTCAGTATTTTATTTCATCCGATACACTTATATCCTTATTAGTGTACTGAATTTATTCCTGATGTGAGAAATTTTTACATTTTTCATATAATTACATAAATTCAAGTTTCTTATTAGATTTATTATATATCCCTATTATTTATATAATATCAATTTTTATCCTAATATTTTCTATTTATTACATTTTCAAAAATTACATATTATGCATTATTGCCTATTATGTACATAATGCACTTCTAATATTTCTATCACTTTAATTACTATCCCTAAACATCAATTATCATTTCAAAATGTCTAAATTCATCCTAAATCAGATTTTACTCCTAATTTCCCTAATTTACAAAATTAACTTAAAGTTAACTATTTTTTCCTATTAATCATTTACTACATAATTAACCTAATAATTACATCTAACACCTTAAATGCTACAAGTATCATACTTCATCAGATTTCAATATCCTAAAACATATAATTATTCACTAAATCAGTAATTAATCATTTAATCATTTAATTAACCCTAAATTACTCATTTTATGCCTCATTTTAGGGCCTAAAAATTATCTAAAAATTTCAAAAATTAATTTTTGAAAACGGGCTACATAACACTGTTCTATATCATCTAAGTAATCTACACAAAAATTTTGGGCTCGAAACTACACTCCTAAAGTCATTTATTTCTAAACCGAAACATGCTCGGTTTTGCATGATTTCTTAAGGACCCTATATCATGAGACATATTTTCATCAAAATAATATTTTTTCTAAAAACTACATACAAAAATATTTTAGAATAACAAAATTCATAATTTTCTAATAATATTTACTATTTTTACAAAATTACACAAGAATCTGGCTGGAAATTGGACTCACCGATCTGGGTGGCTCCGGCCACCGCTGGCCGCTGTGGCTTTGTCGGTAGGCTTGGGCACTACCACCACCATGTGGTGGTGGTGGCCGTCCACTTCCAGCTGCTCATCTGGTAGGGGTTCCCTTTAAAGGCCCTAATTGCACAGTTTTTCTTATTTTTTTTCTAACTCGAATTTTTCTCTCAATTTTTGCCTCTCTTTATTTTTCTCACTTTCCAAACTGCTTAAATGAGCTCTGTGATTTTTCTTGCTATTTATAAACAATTTTGGTAATTCTTGTGCATTAAATTAGACAAGACAATTGCTTTATCCCTTAATTTTTGGCTTTTGTGTTGCCTAATTCTAATTAGTTAATTTTTCTTTTTTAGATTCTGACTTGCCACGACTAGGTTTGCATCATTCCACACCCTTCTGATTTTTTTTTATTTTTTCATAATTAATTTATAATTTCCTTTCTTTATTTACTAAGTTTTTAGCCAATTTAAATAATTTCACGTATTTTTATCTATACATAAATATATGTGGAGTATAAGTAAACATTCCTAATTATGATTTTGGTCATTCTAAAATTTTTAGTATACATATAATCTATCTCTAGTAATTTATTAGTTATTAGATTACACTTTTTGCCTTTTCGGTAATTAACAATTATTATGCTTAAAATTTGAAAATTTTATAGTCTCCTATTTTATTACTTCTTTTCATAAATTCAAGTTTTCGGGGTCATTTTTACTAATATTTCTCTCAATAGTTTATAATTTAGGCTTGATCGGATCTTTCAGCCGATCGAAATCTTGAGTGATTAGTTGTAGGGCTTACACTTGGTTCACTGGAAAGGCTTCTAGTACTCATTCATTCATCTGCCTTCTTGACCTATCTCTCATCTCTCAACCTTGCTCAACAATTCTCTCACGCAGTCCAGTCTCTAAAACTTTGTTTACTAAGACAACTAAGTTGGCCACAATAGCAGCAAGATCTTGTATCTGCTCATCAATAGTATGCGGTGTTTGTTGGGTCACATGACTACGACCATGAGTATCACTCTCGGCATCGTTAATCTCTTCGTGAACATTAGGATTCGACATTCTCAAAAACAATGCTTCAGAAAATACTCTCCACATGGGAAACCTTTACTCATACACACACACACACAAATACCATTTGAACTTAAATTGTGACTTGCTCTATTCTTCCAAACAAAAATACAACATCTCAACTAGCAAATAAGTAGGGACTATCGCCACATAACTTTGGGTTATAACCTTAAGCTCTAATACCAAGATTATATGATGTGCCTAGGAGCTCAATTATCACTAAGGCTTATGGTAACGAATTCGAACTAATGGGTCCTTAGAGATATTAAAGAAAGATAAGGTGAAACAGTTTGAGAACTGACTAGAGTAGCTGATGTGAAGCTACTCGGAAGATATAATACACTAATGAACACAATACGACTTGACACTTCACTTGATATGACATACAAGTTGATGTTAAAGTCCACCTACTACTAATCTTGTGTTACTGGGCAAGTTTAGACGAGAGTGATGGGAAAATGGACTTAGAGAGGGTTGTCTCATAAAAACAATATATTCAATGTATATGTCTAAGATGAGATGATTTTGGCTTACAAGAAGAAGGAACTATTTATAGTAAGTCCCTAGGGCAATATTACAAATAAGGAAATTATAAGAATGTATATGCAAAAAAAAGGAAATCCTAGTACATACGAAAATGGTAAAGGGGGTAAAAGACAAAAAAGGGGAAAATAGTACAATGTTAGATAAAACGGACAGGTAGCAATGTAACATTGGTTCCATACCAGGATTCTCTAAGCATAACAGGCAGGAGGAGTTAAGACATAAGGAGGCAGAGGTTGAGATGTGAAGGAAATGCCGGGAGAGTTGGTAGGAGGCCGAGAGAGAAATACTTGGCCAAGGAGGTAGATCTCTTTGCTTGGCAATAGACTTTCGACAAGTGAATGTCTGATCACTCGGCAAGAGCTTTTAGCTAGAGAATAGTCAACATTGGTACAAGATAACGAACAAAGCAAAGAATAACCACCAGAAGCTCCCAAGGAATCCAACCATCCTCCCTCAGCATAATATTTCTCATCATTGGTGAGTTGATGAGAGAAAATCCTTCAAGTGAGGGACTGGAGGCCCTTGAGACGTACAAGATTGATTAGGCCAATAATCGATAACCCATTAGACATAGACTTCATCATCTTGCTCCACTCTCTAGATATGGGTGATATTTATCTTGGTGGTAGCTAAAGTGAAGGTAAATCCCACTTGAACATGTGCAATGACTTTAATTAAGAACATCAAAAGACTAGATATGGAAAGGTCTATTAAATTTTGAGATTACCAACTGGAGAGGAAAAATTTATGAAACTTCAAATTGCTAGAACATAAAGGGTGGGCGCAACCACCAACTCCGTTAACTATAGCGCATTATCGTGAATTCTAACTTAGTGCATATGATTGTATCTTGATCAACACCATTTATGATGTATTATACTATGTTACACTCAAATGTATGCCATATTATAGTTTTGCTATCTTAAGCTAATTTGTATTAGCATAGTTGAAGCTTAAGTTGCTATTTTTCTAAGATAATGATGATTTCAATTCAAGTTCAAGTTATTTATGGAGTCAATAGTAGAATATCATAATAATAAAACTCAGGGTGGTTCAAAATGGAATTCTTTTAACATCAAACTTCCATTAATTCAACTATAGAACTCATTAAGTTTTTAAAGAGAAACAAAATTCACCCTTAGCCTATTCAATTATCAATTTATCATACTCAAAAAATGACATTCTAATGATATTGGTTAAAAGTGTAAGACTAGAACACAGAACTTTTAAAGACTATCATTATCCTAACCAAAAAGTAGTAATGTGCTTAGTCAAAACTAGACACTATTCGACTAAACACGAAAAATATCAAGAGAATCTCTTAAGGACCACTTATACACCCTTCCCCCTGTAAATCTTAATTGAATTGAACATATATAAATGGCCACTCAACCTGCTACAAAATGAAAGGGCACAATGTCTGTGCATAACTAAATTATAGATAAGGTATTTTGTGGAAGGAGAACTATTTCATCTTCTTATAAGACCACAAAAGATTTCATTGCAAATTTATATTCAATTTCCCTATAGTTTGCTTAAAATGCCATATGATAGATAGTTGGGCATACTAGCATTAGAGGTGTATAAGTAGGCTTTGGCCCATAGGCCGACCCATTTAACCTACATTTTAAGCTGATTTGGTTAGGATTTTTTAGCTGGTTTAAAAAGTTGGCAAAATGAACCTGGCCTATTTAACCTGTAAGCCAAAATGAGTAGGTTTGGGTAGGTCTGCTTAACACATTTATGCCTTTTGGCCCATGGACCAGTCCTTTTAACTCACTTTTTAAACTGATTAAGGTCGAGGTTTTTTAGGCCATTTAAAAGGTAGGCTAAATGAGCTCAATCAATTTAACTCATGGGCCAAAGTAAGTTAAGACAGGTTGGCCTGTTTAACCCACTTGCATACCTTTAACTAGCGTATGCTATTTGATTTAGGCCTTTTCTTCTTTCTTGCAAAACTATTAGGTCTAATTTCAATGATCATTCTTTTTGTCTTGAAAAGAAGAGGCACAACTTGTTTTGTAACGCCCCAGAACCAATGGTCACTGTAACCCACCACATATCCCTAATTTTTTAATGACACGTTAAGACTTTAAAACTAACTATAATCTCTAAGGTTACTTATAACAAGAATAATTCTCCATTTACAAACTATTCAGATGACTTATAAGAGAGTCATTACAACTACATTTATAATTAGAAACAGGGTTCCTATCTCCTAAAACAACTACACCTGCCACCAAATCCTTCTTACCTCATTTTCATGACTCCATGAATAGATAGTTTGTCATCATATTATAATACAATTCACCTTAGTAAATCTATTGAATGCTGGTACTTTCATCTCTATATACCAACTATAGCATCAACCTATCACTATATCAAGCATCTCTTTTCCCAACCTGTTAGTAATAGCCCTAAACACTACGTAAGCAGTAACTCATAAAATCTACCTACAACTATAAAAGTAAAATAATGAATTGAAACCCAGTACGTAATGTACAAGCACACATGGATGCCAAACCAATCATGCACGTACATTTAATGTAAGTAATGACAAAAGAATAGTAACAATCAATTAATTGATGATCTTGAATTTAGGCTAGCAACCAACAAGGGGATGCTCATGGCCCGTATATTGTTTTATATATATAAGCCTTTTTACACATACAATTACATTGTTTGCTCCCTAAAGATCTACCACTACCGACCCCTAAGATGAGCCAACACCTATGAGTCCAAAGTCTAGAAACCATGATATCGAAATTTAACTGTGTTGTTTCAAAATGTAAGTCCATTAGGGAATTCTTATATGAGATCAGCATTCACCCCCTTGAGATCTACCAACACTGGCCCCTAAGACAAGCCAAGCATAATCAGCAAATCAAGTTTTAGGTCGGATATAAGTTAGTCAATTACTTATCAACCTTAACAAACATAAGCAACACATAAGTATCACGTGCCTAGAATGCTGAACCAAATCAGTTCTAAGCTTGAATCCAATCAACCATGAAACTCGAGTCTAACAAACTAACAATTAACATAAAAAGAAAAAAACTCTTCTTATATTACTTCTCAAGCCAATGTAAGTCACATTACAAAGAAATCCTACCTAACCCACTTCACACCTCTCAACTTGCATCCAAAAAGTCTTACTACCCTAAGCACCTAGAGATCTTGGGAAAGCTATGAAAAGATTGGATCTTTAGGCAAAAGAAATTTAGGTGAAATGATGAATGAGTTAGGAAAAAAATTAAAGGAGCTTAAGGAAAACAAGTTTCTAAGCAAAACTTCCAACTTAGCATAGATTAACACTACCTAAAGGCAGCTTACAATTCTACACAATTAAGCTTCTAAAGGCATAAGGAATGGATAAAGATTAGATCTTTAGATTGAGGATGGAAGTGTAAAGCACTTGGTTAAAGGATTAGGGAAGGGGGAAACTCCAGAAAAACAATCCCTTAAGTAAAATCCCCAACTCTCTTGGCTTAACACTACCTAAAAGCATCTTAAGACCCTAATCAATGTAAGATTCTAAGGGTTACGATAACTTGAAAAGATTGGATTTTTGAATAATATTAGATATGTACAACACTTAAGTGTATGTTTAGAGTTGAAAAAGCCAAAAGAATACAAGTTTAGGTAATGGATAGGATACAGCGTCCGAATACTAACTATTAGCGTTTAGATGCCAAGTTGAAAATGGCTTCTAGACATAAGAAAGAGGCTAATCCCTATGGCATCCAGACACCATGCAACAATCTTACCCATGGATAGCTTGATTCGACATTAATTTCCATTACTTAAACCCTAACTCCTTCCTACATGAATTCATCTACATCTTAAGTAGCTTCAACCTCTAATTACTCAACCTAATATAACCAACTCAAAAATCAAAACTCTTAGCCCAAATTAAGAAAAAACACATTCAAACTCTAAAAAAGAGAAAGAATACTCACTTGAATAATTAAAATACCTCTTGAAATTTAAAGGTTAGACTTTACTTGATAGGAATTAAGCTATCGGACCTTTGACCCGAGCCCAAGCTTGAGGACTTGAAAGTATGATAAGGTAAATTCTCTCTTTGCGACCAACATTTAAAGAGTCTAAGCTATTACAGTTTGCTGACTTGCTACTCTATCCAAGCCAAACTCTCCTGTACTTATCCATAGTCATTGACTACCCTATGATGCACTTGAACAATAGCTTGGCTTGCCCAACCACCGACTTAATTGACTTAAATTTGAACTGCTTAAAGCATGCCCAAGTTGAATTCAACCTAGAAGAATCATCAGCTCAACTCGGCATCACTACTTGGCAACAACTAGGTTAATCGTACAATTTTTTCTACTACTACTAAAAGTCCTTCCTTTAGTTACCAGCCATATGTCCAAACACCCATGTGATAGGATCTTCCGTATGGGACGGATGCTTTTCTTGATTTTTCATCTATATCCCTTAACATTCCTTATACATTGCTTATTTTGAGCAATACTCTTTTGGCCATTTCCATTTATAGTAGTTGCCCTAATAATTTAGGTATAAATACCCTTATAAATGCAACAGCAAACATCATTGTCATATCTCTCAATATAAAATATACTTCATTTTCGTGAGCATTTTCTTCACTTACTTCACTCTTATCTTAACCCTTAAGCAAGGCTAGTAGTGAGTACCCTCACTGAGTTAATNAAAAATTAGTGCAAAAAGGATAAGGACTGCAACATAATATAACAAAAAGAGAATGCATTATGGCAATTCATTAGAATAAAGTGAGTCAATTGATGATCAACTCATTGCTCCATCTTTAGTATGCAAGTTTAACAAAAAATAAATAAAGCAAGCTTCCATGAGCTATATGAGAGCCAGAGTATTTTAAGTACTAGAATCCATAACATCTTGGTTGTCTTTTCAAAATGTCTAGCATAACTTCCACTTTGTGTTTGGGACTATAGGAACAAAGGGAAAAGGAGATGAATGGTTCCATTTACTTTGTTCATTTTTTATTATAAAAAGGAAAAGAAGAAAAGTGAAGTGTGCTTTCAACAAAATTTCCCTATTTTATTTCATTAAACATTGTTATGAAGAGTGCCACTGTAGTTTTAGTCTCTAATTACATAGCAAAGCAATAAACTTCGAAGGGAAAATAATTTCATCCATTTCCTTTTACTTCCGTCTATTTCTACCATTTAGTTAAGTTACCAAATACAATAGCATTTTATTTCCATCCATCCATTCATACCTATTAATACACCTGTTCATGTAAGATAGCTAAAGCCAAAATAAAGTTGTGCTAAGCATACATATTGTAAGCTATACTAAAGTGATATATAGGTCATGTAGGTTGGTTTATATGGTTGGAGATAATTGGTTATATTAAGGCTGTGCCTCTCCATTGCAAAATTAATAAAAATAAAAGACGGGGTGGGGGGTAAGAGTAATGTTGTGCAAATGCCATTTGTTTAACCTAATATGAACAATCAATAGATTTCTTCTAGTTAAAGAATTATGTTCTCTCTATCGATTCTCTCAATTTTAGGTGACTAATCATAAAAATATACATGTATAAATAGAAAACATCAAGTATAATGGCAACTTTACAAACAAGAATCTATTAGCTAAAAAAAAAAAAAAAAGAAAAAAGAACTTGTGATCTCATTCTATTGAAGAATTATCGACGATATTCTAATTACTAATAGTCATAACAACTTTAGACCATAGGAGAGAGGTTCGAGGCATGATATGTAAAGCCATGCAAATGGGTCTTAACTTGCAAGCTAGCCCGTTTAATTCATTTTTAAAAAGGGTTTAGGTTAAGCTTTTTAGCCTGCTTAAAAAGCATGTTAAATTAGCTCTACCACTTAACCTACAAGTTAATCCATGGTAGGCCAAGTTGGCTCGCTTATATAAAGAAAAAAAAAAGGCATAGTAAATCCCTATCATTCTAAACTAGTGCTGCACAACACACACTATAAACTTCTACTCTTATACAATACACCCATAATCTCCTTTACGTTTTCAAGAATCAAATTCGAACTCTTCAATGCTTTCTTTCTTCCTCATCGTTGTTTCTCCATCAAAGAACCGAAGTAGGAAGTTTCTATTATTGTCATTACTCTTCAATCATCAATCAAGTCCAAGTAATCTTCCTCCCTCAATTTTTCTTGTTTTTTTTCTATTAAGAAGGAAACAACTTATTAACAAACGGTGAAGCATATCAAAGAAATTCAATTCCCTTATTTTGGTATGATTTTACCATGCTAAAGTCATGTTCTCTAAGTATTTTATGTCATAGATATAATAAAGTTTGCATCTTTATTTATCCATTGAAAATTTAAATTGCTGCCTTATAACTTAAAATTATTTGTAATTGGTTTTTCCTATCACAAGTTTAGTTGTGGTTTAAGGAGCTAAATGCATAGTAGCTTTTTAGAAGATTTTGAGTAGAATAAAAATTATAGGTTTTTGTTCTTAAGTAGTAACTAGTAGTTTTAGTATTTGATTTCAAAGGTTTATTTAATCCAAATATTTTTCCTTTTTAATACAACTTAGCCAGCTAAAAAAATTACTTGTATTTTGGTTTAATTGTGTTTATAACTTTTACATTCCCTCTATTTGTTAAAATGTTTGTGTTGTGTTACTATTTCATAGAAAGTTTTTAAAATGGAAATATTGGAGCTCGGACGACTTGGAAATTTTTCTCTATAAGCAATCCAAGAAGTGATTAAACCCAAGGTAATATTTAGTTGGATCTTAATGTTTTGATCTATTTTAATATTTTCTATAATGTACTTAGGTGAATAGACTGTAATGGATTCATTTTGTGTAACTTATGACTTATTTATGTGATAGTTCCAGTAGTGATGGAATATACTACTAAACTTTCTTAGCCATAGAAAATTTTGTTTTACCGTTACTACATCTAATCGATGATTATAGGTTTAATTTTGTGTCATGAGGATTTCTCCTTTGAATTCATCTTGTTTGGATCCTTCATTTTGCACAAGGAAAAGGATTTTCTTCATTAAATATCAGTAAGGTTAAAAGTTTATCCAATCATTAGAAGAAGAATTCTCATATATCATTATTGAGAAAATAAGCTTTTTATCTTATATATATATATATATATTCTTTTGATTCTGTCTTATTACTTTTTTTTCTTTGCCAATAATTTGCATTAATAGGTTGATGATGGATTTGACATTTTTCCTAGAATTCTTTTCTTTTTCTTTTGTATTGATAAAACTTTCTCTTAATTTATAATTTTAACATTTTAATGTTACCATCTAATTATGTGCTATTTTGTGAATTATAGATAATGGTGCAAAAGGACTTAAAACACAAACTAAAGTATATTAGTTAAGAAAAATGGTTTCTCCTTATGAAAACCTTAGTAGCAAGGCCCCGTCGAAAGACGATGTCAACGACCTACTCCATCGAAGTAAGAAATGGCTCGCTATCAATCATGAGGAAAATATATCCACATGAGGAAAATATATCCAAGATGGTTACTTATTCACAACTTGGTCATGGCAAAAGATCAACTAGACTCTCATTTAAAGATACAATACTCACAAACATAATGGGAGCATATAAGAGATTATGCCTACATAACATCACAAACAAACCCTCAATTGAACAAGAGAGGAGGATGTTATTTCCAAGAAAGAATAGGATGATTTGAATGATAAGGTAGATTTAGGGCATAATTATGTTAATTTTTCAAAAATTGAAAAAAATATTTTATGTGCCCTTTGGCAAAACACCTTTATAGCAAAGGTGATGGAAACAAATATGAGTTATAAGGTTTTATGGGATTGGCTTAATAGAATGCAGAAAGACTTGAATGGTTTTAAATTGATCTATGTTAGCTCAAGGTTCTACTTAGTTTTGGTAGAAAATGAGATAAATTTTCAATGGATTATAAGGAATGGGTCATGGTTTATAAATGGGTATTATTTTGCATCAAAAAAGTAGCAACTAGATTTTCACCTTGAGACGATGAGTTTCTCTATAGTAGCGGTTTGAGTTTGAATTGTTAGATTACCTATTGAATTTTTGTCCCCCTTAGCCATTAGGCATATTGGGGAAAAAATTGTTCCAATTCTCAGGCTTGATTCCTATATAGTAAGATTGGAGCAAGGAAGGTTTGTGAGAATCTGTGCTCAGGTTGATATGAATTCTCCTTTGAAGCATACTATTTTTATTAATAAGAGACCATATAAGATCCAATACAAAGATCTTCCAAATCTTTGTAGATTTTGTGGACGAATCAGTCATAATAATGCAAGATGCCTGGATAGACCCATGGAAAAGAATCCAAATAAGAATATACCCTTCCAAGATATAGTTAATCATGAGGAGAAAAAAAAAAGCAATCATAGGAAAGGGCCATCGTTAAAGTGAATAATCCGATACACCCTAATGTACAAGTTCTAAATATACGTAAGAATGGGAATGGAAATGGATCCATGGAAACCCTTACTTCACCCTATGGGGAATGGATAAAGGTTGCAAATAAGAGGTGCAGCTCCCAAAAGAAGCAAAAATCACTATTGAGTAACATGAACAAAGGCATAAAGTCTAGTAATGGAAAAGACCCCATAGTTTGGGAAACAAGCAAAGGCATCAATTTAGACTTGAATACTAATAAGGGCAGTAACTCCTCTTCCAAAATGTTGCATCTGCTTTGCTCCTTGACAAAACACAACTCTTTGAGAGTTTTAAAAACCCAAATGCTTTCCAAAACAAAGGTTTTGACTTCTACAACAAAGAAAACATTCCAATATCTTCCCCTTCCTTGAATTCTTAAAACAAGAGCTTATTAGCGATTAAGAGAATAGCCTATAAAAATGGTACCAATGCTTAAGGTGGACATTCACTTATAAGTTCTTCACAACAGTTCGTACGAACTGAAGAATCATACCGATATGTAGATATGGTTAATCTAGATGGATTTTTTTTTTAAGGAGAGTAGTGGCAAAAGTTCGATCCATATTTATGATGGAGGTGAGTTGGAAGAAGCATAAAATCCTAGGGATCATATTCCTGCCTCTATCCTAAAAAGTGTAGCACTACAAATAAGGTGGGAAGTTGATCATCACAGCAATGGAGGCACTTTGTCAATGAAGATGCCTATGTTTTGAGGGAACCTAATAAGAGAGTGGATTATAAATACCATGGAGTAGATGTATAATCTTGTAAGGGAGAGTGTCATGACAGGGTTATTCTTCCTACTGGACATCAAGAAAGTGTTGTTTTCAGTGAACCTAGTAGAGGATCAGCATCAATAGGTCACCTGACTTTGTGGGAAATGCAAATCATAGTGTTTAGAACAATGTTCAGGCTATTCTAATGGAGGATGAATGTTGAAAGGAAACATTAGATTTCTCCTTCAACTCATATTATATCTTTATGGTTTCCATGATGAATCCTCGATGGTTCTAAGACCCTTTAAACTCCTTACCCAGAACATTTGAAGAGCAAATTCTGATGGATAGAGGAGACTAATTAAAGATCTAATCACTTAGTATGAACTTAAAGGAGTTGTTATTACTAAGTCTAAATTGATAGTGGCTACTGTAAAACTATTGAGGATTTTTCTAAATTTTGAGAGGATAGCCTATTTGAAAGCTGAAGGAATGAGTAGGGGGATCCTGGTGCTCTAGAATACCCGTGACATCATGGTACAAGAGCGTAGCATATAACTCTAGTAAGTCCTACTTGAGTTACAAGTATGTAATTCTACTTTTTATTGGTACCATTTTACAATATATGCTAGTCCTATGTTTAAGGAGAGAGTGCAAATTTGGGAAGAGTTAGAAAGTTGTGCGCAAATGATTAATGGACCTTATCTTATGATTGGTGACTTCAATGAAGTCCTATCGAGGAATGAGAAGTAGGGTCATATTATTATAAACCAAGTTAGAGCTAAAAGATATCAACAATGTATAAATATGTGTTAGATGGTAGACCTAGGCTTTATGGGCCCAAAATTTACATGGTCTAAAAGATCAAAGAATAATGTAGATCTAGTGTAATCCCAACTAGATAGGGCATAGGCCAATTATGAGTGGAGTAGATTTCTAAAAACAAAAATTTTTCTTGTAGCTTTTTTACATTCTAACCACCTACCCTTGGTATTAAACACATGCCCACGTGTCAAGGTGGGTCTTAAGAATCTAAGACCTTTCTAGGCCCAATCAATGTGGTTGGAATACCGATCGTATAAGGATCTCATTGCGAACTCTTGGAAATTGCAGAATTTTAGGTATCCTAATGATGTTGATAAGTTAACAACTACTAATAGGAAACAGAATAAAGATTTCTTTGGTATTATTCCAACTTCATGGAAATCTATTGAACATGAGCTGAGAGAGACCAAGTTTAAGCTTCACTCAATTCCTACTCAAACCCTTCTTGTTCAAGAGCACATGTTAAAGGCTAAGTTAGACTAAGTTCTTAGACAAGAAAAAAGATTATAAGAGGTGAAGGTTAGATATTCTTGTTAGTGGATGGAGAGTGGAATATGAAAATTTTCGTGCAAGTATGATGGCTAGAAGAGTGAAGTCTAGAGTAGTGGGGTTGTATGATAGTGTATAGAGTTGGGTCATGCAAGCAGAGGAAGTTCAAAAATTATTTATGGAATTTTTCACAAATCTTTTTACTTTTAAGAGGGTTTTTGTTTAGCTGGATGTTCCTTATTGGGCGAAGGGCCAAAGAATCCTATCAGAGGAAGAAAAGAGTGATCTAAGGAAAGCATAGGCAAACTTGGAAATAAAAAAGGCCTTATGGTCAATTAGCAATAGCAAAGCACCGAAGGTGGACGGATACCATGTGGAATCCTTCAAAGAGTGTTAAGATTTTGTAAGGAAAACTCTTTACCATGATATACATAACATCTTAAGAGCTAGAGTTATCCCATCTGAGTTGAACAAGATGTTGATAATTCTTATACGAAAAATGCTAATGGTAATAAGGTCAAGGATTTCAGACTTAGTAGCCTTTGCATGATAATGATAAGATTATTGCTAAGCTTCTTGTGAACCGTATTAGGCCACTCTTAAATAATCTCATAAGCTTAAAACAATCCAACTTCATTCCAGGACGAAATGCGAAGGATAATCTGTTTATTTTTCAGGAGGTAAGGAACCTCTTAGACATGAAAAAAGGCAAAAGGAGTTGGATGGTCATAAAACTTATTTTAGAGAAAGCTTATGATAAGGTAAAGTGGGATTTCATTCAGGTTATTCTACATAGCCTTAATTCCTAGAATCTTAGGTAGAACTTATTGGATCTTATCTAGCCTTTACCAACTATCGATTAATGCTCAATGGAGCCATGATGGAGGAGTTTCTCTCAAGTTGTAGCCTCCGTCAAGGGGACCCTATGTCACTATACTTATTTATCATGGTAATGGAGGTCCTTATTAGAATGGTTCATCTTATGGTTAAAGAAGGTAAGTGGCTCCCAATTAAATTCCGTAATATTGAGATTAGTTTATCCCATCTCTTCTTTATAGACAATCTTCAGCTCATAAGTTAGGCTATTGAAGAGAATGTATAATCTATGCTCAACACCATTGAATGTTTTGTGCTTTGTTAAGATATAGGGTTTACTTTGCTAAATCACGCTACATCTTTTCCAAAAACAAGTTTAGAACTATAAAGGAGAGAATCTGCAATCAATTTAATATCTAAGCTAATGCATATATGGGGAAATGTTTAGGGGGTTCCAGTTAAAAGTAGAGGACGGCTAAATATAAAGGATTTCTCTTTCTTGTTAGAAAAAACAAGAGCTAAACTTATGGGTTAGAAATTGAAGCTATTAAGCATGTCAGCATGAAAGTTACTGTTATCATCAGTCTTAGAGAGTATTAAAAACTACTACTCCCGAGCGGTTCCTCTCCTTCTTAGTATGGGAAGAAAACTTAAATAACTCCATAGAAACTTTCTCTGGGGCTCATTCGAAGAATCTTGAAAAATTCACTAGATTGGCTGGGAAAAAGTGGAGATAGATAAGGATCTTAGTGGTTTAGGGGCCCTTGACATAAAACAACACAACAAGGAAAATTTAGCTAAAGCTGCGTTGTAAGTAAGGACAAAAAATGTGGTATGAGCATCTTTGTTTAGATGGAAGTATCAATTAGACAGGAAGCACTCAAAGATAAAGAATGGTTTTAGAATTGGTAAAGAAATTACCAAGGCAATCAACTGCATAGATGATAGGGCAAAAATCAAACTTGGCAATGGTAAAACAACCTCACTCTGGTTAGATAACTGGACCAAGGATGGCAATGTAATGAATTAACTATATGGGCCCCTCAATAAATGCGATGGATTAGTGAAGTGTAAATTAAACTAAGTTGTTGGAATGAAAATATAATTAGGTATCTAATAGATGATTCGATCTAAGGTAGACTTAGGCATGTTTTTCTTGTAAAGGAAGAAGGAGTGGAGGATGTAAGCTTTTAGCTAGAAACAGTGGATGGTGAGCTCTTATCAAAGCAAGCATATAAACACCTGAACATAAAAGATATGGAAGCAAGCTTATGGGAATCATGCTACAAGACCTCCAACCCGCAGCTGAGCCTAAGCACTAAAGAGGCTGGTACGATGAATCCTTATGTTCCAACTAACCCTTACCGAGGCCAAAGCTGAGTACTTACTTGCCGAGTCACCTTTAATGCTGTACTAAATGATCGCCCTTTATTCTGTGTTATGTCAAGTTGATGACTACTCTAATGTCAAGATGACCAATCATTCAACATCATCCTTGCTAAGAGGCCGAGAGATAGAGAATCTGGATTGATTAGGCCATTCCTATTCGGATAAGCCCTCCCGTCCATACCTTTTGTCCGCATCTCCTAACAACCTTACTAATGTAGCATTGCTACGTATACAATATCATAAAAAGAACCTATAGCACCAATGATTGATTTCCTTATATATTCATTTTTATCCTCTTATATCATGTACATTGCTTCTTTAGGAAATATCCTTATTGTCTTTTCCCTTTTGGGCAAGTTACCCTAACTCACGGGTGTAAATATCCTTGTACTTGTAGCTGTAATAGATAAGATTACCTTCAATACACTTGAGTACTTTCTTTCTTGCATAAACATCACTTATTTACTCTTGGCATCACTCTTATCATTTCCCTTAAGCAAGGTTAAGTGGCAAATAACCTCACCAGATCAATTTGTACATCATATCAAATTGTATCGTAAGTTCTTGGAAGTTCCTTTAGTGCATCATATCTTTTGGAACTGTTCGTGTGTTTTTGCTTATTGTTCCATTCGTCTTTGTCACTCTTTTCGTACCTTTCCCCATTAACCCTTTTTCGAGCTTTTTACAAGCTAGGACTTATTCAGTGATCGACCTTGTCTGTTCTTGGTTACGGTTTACACCATCTTCATATCAGAGTGGAGGTTTCATGTAAACTATAGTTAGTTCTTCTAGAAGTTCTGTTGTGCTTTGTTTTACGTGTATAGAATAGAATCAGTTACTGTATTCATTTGACTGCTGTGTTATTAATTGTTCGCTTTTTGAAGTGCTTATTTGAATTTGATTCTATGAGGAAAAATGATAGACCTAAGTATGAATGTTAATGTTGGTGACAATAGTAGAGTTGTCCACCACGGATGATAATCTCAAGGAACTCTCAAAAGCACTGACGAACGACTTGACGAGGTAACTAACCTCTTGGTAGATCTGACCCAAGCTATTCATGCCCTGTTTTGCCGACCCACTAAGGCCACGTAAAACATTCCTTAAGCTGCTCAACCTATTAAAGGTCAAAACCCAGCTTGACCAGTTCAAGGTGGAGGAGTTGGTGGACAAGTAAGGCGAAAGATAGACTTAAGAGAGCTTAATGAGGAGGAAGAAGAGTATTTTGAAGAGGAGCGTGTATGAGTCCCCAGAGTATCTGACCATGTGAAGCTTCGGATTCGAGTTTCAATATATTTGGGAATGCTAACGAGTTTCTGGACTGGGAAGAGAAGGTGGAGCGTATATTTGATTACTATCAATATAAGGATTATGAGAAAGTTAGGACTGTGCAAAAGGTGGAGGAGTTGGAAAATGAGTAAAGCGAAGAATAGACTTGAGAGAGCTTGATGAAGAGGAAGAAAAGTATTTTGAAGAGGAGCGTATATGAGTCCCCAGAGCATCCGACCATATGAAGGTGGTGGATTTGGGAATGCTGACGAATATCTAGATTGGAAAGAGAAGGTGGAGCGTATATTTGATTACTACCAATATGAGGATTATGAGAAAGTTAGGACTGATGTTGTTGAATTCTCTAGATATGCCGCTATGTGGTGGAAGAATTTTCAGGCCATGAGAAGAAGAGAGGGGTACTGAGAGATTAACACCTAGCCCGAGATGAGGAAAGTGCTTAGAAACAGATTCGTGCCAGAAACGTATCTCCAAGATATTTTCACTTGGCTTCAAGAGTTTAGATAAGGAGGCCAAATTGTTGATGAGTATGTTCAAGAATTCCAAATGCTTATGATACGATGCGAAGTGGAGGAACCACTAGCCCAAATAGTCTCAAGGTTTATTACTGGATTGAGAGCAGACATCCAAGACATTGTGGAGCTCCAATGATTTGATAGAATAGATGAAGCTATTAGAATTACCGAATAAGTGGAAAGGCAAAGAAGGAGCTAAGTAATGAATAGAATGCCAACCAGCCGACCAGTTAACCAATACAGGTTAATCACTAAGCCTAGTCTAGTATCAAACCAAGTAGAAGAGTTGATGTCAAAGCTGAGCAGAAATATCAACTTGAAGATGCAGTGCCTACTAGAACATATGATAAAGGGCAAGGGTTTGGTAGAAAGAATAGCCAGATCAAGTGCTTTAGGTGTCAAAGGTTCGAACATATGGCTATTCAGTACCTGAACTAGTAGAAAGAATAGCCAGATCAAGTGCTTTAGGTGTCAAAGGTTCAAACATATGGCTATTCAGTACCTGAACTAAAGGACGATGGCCATTAAGAAAGACATCTCGAAAGTAGAAGTAGAAAGTACGGATGAGGAACCTGAGGAGGAGGAGGTTCCTACTGCAAAAGAACTGATTAAGGAGGACGTATTTCCTAAGGACTTAAACTAATTACTCATGGTTGTCCGGCGCACTATGAACGTGGAACCTTTACAAGCAAAAGAGTAGAGAGAGAACTTGTTTCATACTACCTGCAAGATGAATGATCGAATGTATGCTCTCACTATGAATAGTGGAAGTTGCACCAATGTAGCATTGGTCGATCTTGTTTCAAAACTGAAGCTACCAACTCTTACACATCCTAAGCCATACAAGTTGCATTGGTTGAGTAAGAAAGGAGCATTACATGTCACTCGGTAAATACTATTGTCGATTACTATAAGGAATTACTCTAATTAGATCCTCTGCGACATGCTACTTATGAGCACTTCTCACGTGTTACTGGGTAAGTCATGGTTGTTTGATAGAAGAGTTATATATGACGGCTACAGGAATACGTATATGTTGGAAAAGGATGACTAAAAGATTACGCTGAATCCAATGCTGCCGAGAGAAGTTCACAAGCTATAGAAGAAACTTGCTTGTGGATCGAAGAAAGCTCTGGTGATGAGTAGAGCCAAGCTCCGATAAGCCATCAATGTTGACGAATTCACCCTATCGTTGCTTAAGCGACTATTGGAAATGAAGGAGCGGGGTGAGCTTCCCCAAGAAATCAAGGGGTTGCTAAATGACTATACCGACCTGTTCCTAGAACAGTTACATGAGAGGTTACCCCCAACTCGAGACATAAAGCACTGCATTAACTTACTACTCGGCACTACACTGCCGAATAAGCTAACTTATCGGATGAATCTCGAGCAGGCTTTTGAACTCTAATGTCAAGTCAATGAGTTGCTGGAGAGAGGTTATGTGAGAGAGAGTCTCAACCCTTGTACCGTACCTGTACTTTTAGTGCCAAAGAAGGATAAAACCTAGCAAATGTATGTTGACAGTCAAGTTGTGAACAAAATCATGATAAAATACAAGTATCCGATCCCGAGGCTAGAAGACATGTTAGATGAGCTAAGTGGAGCCAAGATTTTCAACAAGATTGATCTTAAGTCTAAGTACCATCAAATCCGCATGAGGTCAAGAGACGAGTAAAAGACTACTCGTCTCTTGACATTGACTTTATGAGTGGATGGTCATGCCCTTCGGCTTGTCAAATGCCCCGAGAACTTTCATGAAACTTATGAACCATATGTTACGACATCTCATCAGGAAGTGTGTCGTGGTGTACTTTAATAACATCCTAGTCTACAGTGTCGACATGCCAAGTCACTGTGAACATCTTAGATTCATCTTGGATATCCTTCGTACCGAGAGACTATTTGGCAACTTGAAGAAATGTTGGTTTTGCTAGAAAGAAGTGGTATTCTTGGGGTATGTAGTCAGTAAAGGAGGCTTGCGAGTCAATGATGAAAAGATCAAAGCAATTGTCGAGTAGCTAACTCTTACTACTTGTATTAACGTAAGAAGTTTCCATGGACTGGTTTGGTTTTACAGAAGGTTTATCTGGACCATTACTGCACCACTTACTAAGCTAGCAAAGAAGAACACCAACTTTCAATGGGGAGAAAGGGAGAAGAGGAGCTTTATTGACATAAAAGAAAGATTGACCTCCACTTCGGTGTTAGTACTACCAGATTTCAACAAAATTTTTGAGTTGGAATGTAATGTATCAAGTGTTAGAATAGGCATTGTGCTGATGCAGGAAGGCCAACCAATTGCCTTCTATAGTAAGAAGCTCTGAGGACTATAATTGAACTACTTCATGTATGACAAGGAATTTTTGGTACTAATCCGAGCAATGCAAGTGTGGCAACATTACTTACTGCCAAGAGAATTTGTCATATATACTAAACATAAACCACTAAGGTACCTTCGAAGTCAAACCAAGTTGTTAAAGCGGCAAGCGAGATGGGTTGAATTCCACAAGGGGTTCGATTTATGATAAAGTACAAGCAAGTAAAGAGCAACGTAGTTACAGATGCTCTTTCGAGGAGGCATACACTCCTATCAGAACTGCAAACTAGGCTGCTTGGTTTTGCAAGTATCAAAGAACAGTACTCTAGGGATCTATACTTTGGATCAATAATTTCGTGATGCATCGATGGGAAGATAGTGGACAAGTATTATGTAGAAGATGGCTATCTGTTTCGAGGGAAGAGACTGTGCATGCTGATTTGTTCCTTACGGGAATTATTAATAAAAAAAGCCCATAGCGGAGGGCTCTCTGAGCACTTTGGAGAGAGGAGGACCTATGAATTATTGAATGGCCGATTCTTTTGGCCGATTCTTTTGGCCGAGAATGTTAAGAGATGTATACCGAATTGTGGAAAGCTATGCAGTTTGCAAAAAGGCCAAGTGCCAAGCCAATCAAAGGAAAGCAATGCCCTTACTTGTTCCGATGAGGTCGTAAACTGAACTAAGTATGGACTTTGTTCTCAAACTACCGCGAACTACTTGAGGCAAAGATTCTATAATAGTTCTCATAGATCGATTCAATAAGATGGCACACTTCATGCCCTGCTCTAAAACTAACAATGCTTTGGCTATTGCTTCTCTTTTCTTACAGGAGATTATGCAAATACATGGTGTGTGAAGAAGTGTAGTCTTTAATAAGGACCTGAAGTTTTTGAGCCATCTGGAGGACCCTATGGCGTTGACTAAGAACCAAATTACTCTTCAGTATCTCATGTCACCCCCAAACTGACAGCCAAACATAGGTGGTTAATCGTACTTTGGGGTCACTACTCCGGGCTACAGTAGGCAAGAACTTGGCTGATTGAGGTGTCTGCCTACCAGTGGTCGAATTCATCTATAACCGAACTGTACATGATACTACTAAGAAAACTCCCTTCGAGATGGTCTATAGATTCAGTCCTAAGTTACCCCTTAACCATGCCTTTGTACTAGCACCTGCATAAGAGGACCCTGACATTTCGAACAGAGTACAATCTCTTTAGCACATCTATGATAAGGTCACTCGGCTTATCAACCAAGTTTCCAAAAGAATGCGAGAAAGGACCAAGGGTAAGTCGGCCAAACAATTTCAGCTAGGAGACTTGGTATGGCTACACCTCAACAAGAAATATTTCCCAAACAAAAGGAAGAACAAATTATCTGCAAAAGCGAAAGGGCCTTTCAGAATCCTCTAGAAAATCAGTGACAATACTTACAAGTTGTAACTGCTTGAGGACTATGGGGTTTCTAATGCCTTCAACATTGTTGACCTTAGTCCATATCACCCTGATGGAGAATTGAGTGAACACCATTTGGATTTGATCCTAAAACCAAAACAACCTAAAGGGAGTGATGGGAATCAAGCTACAGGACCTCTAACCTATAACCGAACTTAAGGACTGGAGGGACTCGCACGACGAATCCTTATGTTCCGATGAACCCCTACTAAAGCCGAGTATTTATTTGCCAAGTCACCTTTAATGCCATGTTGAATGACCACCCTTTATTCTATGTTATGCCAAGTTGATGACTACTCTAATGCAGAGCTGATCAATCACTTAGCATCATCCTTGTCGAAAGGCTGAGAGATAGAGAATTCGGACTAACTAGGCCATTTTTACTTGGACAAGCCTACCCCTTCATACCTTTTGTCTGCATCCCCAAACAACCTTACTAATACAATATCATCACGTATATAATATCGTATAGAGAATCTATAACACCAATGATTAATTTCCTTGTATATTCATTTTTACCCTCTTGTATCATGTACATTGCTTCCTTAGGAAATGTCCTTATTGTCTTTTCCCTTTTGGGAAAGTTGCCCTAACTCATAGGTATAAATACACTTATACTTGTAGCTATAACAGATCAAATTACCTTTAAGATACTTGAGTAGTTTCTTCATTGCATAAACACTGCTTGTTTACTCACGGCATCACTCTTATCCTTTCCCTCAACCAAGGTTAGGTGGCAAGTAACCTCACCGAAACAATTCGTACATCATATCGAATTATACCATGAGTCCTCAAAAATTCCTTTGGTACGTCATATCCTCTAGAACTGTTCGTGGGTTTTTGCATACTGTTCCTTTTGTCTTTGTCACTCTTTCCGTACCTTTCCCCATTAACCCTTTTTCGAGCTTTCTGCAAACTTAGACCCATCCAGCGACTAGCCTTGTCTGTTCTTATTCACGATTTGCACCACAAGCAATAAGTTAGAATGGAGTTGGATTTGGCTTCCTCCAACCATTCTTAGAATACAAATGTTGCTCTAGAAAATCCTTTATATTGGTCTCCCTACCAAAGAGAATTTGAGGAAAAGAGGCATAGACATCCTTATGGAATGCCCTCTTTATTTGGAAAAAGATAAGTTGATCCAACTTCTATTTCTAAACTATAGGTAAACAAAGGGAGTTTGGTGGAACTTAAACATTACGACTCCAAGTAGCAAGATACCCTTCTCTGAGTTCAAGACTTGGTTGATGGGGAAGACAATTTGCAAACGGACAAACTAGAAGTCTCATGTAGCTCCAATTCAATCATTGGTTCTGTTTGCCACTAGAGAAATCTGGAAAGAAAGGAAATGGAGAATTTTTAGGCCATAAGAATCATAAGAAGACTGGTGCTAGATTGGTATGTAAGTGCATGAGTGATGGGTTGTCATCGTTTCAGGAAGCAACTAGGACATTCGTACATTTTACTTCAAAATGGGAACCACTAGGAGATGGATGGTTTAAGTGAATTGTAATGGAGCACTTAGTAGTAATGGTAATAAGGTAAGGGTAAGAGTCATCTACAAAGACCATAATGGTATCGTTATTGGAGGTCTTGCAAAGAGAATCCTAGATGTCTTCCCACTAAAAGTAGAACTTTAGGCTATTTGTGAAGGGATGAAGCTAGCGAAACATCTAAACTTGCTTCGCATCATTATCAAAACAAATTCCTTATAAGCTATAGATTGGATAGAGAAACCAAAAGTAAACATAAATATTTGTAATCTAGCTCTATCTATGTACAGGACTAACTCGAATTTATTTAATGATGATATTTTTTACAAGGCTCCCCCACGAAGGGAACATAGTTGCATAGCAATATATGCTCTCCAAGAGAATGAAGACTTGTTTTTTTATATTTCTTGTCTAATTTTCTTATCAAAATTTGTATTGTAAGACCTTGTTTCATTTTTTCCTTACTGCCTAAGAGGGTAGTAGTGTGTTTTGTGTTTTTGTTGGACTATGGTCTTTTTCTTTGAGTGAATGAAGTTATGGTTCTACTAAAAAAACAAAAAAGGACTTGAAACAACACTATCAAGGGAGGATTCAAAAGCTGCTGGTGAAGAATGATTAATGTTGATTGAGGTTTTCTATAATAGGGATTTTGTTTTTTCTTTCATCTTCAAAGGATAGTGTGTGGTTTTGGTTTCTATAAGATGAATTAGAATCAGTTTCAGTCATCTTCATGCCTTATTGGTTGTTAACTTTTTACTTAACTATGCTTTATTCTCTTAAGATGTTAAAAGAAGTGCAAGGATTTCATATTAGAATTTTAAAATCTTAAGTTTTTTTTTTTTTTTTTTGCCATCCCAAGTTAGTTGTTCAGCCATACTATTTCAATTTATATATGTAATAAAATTTGATTTAATTTAAATTTAACACTAGCCATTTTATTGTTGAACTAGTGGCATGACAACTAAGTCCTTAGTGTGAAGAAATTTGAGGACAAATTGAAATGCTAAAGTAAAAACATGAAAGATATATTACACCAACATGTTAGTTGTTCGTCTATATACATTAATAAACAATACAATCATTAGAAAAGAATTATAGGAAATTGGAAAAGAAATTCAATGAATTATCATCGAATAAAATCTCATAATTACATTCATTTGTTTAGTGGGTTAGCCGGTTTAACTCACGAATCAAAGTGGGTTGGGCTGGGCTAGACTAGCAAAATTTTAGCCCATTTGTAAAGTAGGCTAAAATTGATTAGTCCGTTTAACCTACAGGTCAAAGTGAGTTAGACTGGATTAGGTTGGCTCGTTTAACTTACTTGCATACCTCTAAATTAATATGTTGTATTCTAAAAGCAAACATAACTCCTTAAGCATGGTTCCTCTAGTTCTCTTTTTGCATATTATGTTCTCTCTCTTTTACATCATCCTCATAGACAATGTGTTTGAGCTATTGTGTCTACTCATACTTTTAATATGTTCAGTTTTTTGCATATTTCTTTCTCCTTCCTTCACTCATTGATCTTCATAGAAGTAATCGGTAGAGATGGTAAAAGTTAGAGAAAAAGAGTCCTCTTCTTAGTTACTTGCCCATACTATCTCCTTTCTCATTTATCATAAATTTTATGCTTCTTATAATTATTAGAACTGTATTTTACCTACTAACCCTTCAAATTAGCAAAGGTGGAAGACGAAAGCCTTAGGATGTCAAAATCATTCTTCATCCTTTTAAATTTCTGTTCACCATTTGCAGTTTGAATAACATTAGCAATTGATGGATACTTATTTCTAAAGATAAAATCCTTGGTTGTAGCAAGCATATATTAAAATAAGTAAATGAATAAGAACTAAAATTAGAATGACACTCCATACACTTTCATTAAGCACAAATGAATCTCATCTATCTATAACCATTTTGCAAATGATTATCAATTGATGATCATTATAAGGAAAAGAACAATTAAGAACTATAGAATCATTCCCTAACATAAGCCTTAGACTGAAAATTTCCAAATACACCAAAATATTACCTTAGTCATTCTTTTCCATAGCTACATATGTTGAGAAAACCATATTTGCAACCCAAGGTGAAAGTTAGAAATGTTTTATGGGTGTATAGAGAGGAGGAATTTCAGGACCTAGGCTCTTAGTATAGCTACTTTTCTATGACACTACACATTATTAGTGCCACATCTAGGGATGTAATTAAGCACATCATTTCAGAGTACCCAATTTGTTCAACTTGACAAAAGCCTTATAAGGTAATACCTTATAACGTTTCTATAGAGTTTTAGAACATAATTCAAAACACTATAAGTTTTATGGTCGAGTTTAAATATTATAGAAAAATTCGATAGGAAACTTGACCCATTAAATATATATATATATATATATATCAATAAAAATATTTATTCTTAATGTATACACCATACATACCCTACCTTACTCTTGTTTTACACTATATAACACATTTTATTTTAAAATTTCATTTATGTATAAGTTAGTAAGAATATCCCTAACCTTACCTAACAACCTTCCACTTATTATCTCCTTCTTCTCATTTGAACCCCATGAAAACTTGCCCCTATAGGGTTGTTTGAATTCTATTAAAATTCACCCTTAAAATACTATGGGGCCTTTATTGGGTTTTATGAGATGCTAGACTCTACAAGGGCTCATTCAAGTTTTCTAAACCTATATTGGATCCACCTAGATTACATCCTTAGCCTCATTTGTTTGATAAGGGCACCAAACAAATGATTGCACTTAGAAATCATTTAAGGAAATAAAGAAAAGAAATGAAAAAACAACCACTAGTTGTGAGGATTAATACCGATTTATTGCAGTAGCTAGGAACAATGTGCACACTCACCCTACTAGCTATTGAGACTCTTAGTATAACCATATTTTGTACGTTAAGTTATCACCTTCTTTTGATAGCTAACATCTCTCCAAAAATTAATGATCTTTCAAGCATAATGGTGGTATCAGTATTAACAAGGAAAAACGGAATGATGTTTACATGTAATAGGTGTCGGTAAGGTAATGAATACTAAAGCAGAGTGATCTTTGATTACCATGTATTGAGAATTTTTCTACAAATAATGTCTACAAGTTTTATATACCTAACTTCTATGTTATACTATGAATAGGATGAAAAGATAGATTAATCCTATTCTTCTTAAAAAAACCTAAGGTGATGTTATTCTTGTTTCAAAAATCACTGATAAAGCTTCAAGAGGATCTTTAGCAAAAAAAAAAAAAAAAACTTTAAGAGGATCATCTAGTCAAGAATCAATGACAACAAACATACCTAACTACAGTAGCATGAGTATAAACAAAGATATTGTACAATGATTAAGCAACAACAAAAAACCAATCACAATATTAAGAGACGTATGAGGCTTATAATTCATCTTACTATATGAAAATACTAATTTTGATTATACATTGAGAAACGTGCATCACTTGATTTTAAGAAAGTTTTGATTATACAGATACTTCAACCTTGACAAAGAAATATCACTAAGCTTTTCAACCACCTTTAGAGTTGCATCAACACATAATTGGTAAAATGAAAATCAATCATGATAAATTGCAATAAGTAGATAAAACATGATAAAGTAGCATAAGAAGAAAGCATCTATAATGATGATATGTTATTTAGGATCCTCTCAAACCATAGGAAATCTTAAAATCATCATAATTTATTAAGTGATGTATGGATAACTGGTCAGAATTAATCATATGCAAGGCTAAGTACTATGATCATTTCTTACTTAGCTACCTCTCTAGGAAAAGATGAAAACTTTCTTAGGTCAATGTAATGTTTAAACCAAAAACTATAGCAAGTCTTTACAAGAACAACAAATGTTGTGATTTAAGAATTTGGTGTAGGGTTATTTTAAATTTTTAAGATATATTTATTTTATACTACACGAAATAGATTTATGTACAATCAAACATATTATACAAGTTTTGAATTTTTATCTAATACTTTAAGACTCTTTTATCCAGTAGTATAGCTAATTATGCAAACCAAATAAATGATAAAAACTTTTATCCAGTCTAGTACCATGAAATTATAGTAACCAAATGATCACTTAAATTTTTTTGATTTTTCTTATTTCTTCAACTAATCCATTTAAGATAAAAAAAAATACCAATTTTTATATTATCCATTTCAATTTCATTTTCTTTTTCTCTAAACAGTTTTTGTTTTGTTTTTTTTTTTTTTTCAAAAACCACTATGTTTCAAACTTAATATTTGGATAGATTATATTCTTATATTGTTATCATAATTTTGGTGAGGATAGTTATTGAGAAATGAGAACTATAAATGGAAAGTTCACATATTTTCAAATGAAAAGATATTTAGAAAAAATGTTGTACATTTTAGAAATAATCTAAAAATATTGGTAAAGAAAAAGAAATGTAAAAATATAGCATATGAAATTGTATGTTCAAGACACTTTTTATATTCATGTGATTTTATTATAACATAAAATTGTCTCTTATGTACCCAATTTTATCGAGGTTATATTTGCAATTGGCCCCTTTCTTCATCATTTCATCTAAATAATCTCTCTCTAAAACATAAAACCCCTATCCATTCACTAAAGGGGGGGTGGAATTGCAATTATATATAATCATAATTGTTAAAATCATAAGTTAACTATGCCATTCTATGAGTGATCTTATGAGGTTTTTCTTAGTTAAAATCAATATAAAATCATTTAGGTGCAGGCTTATGATAGAATTATGAGTTTAGTTATATGATTCTAAAACCTTATGGTTTTTACTAGTACGATTCTTGCGATTCTCAACATTTGAAAGGTAAAATTATGACTTGGACAGCCTTGTATAGAATAGAATAAGATGGGAAGAGTTGTTACATTGTTTAATTGAATTAAAAATGCAGTTAAAAAAACCTGTAATAAGATTCAAAAGATAACATTACTCTTCATCTTCTTTCTTGGCCATTTTCTCTCTAAAAATCCCATTTGTGTAATTTTTCATTCTCTCTATCTCTCTAATGCAACAACAACCCATTATACTCTTTATGAAAAAGTAAGAATTCACTTACTTAAAGTACCTTAACTAGTCACACTAACAATACATAAATAAACTCTTAAACAACATTCTTTTTGTAGTATATGAAACGATTCTCCTTATAAATTCACCAAAATATCTACCAAAATCTAATCTTTTTCTACACTTTCCATGTTCGAAACCTAAAATTTCATAATGGGTATTATCAAATAATTTAAATCAGCTAACCATATAGCAAAAAGTTTAAAAAGAGATTAAAAAAAAAAAAAGAGAGAGAGAGACCTTTGAGAAGGAGGAAGGTCGAGTGAAATAAGGATGTTGTTGGAGGAAGTAGATGGTTAAGGCGAGTATAGATAGATATTAGAAGTGTTATTGAAGAAGAGTTCTCATCAACCCAAGAAGGATTTGATGCCATTAGAGAAGAAAAATAGCTTGCTTTATGAGATTCTGTAAGATAAAGAACAAGAGGGTTAGGAAAGATGTTGGTGGTTTTTTGGTGGTAGTAATTGTGCACTAGTAGTGTATGGTGGTAACATACTATAGTGATTTGGGGTATTGTGTTGTGGTAACAGTAATGGAAAGGGGGTGCCTTTGTTTTATTTTATTTTTTTCTTTTTTCAAAATTACAATTCTTAAGTCCAACCTAAGAATTGCAATTTAATTCAAAAATAAGGAGTTACAATTCCTTATGAAATTATGGGTTGAAAAATACAATAAATGCTATAACGACAATTTATGAGGAATTGGGGAGGAGGGGAATAGAATTTATCAAGGTTACCTTTACTAGTAAATTATCAAATGTATAAATATTATCTAAAAATATAATCTTGCCTTATGGTGATATTTTAATCGATGACTAAAATCGAGTATGCATTTATAACATTAATTCACAATGTTAGAAACATTTTAACCAATACAATAATATTATGGTGGAATATAACATACTATAATAAATCTTGGTGGTAGAGCCATATGTTTAATTTTTAATAGGTTAGATACCATAGTACCTTACATTGGTCAGTTATATTTGAGTTAGATTAATTGAAAATTCAACTACTTCATTAGCACTATAAAATATTAAGGCTATATTCTTCATATTACATTAATATCTTAATGTGAGATATTAATAATTCCTACTATGATATCTCTCTAGTAATTTAAATCCATGTAAGGATATCCTTAAATTTGTTCCACAAATTGAAAGCCAATGTACATAAGATAGGTTCTATAAGAGCATGGAAGGTCTCAAATTAACATTAGAAATTATTAAGGCTATGTTACAAAAGTATCAGATGAAACTGAGCAAACATTATGATAAGATCAAGAGTTTTTATATACACACACAAAAAGAGTATAGTAAAAAGCATGAGTATTGTAGTTCTGTACACCTTTGTATATCCTTATGAATGAGAAAAAATACGTGAATCTTCTTTAGATAGATTTGAACCTCTCAGTGTGGAAGTCTCAACACTGATATGGTACACAAAATTGGAGTCACTTTCGTACATGAAATTGATTTCACATATATACACTAAAAGAGCATAGTGAAAGAACATGAGTATTGTAGTTCTATACATCTTTGTATCTCCTTATAAATGGGGAAAAGCATATGAATATTCCCTTGATAGGAATGCATCTCTTAGTAGGAATATCCTGATGCCGATAAGGTACATAAAATTAGAGTCACTTTCATAAGTAAAATTCATTATTGGAATTTATTTTATCACTTTAGATTTATGGATACTTAGTACTAAGCACCTCTTGCTATAATATATAATAGAGTCTGTAGTATTAACTTGATGGGGTTTCAATGAACTTGGTCCTTACACTAAGGATAATATCTATCCTACTTTATGAACTATATCTTATGGAATGTTATAATAAATATGTTTATGGTGTTTTGTAATGTTCTTACCACTTGAAAAAGTATAATTCTCAAGATACTAGATAATGAAAAAAACAAAATCATGATTGAATAATTTTATACTTTTTGCCCAAAGAATTTCTATTTAATAATTAAAAGAAAAAAAAGCCTTATTAACATTAGTAATTGCATATAATTTATTTTGTATAAATTGTACTATATAAACGTGAGTTCAATATTTTAGAGAAAACTTAATTTGGATAACTACAAATTTTATGGGAGAAATTACATATAACCTCCCTAAACTTTGACTTAAGTGAGGATTTACCTTCCAGTGTTTCAAATATTGCAAATCATTTCCTTAAACTTTAACATAAAGATTTATTTAAAAAAAGCGATACCATAGTTAACGTTTAGGGAGTCTTAAAATATATTTTAATAAGTTCAAAGAGTGTTTCCTCACCAATTTAGGAGGGTAATTTTTAATATATAGGAGTTATTTGTTAGTTTATTAAATTTTAGGGAGGGGATTTGCAACATTTAAAATTTTAGGGATTATTTTACACCTAAGTTAAAATTTAGGAGGTATATTTACATTTTTCCTGAGATTTTGTGTGACCTTATCTACCATGGTAATGAGCTTCAACGATAAATGTTCTTTTACCTTAATTCTTGTTTTCTTTTCAATGATCTAGTCCCCTATTTTTTTTTGGCATTGGGGTGGGGGTTAACTAAGAGAAATAATATATTGACAAATAATTGAGAATTATAATGTTTCCAAAGGCTGAATAATGAGATTTGTACAAAAGAATTCTCTTAAAGGACTTAAGGGATTACCATCTCAAAAACTTGCTTAAGCCCCTTTTTGTTGTAGGTTGCTACCTTATTAGCGGTAGCATTAGTTTTCCTATGAACTATAGCAAAAATACAAGATTTAAAGACAATTTTATGGTCTATATGTCCCTAACTACAGCTAAAATTGACCATGAAGTATCTTGCAATGACATACATTTGAAAATTATAGAAGAATCCATCTCAATAACTATCTTTTGTCATTCCTTTGCTTTAGCTAAAGATATTGCTTCTTTCGCTGCAGCTACCCATGCATAATCACTATTATTTACATTAATATTTTAATAGGTTGCGCTTAGGAAACACCTATTATGGTGATACACAACAACTCCAAACCTTACTACTGTCTTCTTGATATTACATGCACTATCACAATTCAATTTGATGACTCTAACCAGAGGGGCTTGCTATTGCATAATTAGTTGCCCTTCTATTGTAGCTTGGCCCCTTTATCTCCAATAGTTTACAATTCAGCAATGGCTACTTTTATTAATGTGATAAGCTTCTGTGAATCTAATGTCCTCTTATTGAACAAATAATTACAACAATGCTTTAAGATAAACTATAGGCATGTTCTAATTTCTTCTATCATAACCTTTAGTCATTGCACACTTCTACGAAAAATTTTCTTTGATTGATAGCAACCAATTGTTAATTATGGATATTTATGTTAGCTCAATTCTTTTCTCTGTACAGGGAATGTTTATTTACATAGCAAGATAATATTCTTTAAAGTCTCTTCCATTTTGCACATTGTATAGGTTTTTATAGCCTTTATTTGTTTCTTCCATAAGTTTATAGCAGAACTAAGTACATAAGAGTAAAGTTGTAAATGAGATGCTTCATCTTAGGAATACATTCTGCATTCCAGAAACATTTTCCACACCTCATTGCTAGTTACAAGCCAAGATGAAGCTTTATATAGATCAACGTCTTGTGTTAGTCTAAAAGAAATATGATAAGCAGATTTTACACTATAGTCACCATTACTTTCGAAAGGCTAGATCATCTTATCCCTTACCTTTGTTTCACTCAGTAGAATATGATATATCTTCTCTACTATATGTAATGGAACGTATTGCTTTATTACATCTTTTGACCAACTCTTACTATTAAAGTTGATAATGTCTTTACCATCGTTATATCCTATTCCTCCACATACAATATCTATTGATCATTTAATAATCAATGTTCAGATCATATTCATACCTTCCTTCCTAAACCAATCTACTAGCAATTTTTTTTTTTACTACATCATGCCTAACCATTATACTCCTCCACACCTATGAATCTCTACCCCCTAATTTTGCACCCATAAAATCTCCATTGGGAAAGTAAATCCCTTCAAAACTCTTTTCCTTAATTGGTTAAGATTATTTAATAACCTCCATTCTAACTTGCCAAGCATAACTTTGAAGTCCCTAAATCCTAATCCTCCTCTTCTTTAGTTATAGCTAACTTGTCTTAACTTTGCTACTAAATTGCTTATCCATTGGAGTTATCTCCCTGCTAAAATTTGCTAATCATTGATGCCTTCTTCACTCCCCGATTTTATAATACTCTCCTTCCTTCCCTAAGAGAATAGTGCACCTTTCCATCCTTAAACTTTAAGACCTATCTTCTCTTTAACTAAAGTAAGAGCAAGCCTTTGATTGACCCTAAATTGTTAGTATACTTAGATATACTTTTGTGGTGTTCTAATAATGGATGCTTAGCTATTGGCTTAGAAATTTTGTACTCTCTTATGGAGTATTTCTATTAAAAACAGTAGTTGACTTTTGAAAAATTGATAACTTGACTTGAAACTAAGAAATTGCACGTGAGAATATTTTTAAGTTTTCTAAAATTTGTCTCCTTTGCCTCTATGAAGGAAAATTGATCATCTATGTAAAGAAGATGTGTCAATTCTAAACATAAATTCCTAATTAGCACTTATCTAATTAATTTTTTTATAGAAGCTTTAATAACATTCTTGATAAAATATTTGCCACAATGAGCAAAAGATATCAAGAGAGAGGGTCTCCCTACCAAATTCCTTTAGTGAGAAATAACAACCAATTCTTTTTTGCATTATGCATTAAATTATAGTATGCATTATATACAATAGTTAGAATTTAGTCCATTTGTCTTCTACGAAACTCAAGTCTCAACCATACTTCCTTAAGAAATGTGCAATCGGCCTTATAATTTGCTTTCAACACGTCTATCTTGATAAGCCTTCAATTTCAACTCATGGAAAACTTCATGAGCTAGCACCATATTATCTAGAATCATATGACCTAGAATGAAAGCATTATGATATAAAGTGATTAACTTATCGAGAAAATGTCTTAACTTATTTGCTAAGACTTTAGAGTATATTTTAAAGGAAGAATTATGTAAATCGATGGGGAAAAAGAGGCCTAAGGAGGGGTATTACTTGCTCTCATGATGTATAAGATAGCTCCATATACTAAAGGACCAATAAAATTCCAAAATGATTGATAAAATGTACCAATAAAACCATCTAGACATATGGTTTATTTTCTCCTAATTGAAAAGCCGCTTCTTGAGCATCCTTTGTGCTCAACTCTCTTATAAGCTTTTGATTAATCTCTTTCATCAGTAATTTTGGAAAATTCAATAGCCCTAACATCTCTAACAGACCTACTTTTGCTTTGTATATATTATTGTAATACGTAGTGAACAACTCAAATAATTCATCTTCTTCATCTTTCTAAGCATTAAACTCCTCCTTAATTTGAAACACTTAGTTTCTAACTCTTCCATTGATTGTCATTTAATAGAAAAATTACATGTTCCCAACACCATAAGACACCCAATTAACTAGTTGTTTTTTCTTCCAATAAATCTCTTCCTTATTTAAAGCTTCTTTGAGGACTATCTTGATTTCTTCTTCCTTTGAATCAACAACATCCTCCACTTTCTTATTATGTTCATTAGCAAGCAATAACAAGAGTCAGTCCACTTCTTTGGCAAAGTTTGGAATTGATTGTGTACTCCAACTCTTGAGCTTTTTCCTACACTTCTTTAATCTAACATGTCCTCATTGTCACTATTACTAACCCATAGTTCTTCAACAATGTCTTGATACCCTTCCTGTGAGCATTAATTCTAGTAATAACAAAATAGAGGGAGTTGAGATTTTCTCCATATTAGACTAAGACCTAAATTTACATACGAACAAATTATTCTTCAAGGTTGAGATTTCGACACCTCCATACCTTAACCATGCCTTCATTAATATATGATAACCTGCTTTTTTGTTTGGTTGTTTATGTGATAACACTTTGTTGATGATTATCCATTCCTTTAAACTTCTTTTAAACTTTAAGGTTATTGGTGTGAATAGGAAACCCAGACTAATAAGGCCGGTCATAAGGGTAAGTCTAAGCTTGTAGAAAGCTTAAAAAGGTTATTGGAAATGCACAAAATCAATAAGAAAAAGTAAAACTCACGAACAGCTCTAAGGATATGACGCATTAGGAAACTTCTGATGACTTATAAAATAACTTAATATGATGTATGAGATGATTCGATAAGGGTACTTGCTACATTGCCTTACTTAAGAGTTAAGATAAAAGTGAAGTAAGTAAACAAGTTAACGAAAGCAATGTTCATGAAGATTATATTCAATATATTATGTGATAAGATAATGAGATCATTGCGCTACATGTACAATAGGTATTTATACCCCAAAAACTAAGACAACCTGTTTAAAAATATAAAAGACTAAAAATGGTATTATTGAAAAGAAGTAATGTATAGAGAATAATAAGGATACAATTAAAAATACAACAAAAATGAGTATCTTCTATGAGGGATTTTATCACATGATTGCTTAGACACATAGCTCCTTATGGCTGGATGGCCTTCAGGTAGAAAAGAGTGCGATCGGTTTGGTATTTGTCGAATTAAGGTGCTAAGCAAAGGTAATAAGTCAGCAGAACTGAGCTAAGCTAAGCAAATAATTCTTTTGAGGTGAATTTGCCTCAACCATATTCAGTTTAACTCGGATTTAGGTTAGCTAAGCTGGTGATCGGATGTGGTTCAAGTTAGCAGTTGGAGATGAATGATGAGTATGAGAGGGTTTGGCTTGACTAGGGCATCAAGTCGATAAAACGCGACAGCTCAAGACTCTTCGGTGGTGGGTCATAAGGAAATAATTCACTTGGCTATGCTCTCAAGCCCTCGAGCTCGAGCTATAGTTAAGAGTTAAATGGTTTAATTCCTATTGGCTATAATTTACTTGTGCTCTTCATTAGTTATTTTGAATGTTTAATGATCTTTTTCATCTAAAGCCATAACTTACTAACAAAAGGAGGAGATACTAACACAATCAAGCAACAATTGATGGAACACAACTTAAAGGAGTACAATTGAAGAAATAACAATGTTTAAGATCAATTAAGGATATAACGAAGATATGAATTGACCTTACTTATAGAAGAAATAAAGGAAATGAAAAGACTAGGGATTAAGACAATATAGAATATAACTGATTAAACATAAACAAGGTATGATGACTTTTAAGTATGGTAATGGACAGAAAACATGAGGACAAAGAATACCAAGTGAACATGAGATCATGGCACTAAAATGGTGTAATGGTATCTCATGAAGAGATAGAGAGCTCTCATGATGATCTACCCCTTATTAGATGCTTTTTCTCATGTAAGTGAGCGCTTTTGTTTACCGATTTCTTATTGAATATGTCCATTTTTTATCTATTTCTTTTTGAAACCATTGTTTAAAATGTTGAAGTAACTCCATGATGATTATTGTTATTATCATTATTATTATTATTATTATTATTATTATGATGCTCAAATAAGGACTCGTAACTACTACCTCTTAGTATCTATAAGATTGTTCAGTATTCCTTTGTTCTTTTTTACATGAAGTGAATCTTTGAAACTACATGACAGTCTACTTCACAATTTCAAATTTTCTATTTTCATATATTGAGAATCAAGATTCCTTTGTTTATGATCCTCGATTAATTTAGTCTTCATCGACCCAATTAAACAATAGTCAAATACTCCGTGATTATGATCATTATGAAAGGAGAAAGTTTTACAAAGAGCAATAGTAGTTGTGTTATCTCGTCTTATGATGACTCATGGATCTATCAGTCTAGATACACTACCGATATGCTTATAAATTAGTTTGTATAAATAAACCTTGGTAGATTAATAAATAGGTATAAATATTTGATTTAGCATCTTGAAGTCGTTATGAAACGGTTGATTGATTAGATTCCTTATATATATGCGAGGGTCATCCCTAATAATTGTAGTTTATATATAAATTAAACAGTAATCTTGGATCCCTCAATGCTGAATCCTCGCCAATCACCAACTACCGGACAAAACATGACCTAAGCACCAACAAACAAACTCAAAACAGAAAGACACATCTGATTCTCGATCAAACCAAAATCAAAACAAAGTCAATCGTTTCAAATGGTTGAGTTTCAAGCTTCCAAACACACAATCGCTAACCCGCCTTCTTCATCATCATCTTCCTCTCTCTCTCAACCTCACACACTCTCCCTTCTCTATGAACCCAACTCTCTGTCTCTTGCCCTCTTCCACTCCGACTCCTCTTTCTCTCTCTACTCTCCCTTTTCCCTTCTCTCTCTTCCCTCTCCTCTCCTTCCCCCACAAACCCTAATACCTCCTCCTTCTTCTTCCTCAACCTTCCTCCTCCTACACCATAGAAACCCTAATCATTCTAATTCTCCCCATGTACTTTTCATTGTCTCCGGTCCACATAAAGGTGGGTCCCAGGTACTTCTTCGGTTTTATGTGCTTAATAAGAGTAAAAGCAACAGGTTTGTTAGGGCTAGAGTAGTATGTAATCAGAAAGGTCTTAGCTTTGAGCCTAATTTGGGTGTTTTAGTCAATTCACATCATGGATTTTCGGTTAGGATTTCTGGGTCTGTTAATTTTTTCGCAATGTATTCGGTTTCGAATGCGAAAGTTTGGGTCTTTTCAGTGAAGATTGTGAGTGATGAGGGTAGTAGTGACGATGGATTTGTTGTGAAATTGATGAAGTGTGGTTTCATTGACTGTTCTAAGCCAGTCTACTCGATTCGGGTGTCATTTGGATTTTTGGTTTTGGGGCAGGAGAATGGAGTTAGGGTTGTGAATTTGAGGTCTTTTGGTAAAGGGTCCTTGAGGAAAGTTAAGAATTTGAATGGGAAAGGTGGTGGTAGAAGTTCCCACGTACTGAATGGGGTAATTCAGGATGGGCTTTTAGGGAGTTCGGATAATGGATGTGGTGATGGTTGTTTGGAGGGAAAGCTTAGCAAGCATTCTGCTTCTGGTTAGTATTTCTTTTTCATAAATTAGATGGAAATGCGTATGGAATGCGCTTCTCCATTGTAGTTCCCTCTAATTTTTCTATTTTTGTTTTGTAAGCTCTTATGTTTTGTAGAGAGTTTGTGAATCCTCTTATTAGTTGGAGTTTTTTCTTTTGTATGTACCCGATTCCTGCGCAGTTTTGGTCATGCATCTTCTTTTTGTGAATGAACTTAGTTATTTTCCAAAAAAAGAATATCTGTATGCACGCATGAGTTGATTGTTTCATAGGAATATCATATGCATCATTATTAATTTAATGTGACTTCTTTGCTGGAAATGATCCTTGTCATTTTTATTATTTGGTGACTGAACTTATAAGATTTAATAGATGGTGTAACCTTCTTGTATTTAAAGGAATATTATAGATTTCAAGCATAAAACGTTGATGCTTATAATATGGTGTTAAGTCAGTTAAAGGGTTATTACCAATAAAAGGTGTTTCAAAGAATGCTTTCTCAATTTTGAATGATTTAGCTCTTTTAACTCTTGGATAGTCATGTCATTAACGATTCAGAGGTGAATGAATAAAAAAATGATGGGTACTTAAGGAAGTAGAGCTCTTTGGCTACGTCTTGACTTCAAAGGCCGTTCTTTCTGTTGTCATTTTACAATGAACGACAAACAGTTATTTAGTTTCTTTTTATTGTGCCAATGTTATAGTGGTCATAGTGTTGATTGATTTCAGCTAGATTTTCTGAAATCACAAAGTTCCCACTACTTTGTCCTTTTGGTTACTAGGAATTGCAACAGAAGCTCTGTTCATGTATTATTTAAGGAGGTTGGACGGCCAAACTGGTTTTTCTAAGAGCCATTAAAGAGTACCTTTGAGCATAACATTTGATATATGGGTTCTCTTAGGAGCTTAAGCTTTTATATGCTTTCAATAAATATCTGAACATGGCATATGACATTTATCCTGACAGCATACCATTTCTAACAATAACAAGGTTTGTGATGCCAAAGTTCAATGCTAGTTTGTCTTCAACCTTTTTACTAAAAAAGTGAACCTTAAGCTGAGGTTCATGCTCTTTTCTGATGAGGAAATTGCAGTATACCATGCATTTATGGATATAGAAACTGTCTGCAGCTAAGCAATGTGAGAAGTAAATTATGGTGGAAAGCTTATTTCTATGCAACAGCTCTATATCTGTTGGTTTCTCTTGGGGGCTGTTTTGTTATGTGTTATCCAATTTTTGGAGAAAGGAATACTGTGGTTGACATAAAACATATTGGTCATAGGAGGTGGTTGTAAAACTGGGGATATATTCTTTTTGCAAGCTAGCTAAAGAATATTAGGAGGTAATGTCCCTTTTTCTTGATGATATTTGCTCCCTTGCAGCAATATTATCGTGTGATCTTAAATTTATTAAATCCTTGTTAATAGTGGGGCTATCTTACAGAGGCAAAAATTTTGTCATCTTTGTGCTGCTGCCTGTCTATCCAATTGCAGCTGTGCTCCTTTGTTAACCAAAAAAATGGAAGAAAATTTATGCTTTTCCCATGAGCTTGCGATTTTTTATTTTCAATGGTTTTTCATTATCAAGTTCTTTAAATATTAGCTTTTACCAGTGCAAAGTTGCAACTTTTAATTGGACTAGTGCATTTGTTTGGTTTAAATTTTGAAGATGCATTTACTTGGTAAATTACTAGTTGATGGCACTTAGGAGCTGCGGCTACTTGCATCACTTTGGAGTGTTATCTGGTTGAGAATGATGAACAAAATAGTATTTGTGTGCTTCCTTTCTTGAAACAATGGTTTTGTGTTATGCTGGGGGGAAAAGAAAAATTCATCTAACCCAGAAAGAACAAAATAGTATCTTAAGACACTTCTTACTTGATGTCTAAAGAAGATTCCTGGTAGAATTTTGTTTAGCCACTAAGTTAGCCTTTTGGCATTCAGGGAAACAGAGGTTCGTGAAGTTAAAACAAGAGAGCTGTGAGGGAGATACTTGCTTTGTGGTCTTGAAGGGAGAAGATGTTGCTGGGTTGAAATCTAAAACCATTGGTACAATGTTGAGGAAAGCAATTTCCATCCAACCATTGTCCCCTAATAAATTCATGGTATTGGATTCAGCTGGAGATCTATATCTCTTATGCCTGCCAAAGTTTGGACTCTTAACTGGTGCAGGTGTTGAAATTCTGTTGAAACGACTGCCTCACATTATGAAGGTTCAAAAATTGGCTTACATTCCAGATGATATAATGGGTATGCTTCTTTCTCTATTGAGGTATCTGGCGCGTCACTAGAAGTGCATCTATGACTGGTGCCTTTCTTTTCATAGAGCCTTATGCAAGGAAGAAGTTGATTTTAGCTTCCTGGATACCAGTTGGGGTCTTTGGTCACTAGAGTCACCATCATGTGTAAGTGCAAGTAAAAGCATATTCAATCATTTTGCAGGAGCACACGCTGTTTGGATATCTGATGGATGCCATTCAATGCACATGATAACAGGATTTGACAGTGATCCTGCTATGGATGAAAATAATGCAAATGAGAGTGAAAAGGATATTATAGAAATTTCAGGTTGTTATTTATATCTCATACCATCTTTGTATCATTTTTAGTTGTTATTATTTTGTGCTTCTACCTGTAGTTTCTTCTTTATTGGTAAATTTTCTGTATCATTCTGGGTGAGAGCTCAAGTAACATTTGGTCAAATGAAGTAGTTCTGGCAATTTTTATGATGCACCAGGATGTAATAGGAAACTAGGAAAGGATAAACCTTCAGACCTGCAACTCCTTAAGTAGTCTTAAATCTGGCATATTAGGGCGATATTATTGCTTCCAATATGAGAGAACCACCTGTGATGAATTGCATTTCTTAACTACACACAAGGCATTAGTTTGTGGGAGCTGCTTCAGCAAGGCTACTAGGCGTGGATGCATTATTAAACATGACAATTTTTGCTAGTTTCTTCTTTATCCTATGTAAACGAATATACATGCTTTACACACACGCCTCAACACCGGCCCCCCAACCTTCTCTCCTCTTTTCCCCTTCCTGCTTTGCATTTCCATTATTAGATAGAATGTATGATTTATTTCTTCCTTTTTGGCAGTTGCCAATGCAATTTTCACCAAGGAGAAGGTTCAGGATGTGGTTTCTTTGACATCAAATGTGGTTGTAGTTCTTGGAAGAGGTAACCTGTGATGTTATTACTTAGATTTCTTCCTCCAATATGTGATGTTATCCGTGCTTTTCCTTGTGCTCAACTTTGGCAATATGAGAGTGCTATCCCCTTTTATTTTTTTTTTCTGTTGTTTAAATTGTAGCATGTAGTTTTTCAATGTAAAGAGGCATACAGAAAGGGGAAAAGTAATTTGTCAACTTGAAAAAAACATATAATTTTTGGCTTTAATATGAACCTTTTGGATTAAAATTCTGTGCTTAAGCTCATTTTCATCTGGTTTTTTGATTGAAATGGTAAATATCGGTAGTGGTGTAGATGCTACGTCCCATAAAAAAGTTGGAAATTGACAGAGTTGATTAGGTGAAGGAATTAACTTGGACTTCTCTGTTCAAGGCATATGTTAATGCAATTGGGTGTATCATAAAGATATAACATAGAAATTACTATGTGGTTTCCTTTTTCTAAGACTTTGAAAGTCCAATTCAAGTCAAAACCCAAAGAGTAATAAAAAACTTAACTGAATCATCCTGTTTTTCTCCCATAGCTTCTAGTTTGTCATCAACAAGGCTGTCCTATTAGCCAGACATTGCTGAAAATTTTTTTATTCTACTAGATTGACCATGGAAATTTCACATTATTTTGTAATACATCTCAGTCTGTCCCCCAGCATTCTCTTTTGAACAATGTCCAAGAAAGGGTAACTTAGTTTAACTAGCATTGCGCTTCTACTTTCGATAACCCTTCGTTCTAAAATTCAATGTTAGTTCGTTGATTTTTTGTTGTTGAAAGTTTTCCACTAAACAAGGTTATTGAACCCAAACAATGCCCCCCAAAACACCACCACCAATCCAATGCACTCTGATAAAAACCTTGTATCTTTTGGATATTTAATTTTTAGCATTGCACTTCTAAATACCTTGTATCCTTTGGATTAATGCAATCTGATTAACTCTTTTTTTATTTAAATTAATTTTGATTATAATTATTTGTTTTCACTGCATCTGTTATTTTGCAGGAAGTCTATATGCCTATTCAATTCCCTAAAGCTGCTGGCAATGTATCTATCTTCTTGGTAGGTCATTGATTTTTGTTATTGGCTTCCTAAGATGTATTGCTCCACAGTTGCTAAATACTTTATTTTCAGGAAATTTAAGATTCCAGGCTTCATCTGATGATTCTGCCTGTATCATGGTTCGTTGGTTGATTTTTAGACTGTAAGTATCATAATTTTGCTTACAAATTATGCTTATTTATTAATGACAGCACGGGATGGTGGTTTCACCTGATTTAGAAAAATTCAGCTCTGCAGGATGCTTTCTGGTTACTGGCTTTTTGGTAGTTGAATCTGGAGCTTCAGTTTTCTCACATATCTAATGATTAGATGGACTTGGGGGACACTGAGCTCTTCGAGGTATGCTTTTATAGCTGTTTGATGAAAGACCAACCATATTTTTGGAACCAGTAGGTCAGGCGTTACTTAAAGGAAATCAAAATAATCCAGCTAGAATTTGAGTGCTTTTGATGTGGGATTAGATTGTATTTGTTTATGGTGTTAAGACTCATTATATCAGAATAGTCCAGCTAAGACTTGATTGCATTTGATTGACTTACTGACTGTCTTTGTCTACATAGCTGTTATGGGCTAGCACCGAATTCATCTGTTGTCGTCATGCATCTCAATTGTTATAGAAACCCCTCTAATGATGCCAACCTTGACCATGGACAAAAATTGAACCGACCATCTTGCTTTTAAACCTATGTGGAAGGTGCTCCTAATTTAGCTGGATAACTACATTTCAAATGTGCTGGGCTTCTTGATTTAAGATCTTGGGAATCAAGATAAATGCTCTAGAAATCCTTTATGTTTGTATTGAAGTTTGATTAAGTTTCTATTTAAGTGGGTCATCAAGTACTTTATATTTGTGTCGAGGTTCAATAAAGTTATCTATGTTTTAAGTACTTTATATTTTTTCCATTTAGTTTATCTATTTAAGTGAGTCGCTAAATATGTTATGTTTGTGTCGAAGTTTGATTAAGTTGTCTATGTTTTAAGTGAGTCATTAAAGTACTCTATAGAGGACTTCTACTTTACTTGCCACCTGAAATATACAAGTGGTCCTTTGTTTTCTGCAGTAAGTTCACTTGGCCATAATAGCAACATGATTCCTCCCTTGTTCGTTATATAAGAGTTATTATGGCTTTTGATTGAATTTTAGGTGCGTAATAGCAATTCCGTAGGCAATGGATAGGAATTTATTGCTTAGACATATGAATAGCTATTTAGTGATGACATTGCTTTAATTTTTCTAAAATACCTTTATTAAATTCTACATATTAAATCTCTCCCTCAAATATCAAAACATAACTGCATCGATTGAAAGAATAAAACCGTAGTTTTTTCAATAGTTGCTCATGTTTGCCTCCTCTCCAAACTACCCATCCCCCTTCTTCCTCGCTCACTCTTTTTCTCCTCTTCCTCCTCTCTATGTAAGCATCACCCAGATGTACTATTTTTATCTTTTATTGTCATTTAAAAACTAGCTTTGTATATGCAATCTGCTTTTCTTCTATTGCCATTTGAAAATTTGCTTTAAGTCATAAACTTTCGTTGTTGATTGTGGGACATAAGGACCTTCAAATAAATGAATTTGGGAAGTTAGTAAAAGTTATAGAGAAATCAGATAATATATATATATATATATTTTAAACTGTTTGTTTGTTGATATTTATTTGCGTAGCTTTCAACATGAATGTAAAATTCTGTGTCACAAGTTTTCATGTCTTCCTTATAATGTAAAAAATAAAATAAAAAAAGTTTATTATAGTCATAATTAATCAAATTTTATTAATAAATCATTGTGATTATTTGTTTCCTGTCCTCTCATCTTCTAAATCCATTATATTGGAACTAGTATTTGTATGGGAAACACCTAAACTAGCAGATGATTCAAGGAAGAGGAAATTTGCCCTTATGTCTTGACATTAATTCAAGTCAAAATGTCACAACATATGTATTGTGGCATAATTTGATAATTTGCATTCCATTATTATTAGTGTTGGATTTGGATGTTGCATATAACTCTCTTCTAAGTTGCAGTTAGTTCCCACTTGACCTATTCATTGCTAGATTAGTTTGTTTCAGCATACTTAATAAATTGGGACCTCTTATCATTTAAAGTTACATTTCACAAAGCATATTGATGATGATATATTCTATCCAAAACATTAGAATACACTTCTAGAATGAACCATAATAAGCAGGGAATTACTTATGCCCTATGGTTGGGTGATTTCAATAGCTTGACGGAAATTATTCTATCTTACCCTATATATACTTAAAGCCTTATAAGTCTAGATGAAAGATTTGGTATCAAGTCAGATGAAAGAATTGACCAACGGAGAGAAAAAGCATAGTATGTTTATAGAACAATCTGAATAAAACATAACAGCAGCTAAGGTGCTATGAAAAACTGTTTAACATAAGGTCAACCTTTTCATCTACGCCTTATAAGGTTTTGTATATATATATATATAGTAAGATAGAATTATTTTTATTGAGTCACTGAAGTCTTCCAAACACAAGGTATAAGTAACTTTTTGTTTATTATTGTTTCATTTCGTTAGTGTATTCTAATGTTTGGATAGAATGCACTATCTTCGTTATGCTTTGTGAAATATAAATCGTGATGAGAGTTCCTGATTTTTATATCATCTATTTGCAATTTGAAATAGAGTTATCTATGCGATATCCAAAACTAAAAAGTAATGGAGTACAAATTATAGTGTTATGCTACAATGCATAAACTACTAATTTTTCAATGTTAAAATATGTTGCCACATTTGATTGCTATTAATGCCAATACATAGAGGCAGATCTTATCTTCTCTCTCTCAAATCACTTGGTGGTGTAGGTTTCTCTTATCCAAATACTAGTCTGATCAATTCAAGAGGTGAGAGGAGAGGTATGGCAAATCATAATGATTTATTAACAAAATTTAATTGATTATGTCTATAATAATGCTGTTTTTCTTTTATTTTTTACAATCTAAGAAAGATTTATAAATTTGTGACATAGCTTAGAGTGTTCTCATTTTTTTAATGCGATGGATGTCAAGATTTTCTCAATACACCTTACACAAAAAATATTTTCTCAATACAGATGCAGGAAATTTTACATTTTGGGTGAATATGCAAGCAAAAACATCACCAAACAAGTGGAATACTATATATATATATATTTGTAGATCTGATATTTACCTAACTTTTGGCAACTTTCCAAATTCAATCAATTGAAGGTCATTATGTTCTGAAAACAGTGAAGAAAGTCTATGACTTAAAGCAAAATTTCAAATTGCGATAAAAGAAAAACAAATTGCATGTACAAACTGCGTATACAAAGTCAGTGTGCAAATGAAGATAAAAGGGAAAATAAAAAAAGTAGGAAAAATAGTTACCAGTGTGAAGAAGGGTGGCAATTGATTGTGACAACTTCTCTTGGACTGCATAGTTGCTTGGGTGATGCTTCTGTAGAGGGAAAAAGAGAGAGAAGAGGCAGACACGAGCGACTGTTGAAAAAACTAGAATTTTCTTTTTCTGATTGACAAAGTTATGTTTTGATATTAGAAAGTGTGATTGTAATATGTTGATTTTAATGGGTGTATTTTTGGAAAAATAGAAATGTCAGCTTTGGATGGTTATTCATAGGTGAATTCATATCCATTATTTTGTGTAATAGAGATTCCTTATGGAGTCGTAATAACTCTTGTAAAAATAAATAAATGTGGAGTGGAGTTGCTATTACAGCCAAGTGAATGGGCTGTAAACTCCATAATTCAGCCTTTTTTAATCATCTTTATATCATTCTTAAAAATTTTTTTTACTCTACTGTAAACCTGGATGATGTTTGTGTGTTGGCCTCAACGAAAAGCTCCTAGCAGCCTTCTTACTCTCTCCTCTCCTAATTCTCTTCTCGATGTCAACTTACTGGTATTCCTAATAGACATAGGCCATGTTCACCACTGTCTTGGCTCCTTTTGGGTTGTATCGCCATGGCTAGTATTTTAATTTTATGCTTTTTGGTATTTTAATATTAATAAAGTAATTATAATACTGATCAGTAATTTATATTCATTGTCTTATTAAATTGAAACTATGGGCTTATGGTTAAAAGGGGAACTTAGGGGATTATTTGTACCAGCTGATTCATCAAGGGATTAATTGATCAAAGCCCAAACTTCCAGGGACTTATTTGATTATTCGTTTAACTTCAATATAAGGAAATGCCATTGTAGCCAGTTACATGAATGAAGTCCTGAATTACAAGCTTTCCCTCTGCTGGTATCAAATATTCCATATTTTAACAAATAGCTCTGTGGCTTTTGTAAATCTACCTCCCAGTAGGTTGTAATTACTATGAGCAGTTTTACCATGAAAATCAAAGGCTTCTTTGGGCTGTTTGGCTTGCAGGTTTTGGATTTGCTTCCTCAAGTTTGTTGGTCGAATATATATATATATATATATTAAGAACATTCTCATCTTTCTCTTGGTACTGCAGATAAACTTGGATGAATGGACAGAAGGTGTCTGTCTGCTATACCTGATGACCACAGGCCCCTGAAACTGAAAAATCTGGATCTCAAGTTATCTAAAACTACTTCACCGATAGGCTTTGCCTCTATCAGAATTATGGATCATGCAATGGCTGTTCACCTGGTATCCTTAAATGCTTTTTCATACAAAGGTCAGATGATGGTTGTTGCTGCACAAGTTACTGTGCTATTTAAGCAACATTGTTTTCACAGGAGAAGATTCCAGTTTCTCATGCTTCATAGTGTAATTCTCTTGTATTCGTACTTTCATACGGGTTCTTGTCTTTGAAGACATTTATGTCAGCAGATGAACAGTTTTCTTTGTTTCCTACAACTACAGTTTGGTTATGAAAATTTAATTTGACCATGTGATATCTGTCTTATGTTGATTTAGCTTAGCATATTTATCACAGCCATAATTGATGTACTTTTTCAGTATATTTTGTTGCTTTCTCTCCGTTCCTCTCGTCCTAACTATCTTACATGACTAATTTGACCTTTAGGTTTATTGATAGGTGTGAACAATTTTTGATGTTTCCTAAGAAGTCGAGGACCTCTTAACTCATCCCCCAGTGAATAAGCAGTGGTGATCGATTTCTACTCGTCTTTTCGAGTTACGACTCTCTAGTCCAGTCCTCAAATAGTGTCTTCATTCCTCTTTTATTCAATCACATACCCTAATATTCAATGTGAAGATTTCGAGGGAAAGGCACTACCTTTTCCCCCCATGAAATGGTAGGATAAGTGAGCAGTTAGGTGTGGGCAAGGAAGGCCAAATGCTACTACCTGGCCTTCACTACCCGTAGATTGTGCGCGTGGTACCGGTATTGTGAATGTAACTACGAGGCGGGACAGGTTAGTGCATGTGCGTGAGCGTGGAAATAGTAAACTGTCTCTTGTACCAAGCTGTCCTTTTCCTGGGTGATCTGCATTTAACATGGAGTGTAATCTCATCCCAATTCCCACTTGGCTCAGGCTGTGTACAAGACAACCTCTTACGGTTGAAATGTCTACTTCAAGTTGTAAAATGAGGAGGCAAGGATGGTTCAATCTTTATTCAGTTTTATGACTGGGTGGCTGGAAAGAAAATGTAACTAGTACCAAAATCTCTCTTAGGTCCATCGACCCATAAAGAGCATAATAACATCCAGAGTAACCAATTTCTATTATTTTTGAGGTGTACATGTAGGGTAATAAGATGTGAAAAATCTTTACCCAAAAAATAAGATATGAGAAATGATTTTACAGATCTCAATACCTTAAAATTGGATTTCTATCTTCTGCCCTAGTTGGGAGGTTATAGAATCATTTCTAGATCATCCTGTTCTATGTACCTGGGAGGCTTTTGCGAATCAAACTGAGGCCTATTTGTTTCAGGATTTCAATGAGTGTAGGCTCAAATAATCTAAGTGGTTTTGAAGTATGTGAAGCTTTCATCTTAATTGATCTCAGACAGATTTAGTTATTTTGTCAACAATAGATTTAGATCCCTATTCTGTATTTGTTGCGACAAAGTAAAAAGGAAAATGCAACAGATATCATGTTTGCAAGAGGAAAAGACTTATAGAAATTAAATGAAGTGAATGGACCCAAGAGACAACCACAAAAAACCTTCCCTTTCCCTATCACGAAACCAACTACTGCATGCGCATCATACAAAACTGACGGCCATGATCATCCCATGAGGGACCCGAGTCTTCCACAGTGGGAGGATCCCTCTTTTCTTCTGTGAATGATGATAATGACAACCGAATGCACATGCACATAAGACATTCCCAATCTCACCCCATTTGCTGCCATCCACTCTTTTTTATCTTCATCCAACTCATACTGAAAACAACCCAACACTGGTTAATATACATATTATCACTCATATCATGTTAGACTCCTTTAGGGCAAATGTTAAAGATCTAAGGTGTAATTGTTTCTTCTGTTTGTTGTTTTTATTTCATCTAATCTCAGGTTTGCATCTGTTTTATATTTGTTTTGCATTTGTCATGCATATTTGTTTTCTTAGGTTTTTATTTATTTATTTAGTCTTTGTTATCGAATATTTGATTTTGAAAAGGTATCAAAATGTTGGGCCAATGACTTTTAAAGAGAGAATTACACATGAGAGGATTCATGTTTGAGGTATAAAGAATCAAATTTTTACGTGATTCAAATAGAGAATCATTGCTATATTAGATGATTCAAATAGAGAATCATAACTTTTAAGTAGTTTAAATAGACGATTCTCTATTTGAATTACTTAAAAGTTTTATTTTCTATTTGTAGTTAATCTCAAATGTATGTAATTTTCCTCTCTCTCTATATATTCGGAGGAATTCTAAAATATAAACAAAATAATAAAAAATACATTGTTCAATTTGTGTAAAAAAATTGGAATGATTGTCAACATAATTATTCTACAATTAAAAAAGAAATTCTAGCTATTGTTTTAATAATTTTCAAATTTCAAGGAAATTTGTTAATATATATATATATATAACCCACATAAACAAGGTTAATCATGTATTTTACAAAATATATGATGTATTGAAATGTGAAAAGTTTCTTAACATAATTTCTTTAGGAGTGTTCCTTCATTTCTTCTTTACACATTCCCTCGTGAGACATCCTTACCAAACTTATTCTCCTCAAATATAATTTCTTGATTTTACCATTATTAAGAAAAGAGTAAAATATAAACTTATTTATTCTAAATCTTTATAGGCATTATCTAGCTATAAAATTTTCAAGATCATTATTTTAATTCTTAACCATTTTGTTTGGCTAATTAATTCTTAACCAGTTTAAAATGTGTTTCTTCGGTTTATTTTGTTGGCATGATATGTGATGTGTCGTCTTCTATGCTAAAAGTGAAAGCATTCATTGACGTAGTCCTTCAATCTACCTTATGCATAACTGCACATTTTATTCTTTACAAAATTCCTTTATTTTATTTATGTTCTTCCTTTTCTTTTACGAACGTGGTCTTCTACATGGACTTTTTTTTTTTTCTTTTAATTTTTCCTGCACCCGTAACGTGGGTGTGGTGTGATGTCTTCGTTAAAAGCCGTACTAGCAAAAACGGTTTTGACAAAAAGGAAAAAAAAAAGGAAAAAAAGAAAAAGAAGAAGAAGTAGATCTCAAGACTTATTAATTTCACATATATCCCTAAGAAAAAATTACAGAAGCTTCAACTTCAAAATTGATATGTAACAGGGTTATCCTTGTTGTGTTGTCTTATCTCCTTGATTGAATATTTTAGTGTATAAAAAGCTGCTTCTGTTGAATGATTGCTGGCTGAATGTCATGTTAGTTAGCAAATATAGATATTAACAGACTTAAATAAGTTTCTAATGTTTGAATAACGGATGCGTCTATATCGGTGCTTATGTATGTCAGTTTTGCCTTAACACAGTACGTTACCTTGTACCTATCGTGAAAAATAAACGGCGTTATGCTTGTCTTCTTGGAAAATAAAAACCAGCACAGTTATCATGTGCCGGCAAGTTCAAGCATTGTTTCTTCATAATTCCGCTCGCTCTCTCTCTCTCTCTCGCTCACAGATCCATGGCAGGCCGAATATATATCTAAAGCTGTCCTTGATGGGAAAACTTGTTTATAGGGATAATGAAAGTATCGACCAATACATATATAGAATTCGTTTGCATTAGGACGGATTATTATGAATACCGAGTCTAATTTATGTATAAATTATGAATTACGATGTAGGTAACAATACTGTTATGTGGGCACAATGGTTTGAAGAATTTAACCATTTCACCTTAAAAACTTAACTATCCAAGAGCATTTCGTTTGACTAAAGCTATGCTTAGTCAATTGAGGCCTATTGTCTAAGCCTTAATTGCTAAATTTTTGAAAATTTCATCCTTGTATTGGTTCTGTATTCACTCAACTTGGCATTCCCTCTTCAGATTCAGCTATCATTATATTTCCTCCGTAGAGAAGGCAATCTATCCACAAACTAGTCCATAATCTAATATAAGATAATAAGAGGACATGCTCGATATGCATAACTAATAGACGTGTTTGATGCACGCAACTATTCATGAGTATGTATAACTGGAACAAGGATTAGTTATGCATATGCAACGTAGACCCACTGATATGCGTGACTAATCTTTATGCTACCCTAGGGAGAGAATCCCACAGCTGGCATGGTGGTGTGGCTAATCGTGTGGTACACATGGACCCACCAAACCATGCCCGAGTGTTTTTAAGACTTTCACCATCTCAAAATGAAACTTCCAGGATTCCTTATGCGGAATTTGCTCAAAATGTGCCACAGAAGTTGCTGATGTGGCAGACAAATGGATTGTGCAATTTGAATTTAAAAGTTAATAGCTGAAGCCCAACATAATGTAGCAAGTGGGTTATACAGTGAGTGAAAGCATTAGAGTAACTGCAGCTTTCTCTGTTTTCCTCCTTTTTCCCTTGAATTACACAAATGGAGCATGCTCCATATGGTTCAAGGACATGCGAAGAACCCGAGTTTAACTTAAAAGAATGGGAACTAAAGGCTAGAATAGTCAGCCGCGAAAACACCATTTCCCGACGTTATTCGGCTTCCAATATCAGAAGCTTTAGGGAAGACACCAAGTCTATCAGATCAAATTTCACTATCTCTAGCACAGCTTCTTCCCCTGGCTATCCTTTTCGTGGTAGGTACACTTGGCAAGTATGTTGATTGTCGTTTCTTCGAATCCCTGTATCCTTAAATGCTCTAATTTTCTGACAGATGAGATTGATCCTGCAACATATTCATTCACTACAGCACTCAAAGGTAATGTAAATTTTTGTTTATGCAAATCCTGGGCTTTCCATTCATTTTTTGTGCTTTGTTCTGTTTGTTATGCCTCCAGGACTGTCAAAAAGAAAAACATTGTTCCTCTATCCTCTAGAGATACCGAAATTGGGTCAGTGATCATTTCCTTTACCCTTTTTTCAGCTCTTCAAGCAAGGTCGGGTTATGTTTGGGATTGCTTATCGCCCGACGGGTTTGCTCTGAATTCCAAGTGGAATGATGCAGAAAAATACATATGCAATCCTCTTTCAGGAGAGGTTCCAATTGAGTGCTTGTCTGCGAAAACACTTAGTGGAAGATCTTTCCGTAACTTAACAAGCCGAATTACAATGTCTGCTCCTCTCACTTATCCTTCTAATACGCAGAAAATGAATAATCCTTGCATAACCATGCAGGAGGATGCTGTACAAATTCCGATTGCAGGTTCTTTTTTTGATTTTATATTAGACGATTCTCCTTTCAGGATATAGTTATAACACAGTGACATGAAAATAACAAATTTCAATGCTCCTTTCAATTGAATTTCAGAGAAGAAACTGGAGATTGCTATGACTAGAGATGTGGGAACACAAAGCAATCCTGCTGATTTAAGTTCTAGTTGTCCGAGCCCTGCTTCAACCCCGTCAATTTTCGAGAGAAATTCAAAGAACTCTGGTACTGAGGTTGAAGAATCAAGCTACTCTAATACAGAACAGAAATCCAATGAAGAGGTATGTTAATGCAGATGGAATTTCTGGTTACGTAATAAAGTACCTTTCTATGCATTTATACTTCTATAGAAAACTCTATCTTCTTATGCATGCTTTACAGATTAAACATTATAGAACTAGCTGTAGCTGTAGATTCACATGTGAGTTCTTCCTACCTTTGAACCAGCTTACATGATGCAATTTTCATTAGAAGAGACAATCAGATTATCCAGTAATATCCTTAATAAATTTTCAAAACTGTATAATCAATCGTGAATTTAATACTATTTTTTTATTTATTTTAAGGTTAATTGAAAAAAGAATATGTATTATTTACCTTTTTAGTTACATAACTTGAATTTTGTACCTTTTCACTATATATATATATATATATATATATCCGTGTTATTTTTAGGTACATATCCAAAATTTACATGCTTTTGACACCAGATTAGAATTTAACATAATTTTTCTAAGGCAATGCAGCAGCAACCTTTTATTTTCCTTTCTTCTTGTTTATATTTTGATTGTAGACCAAGCCCTTGTGGAGAAAAGAAGAATAGATAGGATTGATTTTCCATTGATAACATTTAGGACAGGTAGATCTACATGCAATCCTATTTTTCTATGTATAAAATCTTATATGTTAATATATTAATGGAAGATGCATCCAAAAGCAGATACAACTAGTTGTATTGATCTAATTTTAACTTGAATTAATTATAGTATCCAAATTCATGTTGTTATTCTCCAACGTCATTCTTTTCTTAATTGTCCTACGGTAGAGCGTAGAAACAAATTCTTCAATGTCTTCAAATTCAACCCGATGCTGCCAAAAAGATAGAAGCAAATACCCTTCAATCGTGCATGATCATATTTTCACTTTCGTCTGAAAAAGGAAAAAGGTAGAGCTTCTTTTTTCTTGATATTTGTTTTTGGTTATTTCAAAAGAAAAGCTGGTTCACCTTTTCATATCAACTCTGATATGATTCCCTGAGAATATTATCCATTCAGAGTCCATCTGCTAAAATCCAGCATCCACTGCCTATGACTATGTTGGTCCTGGCTAGATATTATGGAGACTTTCAATAATATGAGAAAAAGCCAGCACAATTGATTATATTTATCTATAAATGCGTTATCTATTTTGATGACCATGTATAAATAAACGAGACCATATGGAAATCCATAATTAATGTATCAAAAATTTACTAAAAGATATACTTATTCCTATATGTAATACATCCTATGAACTGAATTGTCCCTTTTTTTTTTTTTTTACCCAACACTCAAATTATATTATTGATTCCCAAGTTTTAATTTTCTCGTTCTAGGAGTTTTTCCATGATCCAATGCACACTTGATCATATAACAATCTATATATCCTAGAAAAACAGTGATGATACTTGTAAAACTGTAAAGTTAGTATAAATTTTAGATACACCCTCGAAACTATTAAAGTTACACCTGATTTTCCTTTCTTGGCCAATTTAATACTTAAATGATTAGTACAAGTAAAATTGCACGATAGATATTGGTTTAAAAAAATAGCAACAATTACATATTAATTCAAAAAAATTGACTTGAATTGTAATTAGATTTTGTTTAAGGGATATAAGGGCTTAGAATTTTCTATCATGCAATGATTGTCATTAATAGTACAGAACTTCTATGATTCTATTCATTATTTTGACGGGATCGATTTAACCCTTAATCTTACTATTTATTTAATATCTATTAGATCTAAACGGTTAATAATACGATCAATTTAATAGTATAGATTTAATGAATATTAAATCAATAATACGATAAGAGACAGTATCGGCCCCGTAAAAATAATGGATGGAACCATAAAAAAAACTATAAATGACATTGAGTATCCCTAAAATATTCAAAATTTTATATATATATATACCCCTAGCTTCTTCAATTATACAGAAACCTCGTTAAATAATATTAAACTTTAAACATGTTTAAAAAAGATATGGACATCCCTTGATAAAATTTATAACTACACACTTACATTTCTATGAGGATGAACCTAATGCACGTTAAACGGGGTGTAAGTGGATAATTAGAGAAGTCATTGGATTGTAGAAACTCACCCACTCCAAATGCTTCTTACATGCACAAATTTTCTAGTAAAACTTCAATACCAGCAAAACTATGTGAATCTAATCTAATCTTGTGTGAAACCTCTATCCTGTTGAAGCTTGCACCTAAATTCTTTTGCCTTATGAATTGTGGTTTTAAATTTCAGATTCTCATTTAAAAAAAAAACAAAGAAAAAAGGAGAAAAACAGCTCATTTATTTCGGGGATATTTAAACTGTCTGATGCTAAAACGTGCACAGGGGCAGTCTTGCAGTACTCTGATTTATCCCTCCTCATTGCACTTGGTCTTTTTCAAGGTTGCTTTCACATGATGCTATTTATCCCCCGTAGAAACTTTCCTTTAAAAATGTAACAACTGTACCATAATTTTCATAGATAAGAGTGATTATACGAATAGCTATATTTCCATATATCCATTAATAGATTGAAGAATAAGACACATATATGATTTATTTTTTAAAGAATAGACTTAAATACATGGAAAAATTAGGTGACCTCGGTAAGCACACCCGGTACCACGGCTGTAACTTTTAGGACTGTGTTATGTTGGGATTTACATGAAATGTTTTGGTTTTCAATTTCAGTGGTTCAGATTATAATTGGACAGCACTGTGGTGCAGTTAATCATTGTGGAACGTCAATATCAACAATGATTCCATGATGATATAATGAAATGAAAGGGATGTGACATTACTGAATTAGCTACGATAAGTTGCTTGAAAATGATATTTCGAGGATTTTTTCCCCAAAAATAAATAAATAAAAAGTAAAAAAAAGAAGAAAATTTTTATAGTTGCCGATGCATGCAAGTATATTTTTAAGTAAGAAAAATGTTACAGACTACACTGAGATTTATTAATAAACTATATAAAAAACTTTGTATCTTTTGATAAATTTGTCTTTTCATAGAGTTTATACTTTGTAATGAATATTGATCAATAGATAAGTATTTGTTTTAAGAACTTAATCAGCATTTTATGTATGTTACCTAACACCAAATGATTTAACTTATTTTGTTTTTAACTATTTATATTGCATGATATGGACATTCAGAATCTATTCCTGCTTTATCTTAAGGTAACATTAATAATATGTTACTAGACTATGAGAGGCTTATAATAATTATATATATATGTATTTAATATGTCATACAATGCCCTTGAGTAAGGGGAAAAATAAAAACTGTGTAATATTCTATTTAGGCCCCTTCTCTGGATTTTGTATAAAATATTTACATGCACTAGGAAAAATTATAATTATTTTCCATGTTACTTTCTAATGTATTTGTAAAAGACAAACCTTACACGTTCAAACATAGGTAAAGGCACATTTACTTATTAAGTTGACAAAAGCCGAAGTCCCAGTTATTGAAAAAACTGTAAGAAAAAAAACAAAGGGAATCATATCATATATTGATATTGTTATGGTTTTGTACACTCGTGAATTTCAGGGAAACGATAAGGAAATGAGAGAGAAAGAAGAAACAAAAAGAGAAGACGAGGAAGTGAGCAAGAAGTGCAGATGCAGGAGGGAAGGTGCAGGATGCTTGTCGTGGATGAGAAAAAGACAGAGAGAGAAACACAAACATAATAACAAGAACAGGGATAATAATATTATCTTTATTCCCTCATGCATTATCAATCCTAAGGTCCCCAGCTAGCTTGCTAGTTTAATTAGACGGATCATGTTAATGGATTGCTTTCGAGGATCAGTTAAGAAGTACAAGAGGGGACAAAAAAAAAAAAAAAAGTCTTTTCATATATTTAAAAATAGTCATATTTTAATATGAAACAAATATATATTATGAATGTTTTCTTATGTTGTTTTTAAGGAATGTCTTGGGGTATCCATTAATATTTCCGTAGGTACATTCAGTAAAGGAGAGAGAGAGAGATCAATGAATTATGGAGATCTGGAGTGGTGGTTGTATTATGGATTGTGTTGCAGAGAATAGGAGGAGACTTGGTTTTTTTTTGCCATGTTCTGCAATTCTTGTGCATGTTGGCGGAAATGCAAACTGCTTTTTGCGATCATTGATCACATGCATGTCTCCCCTTTTTATGTCTTCCTAAAGAGGGGGGAAGGAAAGGAAATCAATCTTTCTCTATGGTATCCTTAATATATATCAGCTAGATTGAATTTTCAAAAGAAAAAAAAAAAAAAAAGCGAATTAGTATGAGATTTAAACATTAATCGTTAGTGTGAAGAATGAAAACAACTCCAGCTGATATTATTTTGTCAACAGTATTTATAACCACTTGTTTCCTATATGTTTGCTATCTTTGGCTTTCTTTTTGTTTCCTTCCACTATATGGGATAATGCTAATATTACTTACATACATATTATATATATAGATGCATATAAATTAGTCTTTTATTAAGGAACAATGTCAAAACTACTATTTGAATTTTTTGGTGCTATTTAATTATTATGCTTAAAGTTCAAAATTGTTAATCCCATGACACAATCGAACTTTAGCTTGTGGAAATATAAACTTAAAATTGAGTTATTATACTGAGCGAAAGTATTATTTTCCAAATTTATTTTCTTCATCCTCTTTAAAATGATGTCGTAGCAAGTGTTCATTGATCAATGAATATAAGTGTAAATGATAAAAAAATGAGGTAATAAATTTAACTAGCAAAAATTCAATCATGTATAGTAATTTGCAATTTTAAACATTAGGGTGAAATTGGAAAAAAATAAAACTAAAATATTCAAGTAGTTATTTTTGCATTATCCCATTTTTCTTTTGTTTGACTTCAATATACAATATCCTAAATCTGCCATTTACACGATTTATTTTAAATTGCTTTAGTTTGCTACTAAAATCAAGATGAATTTAGATTAAAGATTAGATTCCATCTTTTTAAGAAACCAATATGTCTCAGGTTTGAGACTTTGATTAAGAATAAATATTTGTTTTTTGAATATACAATTAAACTTTTATAAATTAATAACCTCTTTAAGATAATATTTTTTTAGTCCAACTTAGGTTATTTTATAAAATTAGTAATTTAGATAAATTAATAAGATAATAATTTTAGAAAGACCTTCATATAAATCTATATTTTTATCAATATTATAAATTAATAAAACTCTATAATTACAAACATAAATAGCACAATTGGTAGTAGCGTATACTACCAATTGAATTATTTTTCTTATTTGAGTAGTCACTACAATGAATATTGCTTAAGTGTTAAAAACAACAAATACAATTTATGTATTTATTTTCATAAATATATATAATAAATTTTATTTTTAAATTAATTCACCCAAAATAATGCATATATTAGTGATATACAATGATTTTTTACTTACTAAATTTATATTCACTGAATTAAAAAAGTACACTTTAAATTAATAAATTATTAATTTATTGATTAATTAATATATTTTTAAATTAATAAAATTCCATGGTTCCAACGTTAGGTTTTATTATATATGAAATTAAGTTTTCATCCTTTAATAATTTCTTTTAATTATATAGTCCTCCCATCACCGCAATCATAAATCCGCCGTTTGCATGATATATTTTAACTTGCATTAAAATCAAGATAAATTTACCTAAGAGAATATTGAGTTCTATCCTTTTAAGAAACCGATATATCTCATGAATACTACTTTGGCTAAGAATGAATATTACAAAGTCAGCGGCTAGCAAACAAATTGAAAAAGGGTCAGCAATATAATGCATACATTGATAACAAATTAAAACAGTATAAATAAATATTCATGATTAAATAATGCTGCGGGGTGCCAACGATTGAAAGCAATAAAGAGAAAGTATGTGATGTGATAATAGGATAATGCGTGAAATTCGTTTGTCTTATCTCAAGATAAAGAAAATCTATAATTATTACTAAGCTTTTAAGGATTGATTCATTCCGTGAAGTTCAAGGATTAATAACTACATCTAATATTACCATTATCTGCAGAAAGAATCAAATCGAAGAGCAATATATAACACAATATATATTTTAATGACATTGCAATATTGAAATTTTTAATTTAAAGTTGGAAAGAGTATTTCTTCTTTTAGTATAAGGGTATTTTTTTTTCTTTTTCTTTTTTTTGCCAACCATCACATTCTTACTTTGAGGAAGAGCAAATCAAATTAAGTTAATACCATTTAGAGATTAATATTTATGTTATTAGATTATAATAATCATGTAATATAGAAGTTTAGTATTGTGTTTTTTAACATGAAACGTGATTTTTGCCAAGCATACTAATGATTTTTACAAGTATATTTGTTTTAGGGGCTGAAAACTTACTTATCAACATAAAGTAAGCAGAAAACGATCGAGTGAAATCCATTGGCACTGAGTTGATCTATCGACATATGTGCTAGTTGCATTGCCTGTGCGACAAAGGAAATTATCTATCAACAGATAAAAATGTCCGTACGTCGGCAAATATAGATCCTGTTGGTTGTGTAAACCAAAGAGATGGATTAGATGCGGGTTGCTTCAAATATGGTGCGTTCCTTTTTCAATGATCAACCTACAAAAAGTTTTGTGATTTTGCCCATGAGAACCTTTTAATACTTAAATTAGTGAGAGATTGTAAAGGGTACAAAGACACGTGGTATGATGCCATTTAACTACTCGACTAACATAGTGCCACATCAACAGCTTTTTCCCTCTCTTTCTTTCCTTTTCTTTCCCTTTCCCTCCTTTTCCCCATCAAAACCAATCCACACCTCCCACCTAGCCCTCATTTTTCATATAATTTCCATGTGTAAATTCACCAATTAATGGATGATTCATATTCTCTAGCTCGAATACTTCGCATCGGTACCAAAAATGTGTCTTGATACAATCTTTTATGGGTTGAAAATGAAGTTCAAAAATCGGAAATAATCTTAAATGTTCGGATTTTCCTCTAGTTCATTTTACTTGATTCGAGTTATTCTAATAACATCCGAAGATTCTTTGGTTGTTTTTCAGTAATAACAAGGGTCAAGGAACAAATTTTGACCTTTAATCTTGTCAAATTATGTCAGAATTCGTAGATTTTGAATCAATTTCATAAAATATGCATTAACTTTGAAATCTTAGATTTAATCCATTTTTTGGCTTTCTTTTTGAAGTCAAGCTTCTTTAATTATAAATTAAGGTCAAGGGAAGCATCAACTCTCTCTACTAAACTTTCTCTTCAACTCTCGAGTTCTCTCTCTCTCTCTCTCTTTACCATCGTCTTTCCCTCTCTCTCTATGACTCTCTCTCTCTCCAACCACTTTCAAGCCAAACTAAGCCCATCACGAACCTCACCACACTCTATAACCTCGAAGGCAATCCCTTTCGCCCCTAACCATAGCACATAGGTACTCCACCACATTCTGCTACACAAACCTTAACCCTAACTGTAACCCCTACTCTCAAACCACCACTTACCACCACCTTTAGCACAAACCGACCCCATGGCTAAACTCCTTATATCCCCTAAAACTTGACACCATACGCCCCTCTTATACCCAATGATCACTACCATGGCCATTTGCACCTGATTGCAACTATTACCCTCTGACGAACCATTGAACAACCACGACTCATTGAGGCATCGAAATTGCCCCCATTATCCAATAAAATAATTACAAAACTCCCCTTCCTCACTCATTTTGACATCTAGAAGCACCTCCTCGATCAACTGTTGCTCATTCCTGGCATAAGACCCCCACACTTCAACTCGCTCCAAACTTGACCCGAAATCTACATCTAAGACCTGACTCAAAGCTTGATCCGTGCAACATTTGATCTAGCCCTCTTTTTCTGTTTTATAAATATTTTTATTATTTTTTACCTATTTATTATTGTAACACAAAAAAAAAAAACAAAGGAAAAGTAAAAAGAAAAAGATCAAAAGAAAGGAGAAAAAAGGAAAAGTCTTGGTTTATTTATTTTTTTATTTTTGTTAACACGTAAAACAAAATAAAATAAATAATAAGAATAAGAATAAAAAATAGAATAATTATTTTATAACTTAGAAAAATCCATTTTTTTAAATCAAGTAACATAAAACAACTCTTTTCCAAAATTAGGACTTTTTAGTATTTTCAAAAAAAAAATTTAGGACCTTCTTTAGAAAGTTTTCCTCAAACAAACTCAAATCGAGTTAAAAAACATAAACCCAATTTTTTTCCAGAAATAAAAATCAACTCACCTACTTAAAATTTTATAAAAATAATTATGTACATCTGATTCTGATCAGCAAGTATGTAGGTATCTCCATGATGACGTAAAAAAAGAAAAAACTTAACTTTTTCATTTTAGCTTAAATTGTTCAGTTTAGTAAAATAAATTTAATATTGATTAAATTATTGTTCTAAAAGGTTGTTTTAAAAAATTAACCTTATATTCGGAAAGTTGGTGATACTAGTAAGGGTTTAAAAAATTAACTCCTTGATTCAATTTCTGGTTTTTCAAAAACTCTTTTCTAAAAATCGCATGTAAACAAGTGTCTAAATCAAAACCAAATCTACCCATTTGATTTTTACCTAAACTATTTCCAAACCTCGATTAGGTGGTGACTCCTAAGTGTTTATAAAATTCTTTTAAAAATCTTTAGTTTTCCTTAAATCCTAATAGAGGGTCAATATTAAACGAGTAAAATTTAATAATGATTGGGGTAAGAAAAACTTATAAAAGCTGAGAAAAATTAGGCTCGATAGCTATAGATACATCATTTTTACCTCCTTTTAATTTAAAAAATTTTAAAATATAGTAAAGGGTTCTAATTTAAAAAAAAAAACGCAAAAAATAAAAATATTTAGAAAAAAAATAAATAAAAAAGAATAGAAGAAGAGAAATTTTCTATAGATAGTTGAAAATAAAATATGAAATTTCAAATTGGTTTTAGTTTTCTTTTTAGGCCTTCAATAATAAAAAAATAACAAAGGGGATTTTGGACCTAGGCTTATATTTACATCAAACCTAAGCGGACTTAGTTCATATATGCATATATGGACAAGGCACACGCTAGTAGTTTGATGGTAACACACTTTGACTTTACATAGCATATGACTGAGAGATCTTGGGTTTGAATCTTGCAATAATCACAAAGTACCTTTTATTTTTCTAAAACCCTACCTACCACATCTTAGCTTGCCACTAGGCCATATGTCTATTGCTAACACATAGCACCACTTGGCCGTGACTGCATATAGCACCACATTAACATCCCCTGATACATGCCATGCCATGCCATGTGTTTGATACTTGGTACAATGACACATCGGCCCTCTGCTACGTGTTTAATATGTGGCACAACATTATTGGGCCGCTCGACTAACGTGGTGCTATATCAAAAACTCTTTCCCTCTCTTTCTTTCCTTTTCTTTTCATTTCCCTCCTTTTCCTCAGCAAAACCAGTCCATACCCTTTACTTTGGCCTCATTTTTCATGTAATTTCCATGTATAAATACATTAATTTATGGATGATTACTAATCAACACATGGCTTTCTTTAAATAGAGTAAAAAAATAAGGATGGATTCACTTATTTTTGTGCCCAAATCAGCTCCTAAAATTGGGAAAAAACTTGAAATAAGGAATTGTGCATTCATACCCAAATTTGCCATTAATGGAGTTTCTAAGCTTGTTCAAACTTGGAATACTACAAATAGGGATCTCCCCATCCTCATCGAATACAAACCTCTTACTCTTAATCTCCCAAACACTATCATAAGCTCTCTTTCTCTCTCTCTAAACTATTAGCTGTCATTCTCTCTCTTTTTTTCTTGAACTACCATCACAGCTTTTAGGGCACAAGACCATCGCGACTAAATTCCCTAAGGGCCGAGCTTTCGAATTTGACTACCCTCCAGCAATGCTATGTTCGCTATACACCCTACTAAGCGACTACTATAAGAACCCTAATCACCCTTAGACCTACCTTCAAAACCACCACCACTTCTACCCTTTGAATGAAATCACCTCTATGGCTAAGTTCCTCGTGTCTCAAAACCCCCAACCCAACTCTCCTTCAACTTCTAGTAGCCACCATACCAGGGTCATCCATCACCACCGCTAGCTACTCTTGTATAACTACCTCAAATGTCCACCAACAACCGTGGCATTGAGCCTATACCCCCCTCCCCCAATAAAATCCACATAAAGACGATTTTTCCCCTTTGGTTTGACACCTAAAGCGATCTGAAAGCACCTCTCTTGATGGCTTACTGTTTAGTTCACTTGTAACCTAATTTGACCTAGGATCCGAAGTTTGACTTGAATAGCAAATCTGACCCGTATCCTCCATTTTAGAATACTTGGTCTTGTTTTATTGCTTTTAAGTATTTCATGTGATTTTTTTCATTTATTTTATTCATTCTATCCTATTGTAATTGCAATAAAAAAGAAAAGAAAAGAAAAAAATAGAGAAAATAAAGAAAAAGGAAAGAAAAAAGGGTAAATGGGGGAGAAGCTTTGTTTTTATTTTTATTTATTTTATTTTATTTCTTTTTGCTTCGATACACAAGAAAATAAATAAATAAGTAAAATAAAATAAATAGTAAATAAATGAGTTTTATCACTTAGAAAATTTTTTTTCCAAATAAATAAAAAAATAATTAATTCTTTTCCAAAATTAGAGTTACTTTAGAATTTTTCAAAACAAAACACCCATATTAAGACCCTTTTCAGAAAGTTTTCTTTGTATAAAATTAAAATGGCTTAAAAACTTATAGCTAATTGTTTTTAGAATTAAAATCAACCAACAAATTAAGGTTTTATAAAAACGAACTACGGAAGTCTGATCTCGAATAGCAGATATGTACGTATTTATACATAAATATGGAACAACTTAAAATATGGAAAGTTTTTCTTTTTTTTTCATCTTTATAAATAATAGTTTAAATATCCTTTTTAGATGTTATTTATTTGTTTATATGTGATTAAATGTTTTCTATAGAAGGGTACTATTGAAAAGTAAATTTAAATTCGAAAAGTAAAAGTGGTATTCATTCAAGGTTTAATAAGAGAGCCCCTAAATCTAAAATCTTTAGTTTTAAAACGATTTTTTTTTTTTAAAATTTGGTTTTTCAAGCAAATCAGTGTAGGTTAAATCGATCTATCTAATTGACTTAACCTAACCCTCTTTTTCTCGACTCTAGTTAGGTGGTGACTTCAAGAATTTTTAGAACATGTTTAAAAAATCAAGTTTTCTTAACTCTCATTCAAGGGTTAGTATTAAATAGATTAGAGTTTAATACTAATCGTATGAAGGAAAATATTTTAAAATTGGAAAAAATTCAAGGTTGATAGCTTGGTGACTCTATTGAGGACGTCAAGAGAGTTAGCCATCTAAAAACATTTCAAAATTAAATTTACCTTCCAAAATACATATGTTATTTATTTGATTCGTTTCATGTAAATATATGTTGTTTGATATATTCACTTGTCGCATGCATCATACATGGGATTTTAGGGGAGAATGATTACATCAAGGATTAATGGTAAATATGGTCAAACCTAAGCTATTTTAGGACTTTAAGAGAGGGGCCATTACGTAAGCTCTGGGTATAATGGTATAATCATCGCTCTAGATTGATTAAGCCACCTCACTTAAGCTTCAATGTAACCAATGAACCGTTTTTTAGAAATGTATAGTGTCATAGAGTTTAAGGACCTTTAGAACTCATCCTCCTTCATACATGAATCCCTAAACCAGTGAATAAGTAATAATTTGGCATGTCGTTAACCAAAGGTCATGACCTTATTGGAATTCCTCTATATCATAAAGATATTACAATACATTTCCCTTCTGCTACCTATATAAATTCTTTCTACTTTAGTTGTAAATTTATGATTTCCATTTGTAAATATTTCACTATAAAATATTTTTTTGTATAACAAGTTAAAATAATTATTGTAATAGTGGAATTTCAATAAGGTCATAAACCTAAATTTTTTCAAATTGCCATATTACTAGTTTATCACTAGGCTTTTACATTTGCATTTGTATGCCACATTTTCCATTATTTGTTAGTCCTTACATCTTTTTAAGATCCTATTTTCCTGTGTAAATAAATCCTATTTCAATGCCACTTTTGCAAAAAAAAAAAAAAAAAAATTACTGCATTTCTCTAAACACTGTAAAATATTTAGTTTTTCAAATAAGTGTCCATATCCCTAGCTCAATATTAGATTTTCCTCCTCTTGTCAACTTAGTGACTTCTTATAGAATATTTTATAGATTTCAAAATTTTATGAATGTAAAATAATATCCTTCCTTTTCCCTCCTTTTGGGTAGTTACCTGTACCTTCTTGGAAATTTTAATAAGTTTGTCATCAAGATTTTTTAGTAAATTATCTTGTAAAATAATCACATCCTTACCCTTTTTGGCAATTGATAGTTATACTTGTTGTAGGTAACCTTTTAAATGCCCACAAGTTGAAGTATTCTTCTTCAGTTGTCATACCTAGTCTTCTTTAGGCTCCCTTTCATTTTCAAAATGTTCTCTACACTGAAGGTCATCTTCTTATCCTTCATATAAATAAACCTCATTCTTATATTTCCACTACTTCATCTTTTTTCTTTTTTATATTTTGTAAATATCGAGTACCTCACCAAAGTTTTCTCTTCTTAGTCACAGTCAATCTAATTCATTTCAAATTAAAAGTTAAAAAAAAAAAGAGAAAAGAAAATTGTTTTTAAGAATTGCGAACAAGGATAGATTCTTACTAAGATTTCTTGAGTAATGGCCAACAGTGGAAATAATGATAAACTCGATGGCACCAACCCTTCAGAAGTGAGGTTTTGTTCATTAGAGCAAACTATAGTGAAAATAACTGAATAAATGAATTTTTTAGTTGACAACATCGTTTTACTCAAAGCCACAATGTCATCAAATGAAGAGTACTCGGAAGCCTGACATAGAAAGTCTGTTAAAGCACTTCTTCTTGAAATTGAAGAGAAGACTAACCCTACTTTTTGGCCTAAGACTTATTCTTTCCCAATTAACTCAAAGTTGAGTCAAGAAAGTATCAAAGAGTTGGAAAGGAGGCTAACCCAACAAATAATTGAAAAGATGAGAGCACTTAGGAAAGATGATTGATTCGAGCAAGCTGGGACCACTGACTCTTCTGCATATGATGTCAACGCTTACCTAGAAAAATTCAGAGTACTAGAGTTTGAGAAATATGATGGGACCAGATGTCCAAAGCTATACATTAGATTATATGTCTGTAAGATAGGTAAATATATTCAAAATAATCAACTCATGGTATAAACTTTTCAAGATAGTCTAATAGGGCTTGCATTAACTTGGTACGCCTAGCTTGATCTTAACCAGAGCAATACTTAGGAGAAATTGACTTAAGTATTCTATGAGTAGTACAAGTTCAACATTGAGATAACTCCTTCAATTTGGGACTTACGCATAAGGAGTAAGAAGAAAAATGAGTCCTTTAGGGAATCCGCCCAAAGATGGAGGGGTATGGTAGCTAAAATCATTCCTCTTCTTCCTAAAAAAGAATTAATATCTGTCTTTGTTGACTCATTGGAGGAACTATATTATGGGCACTTGTTGGATAATACAATGGCCAGTTTTGCAAATTTTGTACTTACTAGAAGTCGAATTGAAGAAGCCATAAGAATAGGGAGGTTGATAGGAAAAAGACTAGCCCCACCAGATCTTAGTACATATATAAATACAACAATGTCAGAACCTATACCAAGCAAAAAATGCCCAAAAATACTCAGAAGAAAGTTCACTCAGATCTCTCTCTCATTTTCTTAAGTCTTTGACCAACTAAGAAAAGAAGGCTTATTGCAATAAAAGGCCCTAATGCCAAGATATAAATTAAGGAAATACAATCTAAATACACAATGTAAATACCATATGGGTCAATAGGGGCATTTTATTGACAACTGCTGGGAATTGAAAAACAAAGTTCAATACCTAATAGATGTAGAGATGATCCAATTGGATTCGATTTGATTTAAGGATAGGGATAGATTTTCGCAACGACCTTTACAAAGTATGTAAAAGACAAGTGATTCAAATAAAGTACTTTGTTTGCATTTCTCCTGTTTTAAGATATCTCATTAATTAAAAGGTTTAGAATAAAGAAAGGTAAGAAAAATCCCAAACAACAACCTTGAGACACTTTAAGAGTTAAGTGATATCATTATGAAACTATTGAACTCATTCCATAAAGGAGGTCCATCTTGAATTTAATACATAAATCAAAATAAAGTTAAGCATTCATTTTCAATAGCTTAAACACAAAATCTCTTGTTAACCCAATTAAGCCTTTTGAATGAAGTATTTTCAAAACCAAACCTAATTAAGAACCACCCCACAATGGGGCAAATAGGAGGTTAGGGACAATAATCGGGAGAAAAAGTTAAAACTGATATGTGCTTGCTCCAATCACATCTATTCAACTGTAATTTTCATCATTAATGACTTATTTCCTTCGAAATGAAAAAGTGCCTATCCTAAACATTATACACTTTAAGATGCAAGACAAAAGAAGGAATGATCACCTTTATTTTAAGTCAAAATGAAAAAAAAAAAAATAAGAGAAAGAAAAAAGGGGCATGAGGAAAAATGAGGGAAATCTACAAAAATAAGGTAATCAAATCTAAATCCTTGAAACCTGAAAATGATTAGGAGCTTGTATCTCGTAAGGCTTTTTCTAAAGTAAGCCCCATCCCTCAAAATAAAAACCTAAAAGAGCAAAGGTAAATCTACTCCTTGTGCAATCTAAAGCCTGCCTATGATTCTACCTCTTCTAAAGGCCCTTTTGATTAAAGGACATAACTTATCCTTAGTAAAAGTTACGTTTGAAACTTGGGTAAGCTTAATTTTAGTTTTACCTATAAGGTTCTTGACTTGTAAACTTGAGTTGAACATTAATTCTTTCATAAAAAGCCATTTCACTAATATCCATTTTAAAACCAAGGATCAAAAGCCTTTATAACATTACAGTTAGAAAAGACCTAATGAATTGACTAAAAGTGAATTGCTTACAAGATGAACCATAACTTTTGGAATCGAAGTCAAAAGAGAAAAATTTAAGTCGAGAGAGCGAGGAAGTCCTTTTAGACTAAACTTATCTTTACCGAGATATCTTCAGTTAAGAAGAAATTTGAAGAAGTCATGCCTAATAACATGGAAAGCCATTTCACCCTTGAAGAAATGCAAAGACCCTTAAGAAAGGAAAGGGCTCTCTCAAACAAAGGTACCTTAGAAGGTCAAGTTGTTATGTTATTGAAAAGCATACACTCTTGGAACCTATGAAGAATCTAAACTTGTTAGCAAGATTCTTTTTCCATGTCACCTTAGAGGTCCAGGTTTTCAACAATTCAAGACAAAAATCCTCATTCCTTTTTAAAGTCATCTTCTCTAAAGTTAACCCAAATGGTAGGCTTCTGTCATTCAAATATAATTACCCCAGCAACTATTATTTTCAAAAGGGTTCACTTCTTATTGTCTAAGTTTAGAGATTTGCTCCCACATAAAAAATCACTCCTAAGTTAGCCCTAGAATCCAAAATCATCCTCTTTAATATGATCACCCTCATGGCTGATGTCGTCCAATTCCCTTATATTAAGGGACTTTGTCCTTAACATTTGCTCCATCCTATATGGCTCCCAATTAACAAAACTATTTACATAAGCTCTTTTGTTTTGGTCCCCGTGGTTCATTTGCTTTTTACAACACTGTCCATGTAGCAAAAATGTTAAGTGATCGCTTACTCTAAGAGCATTATCCTAATTTGAAGCCTTAGGATTGCATGCTATTTGAGCGTTATCTTAATCCAAGTCGAAACTCTCGGAGTACTATCTTGACCCAAGTTAAAACCCTTAAATCGCATGCTGTCGAAGTGTTATCTTGACCCAAGTTGAAACCCTCGAATTGCATGCTCTCGGAGCATTATCTCAATCCAAGTTGAAACCCTCAGATTGCATGCTCTTAGAGCATTATCCTGACCTAAAACCTTTAGATCACATGCTCTTAGAGCGCTATCTTAACTTAAAACCTTTGAATCGCATGCTCTCAAAGCTCTATCCTAACCCAAGTTGAAAGCTTTAGATCACATGCTCCTATAGCACTATCTAGACCTAAGTTAAAACCCTCGAATCATATGCTTTTAGAAGTGCTATCTCGATCTAAGTTAAAACCCTTGAATCACATACTCTTAAAGCGTTATCTTAACTTGAAACATTTGGATCGTATACTCTTGGAGCACTATCCTAACCTAAGTTGAAACCCTTAAATCGCATGCTTTTAGAGTGCTTTGCCCATTTGCTTAAGTTAGTTAGCTCAAAGGAGAATGACCTAGTTTTAATTTAGGGTCTTAGCCAGCTCAAGGAGTACTTCACCTGTTTATCTAGGTTAATTAGCTTAAAGGAGCACGATCGAGTTTCAATTTAGGATCTTATCTAACTCAAGGAGCATTTCGCTCATTCACTTAGGTTAGTCAACTCAAAGGAGCACGACTAGGTTTCAATTTAAGGTCTTAGATAGCTCAAGGAGTGCTTTGCCCGTTCACTTAGGTTAGTTAGCTTAAAGGAGCATGACTAGGTTTCAATTTAAAATAGAATAGGAAATTTCAAAATAGCTTTAGTTTTCTTTTTGGGCTTTAAATAAAAAAAATAATAACAAAGGAGATTTTGGACCTAGGTTTATATTTATATCTAACTTAGATCAACCTAATCCATATATGCAATTTGATTATATTTATGGACAAGATATAAGTCAATGGCTTAATGGTAACACACTCTAACTTTACATGGCATATGATTAGGAGATCCTAGATTCAAATCTTGCAACAGGCATAAAGTAAGTTTTATTTTTCAAAAACCCTACCTACTATTTGTAAGCTTGCCACTAAGCCGCATGTTTGTTGATAATACGTGGCATCATTTGGTCATGACTACAAGCTGATGTGCAAGCTCATGTAGTGCCATGTAGCACTACATTGGCATCCCTTGATACATGTTTGACACATGGCATAATGATACGTAAACCCTTTGCCACATGTTTGACACATGGCATGACGTCATTAGGTTGCTTGATTGACGTGGCAGCACATCATTGTACACATAAGTAAATGATACCTACTGGGATTTGTATTGCATATGTTATAAGTAGTGGCATAAGGGCACATAAGTAACTTCTAACAGTTAAGAGAGTTTATAAAAGTGCAGTTGTTTCCAAGAACCAGCTAATGAGCTATTTTGTGGTTTAAAGGGTAATATTTGCCTAATTGATGCTAGTGAGCAAGTTTGATGTCGAAAAGACAACATTTGTTTAGTACAATTTCAAGAGCTATTCAATGGTTATGAAAGGGACAAAAATTACCAAAAGATTAGCTAATGAATTGTTTGAGGATTACCTCACATTGAATAGACAAAGTACAAATATGAGCTTAAGAATTTTGAGTTGTGGTTAAAATCAATGAGGTGACAATGGCATTAGCACATCATATGTATAGCATTTCATGTTTTAGCATATAAGTGAAGTAATTATGTTATATTATGTTATTTTTCTTCTGTGTTGTTTTATGTTTTTGCTTAAATCTATAGAGAGCTCAGGGTTTGGTGTTTTACTGATCTTAGGTACAGGAGAAGATCCTTGAAGACATTAGCTTGAGAATTTTGGAAGAACTTTAAGAGCATGAGGCACTTATGTTAAAGTTTTATGAGCTTTGTATTAGCTTATATATATATATGTGTGTGTGTTGCACTATTTATGGCTTATATATCTGTTTTGAATGGTAGAATATTAAACTCTAAGCAAGTTAAAAGCGAGGTTAGAACATTAGTTTTGAATGGCAGAATGTTAAACTCAACATTGTAGATAAGTTAAAAGAAAGGTTAAAAGGTCAAAAAATAAGGGTAGAAAGTTAAACTTAGTATTTTAAGTAAATTAAAAGCAAAATTAGAAGATTCTTTGAATTAGGCAAATTTAAAGCTATCTTAGAAGGTTATTGTTCAAGAGCAGCAAGGTTAACCCTTATACTTAGAAGATTAGAAACCGAATTAGAGGGTACAATTTAAACATGTAGAAGGTTGTAATTCATTGTCATATGATTCTATCAATAGTATTAAGTTTGAAATACTTAGAGTATATATAAATGATGAGTTGAATCATGGGTTTTGAGTTTACTGAAGCCTTAAGACCTAAACATAAAAAGTAGGAAATTAGACTTAGAAGGAAAAATTGTATATATTAAGTTTTATGATTTAAAGTAAGTGGTTTCTATTTATGGTGTTATGATGGAATGCCAACCTCTAGACCTCTTATATGAGCAAGACTCCAAGGCCTTTGAAGCTTAGCAATGTGCATAATAACCTTACAACCGATCGAGGATGAGTATTTGTACTAACATGGTGACTGGTTGAATTCTCTTGTAGCCTCATCCATTTGTGCAGTAGTTTGAGTTAATGAAGTCTTTACAATGGAACTCAAAGCTTCTTCCATTACGACGAACTTCCCCAGTCCCAAGCTCCTTAATTAAATTGCTTACATGTCAACTAAACCCCCATCCACTGACAATCTACCTACAGAGGTTCAAGTTCCCTTATCAATCCAATGAAGACCGGCCTATCACCACTATATGCCTTGAAGATAGACCCAGTCCTAATCCAAAGCAACTCAGCCCCAAGGAGATTTGTGCCAATAGCATTCTAACATGTGTTTCCTTTTCATGACAATAGTATTATATCCTTCTACTTATAATTGTCTCATTTACCCTTTCCAAAATATATTAGGTTAACACATTATTTATTTACTCTTTTTGTAATTTCCTTTTCCTTAAATGTTGTGCTAGAGACTTCCTATAAATAGTCTTTTTTTTTTTTTTGCATAGTCGTAACTAGCTATTAAATGATACTTGAATATTCTCCTTCTTGTGAGACTTTCCTAAGTTAACTTCGACACTCTTATCTAATTCCTTTGGTAGTAGGGAATTAGTAGTAAGTAAACCTTAATCCTTAGCTTATGGGTCAAATCAAGTGAGAATTAAGTCGTATTAGGCTTTCTAGTGCATCATATCCATAAAGTAGCTTTATGAGGCTACTAATTTTAGTAGACCTCATATCCCCTCTAATATCTCAAAAAATCCACCATTATTATGGTAAGACCTAATGGTAATACAGCTCTTAGGCACAAGATGTTAAATGTGAAATAGATTAAAAATACTTGAACTTTATATTTGAATGACAGATTTAAGTTTAAAATTAACCATGTCCATACATTAGGGATGACATAACGACCTTTCTTAAGGTACCAAGATTTCAAAAAATATTAGACATTAAGACACTTAAAAGGTAGGGCATTACAAAGTGGTATAGAGCACGGTTTTAAAAACTTAATAAATTGAAGTATCTTATAAGTAGAGATTCGATATAGTTTGAAGGATTTGATGAATCTAAACCAATTTTGAGAAATGGATTAAGTTAAGGTTTGGGAATTAGCAGATTAGAGTTGATTGCAAGGACAAAATTAAATAAGAATTTGAACTATATATGTGGAAACACATTTGGAGAAAGGAACAAAGTATACCTTAGGAGCAAATCACTTGGGATACGAGCAAGATGTGTGGGGTAGATGAGGTTATAGTTAGGAAATTTTTGTATAAAGTATTTAATTGTTATATTAATTGAGATGTTTGATCATAGTTTGCTTGTATTTAAATTTAATGACTACTTATTTGTTAACTCTTGATGTTTAACACTGTAATGAGTACAAAGGCTGGAGTAAGTTACTTTAATCTATATCCTAAATATGTCAAAGAGTTTAGTTATTAATTATTTTGAAATTGCAACTAAGAATGGATAAATCATCCCCTTGCTATGTGACAAGTGACCTTATATATATATATGTGGGAAGTAGATGGTTAAGTGTAAATGTAAGTGTTTCATAGCTACTTTTGAACTTGAATGTATGCAGTGACACACAATGAAGTAGGTCAAGAAATGGAAATACACGGTCTAATAAATTAATCTTACGATAGATGGGTAGTTACCATGCTTAATATGTAACTGTGTGGAGATAGTTTGGTTGTGCTAATTGAAGAATTGTTCTAATATATGTTAGCAAATCATATGACAAGTGATGCAATAGAGGCATTATGGATAGGTTGCTCATAACAGAAGGCTAAGATATGAATGAGCTAATTAAGGTTGTAGTCTTAAAGTGAACTTATGATGGGAATCAACCTCCAACCATATCCAAGTCGAGGCCTATCAATGTTTGTCGAGGCCGAGTTGTAGTTAGAAGGATGAAAGGAAGGAAAATAAACACTTGGCATCAACTTTATCATCAATCAAGGTGCCAAGAAATAGCAAGATCGAGTACTCGAGACCAAAGAACCACTCAGTACAACATCGAGAGACTCATGTTGACTGACTCTAGAGCTTAGCAATTATGGGTTAACCTTTCTGATGTCTCGGCCAAACCACGCGAGACTTCAAGGACTCTTTCCCGAACCTGCACATTCAACTGTTGACTTCGTCCGATTTTGATACTAGACCTCTTAAGACATGCTAACTTCCTTTGTAAAACATACAGTTTTGTATTCTTGTACATGTTTTCTTTTATTTTATTTATAACCCCAATTCTTTAAGGTTTAAGACCTTATACATTATTTACAGTTTTGCCACTAAGGTTTAGGACTTATTATAAATAGTAAGATTTGCACTAAAAGAGACAGCGACATATAGATAGGGAAGATATTCCCTCACATATAGAAAGTAAAACTTTCCTCTTTCGAGCAAGGCTATACTTGAGCTAATAGAACTTGCGTTTGCTGGATTATTGAGTATCGATTACTCTCTTTAATCTCTTTCTATTCTTATCAATCTTATACTTAAGATTGTGGTGAACCCCTTTCATTGAACCTATTAATGAGTTATATCTAACCTTTATTTGAATCTCGAGTGACATTTAGTGTTTATGAGTTGTATCGAACTCTATTTTGAGCTCAAATCCTTAATTGTGTTTGTGTCTTGGTGAGTTATATTTATTTACATTCATCATAAAAAAACCTTCCTATTCTTCATACCTATTTTTCTTTTGGAATCCTAAATACCCATTTTAGGTTCCCAACTCACTGCTATTTCTTTAATTCCTATCATCTTGGTATTAGAGCTTTGGGGAGATACGCATACTAGTGTTCTTCAAAGTAGATTTGTAGTTCTAACATTTTTGTTAATCATTGTTTTGTAGTGCAATGTACTATTCGTAGTAGTCGTAAGTAGTTACAGAAGTTGAGTAGTAGTTGTTTCTAGGTTGTTGTTATTATGTTTTGTTGTTTGTTCAATTCTCTAGTCAATTACTATACGAACAAGAATGTCAAAGGATAGCGTCAACAACATTGGTGATAGTCTTTATAGAAGCTTAAGGCGATGTGTTAACAACTTAGAATATCAGATTCAGAATCTCACTAACTCTATCCAAGAACTCACTAGATTAGTCAGAGGCCGCAAACGGGATGGCCAAAAGGAAAGAAGGGAGAGAACACCCACAAGTGGAAGTAGCTCTAATGACTTTGATCATGATGATCGATAGTGAAGAAGAACTGTCGAATCGAAAAGGAGAGAAAACTAACCCTAGCCAAGAAGAAGAAACGAAAGTAGTGTTGACTCTGAAACAAATCAAGAAGCTCAAAGAAGAGAGCTGAGGTCGAGAAGGAACATAGCCGAGCAGAGCTCTAACAGAAATATCCGAACTAAAGTGAATCAACCAGCTTAGAATGCAAGGGATGAACCTTGAGCACTTAGTCGAGGACTTGACAATGTTAAGCTGAAACTGTTGACCTTCTGTGGAAGTAACCAACCTAAAGAGTTCCTTGATTGGGTTCCCCAAGTCGAGAAGTTATTCGAGTGCTGCAAGTGTGATGATCAAGCAAAGGTTAAGTTAGCTTCATTATCCCTTGTTGAATATGCGAGTCTTTGGTGGGATAAGCTAGTTGCTAAGCAAGATACTGAAGGAAAGGGGCAGATCAGAACTTGAAGGCTCATGAAGAGATTAATGAACCAACGCTTTGTGTTAACTTATTTCAAGCAAGAGATGCTCCATACTTTCCAGCACTTAAGACAAGGTCGAATACTATTGAAGAGTATTTGCAAGAGTTTAAGACCTTGATGATGAGATGTGAGATTACCGAGCCATAAGACCGTACCATTGCCAGATTACTGAGTGAACTCCAAGACGACATTGCGGCTATAGTTGAATTGTAGCCATTCAACTCTTTGGATGAGCTAATTAATTTGGCATTAAGAGCGAAGAGGCAAAGGAGAAGAAGGCATCAGGGGTCGAGTAGCTAACCTTAACAAGGTAGCCTTGAGCCTGAGAGGTATGCTGAGAGAAGGCAAGAAAAGAAGATAGAGAAACTAGAGTCTAGTCGACCTATCCATGCCAAGAAAATGATTACCAAGAAAGAGAAGGCACTCAGCAACAAGGCTTGAGAAGTAAAGTGCTTCAAGTGTTTAGGCTACGGACACATTTCATCCTAATGTCCAAATAAAAAGGTCGTGGTCTTAAAGGGCAAAGGGCCCGAAGCTTAAATCGAGAGTCAGAGTGACAAGAGCTTGGATGACCAGTTGATAGAAGAAAATATCTATCTCAAGGACTTAGATAAACTCTTAGCTATGGCCATAAGAGCTGACTTGAGGGCAGATCCTAGATAAAGGGAAAATTTATTTCACATGCAGTACCTAGTGAATGAGAAGACTTGTTCCCTGGTTATCGATGGAGGTAATTATACCAACGTCATTTCTGCTGAGTTAGTAGAAAAGATGAAATTGTTAACCTACCTGCATCCCCTACCTTATGGATTAAAATGGTTTAATGATAAGGGTATGGTCCATATGCATAAAAGAGCGTGGATCGCATTCAAGGCAGGGCAGTATGAGGATGAGACTGACTTCAACATGGTGCTTATGAATGTCGCGAATCTACTTCTTGGTCGACCATAAGAGTTTGATCGGAAGGTGATCTATGATGAATTCCTTAACACTTACACTGTTTAGAAGGATGGGAAGAGCTATCTCTTAACCCTGATAAGCATTGAGGAAATCCAGAGACACTTGACCCCTATGATAAAGCGAAAAGGGAGAAGGAGCTTATTCAGCATCCTGGTCCATTCTCAACACTTAACATCGAGGATGACTTCCTTTCAAACCCGCAGTAATAATGAGAATTAACCTTCGACCATATCCAAGCCAAGGCCTATCAATGCTTCTAAGGTTGAGTTGCAACCAGAAGGACGAGAGGAAGGAAAATAAACACTAGGCATCAACTTTGTCATCAGCCAAGATGCCAAGAAACCGCAAGGTCGAGTACTTGAGACCAAAGAACCACTTGGCACAGCATCAAAAGACTCATGCCAATTGACTTTAGAGCTCGGTAATTATGGGATGACCTTTCTAATGTCTCGGCCAAACCATGCAAGACTTTAGGGACTTTTTCTTAAACTCACATATCTAACTACCAACCTCGTTCGGTTTTGATACTACACCTCCCAGGACATGCCAAGTGACTGTACGCCAACTTCCCTTATAAAACGTACAATTTTGTATTCTTATACATGTTTTCCTTCATTTTATTTATAGGCCTGATTCTTTAGGGTTTAAGGCTTTATACATTATTTACAATTTTACTACTAGGGTTTAGGACTTACTATAAATAGTAAGATTTATACTAAAAGAGACAACGACATATAGATAGGGAAGATATTCCCCCACATATAGAGAATGAAACTTTCCTCTTTCGAGTAAAGTTGTACTTAAGCTAATAGAGTTTGCGTTTGCCGGATTATTGAGTGTCGATTACTCTCTTTAATCTCTCCCGTGTTCTTATCAATCTTATACTTAGGATTATGGTAAACTCCTTCATTTGAATCTGTTAGTTAGTTATATCTAATCTGCATTTAAATCCCAAGCGACATTTAGTGTTCGTGACTTGTATCAAACTCTATTTTGAGCTCAAACCCCTGATTATGTTTATGTCTTGGTGAGTTATATCTATTCACATTCACCATAAAAAATCCTTCCTATTCTTCATACCCATTTTTCTTTTGGAATCTCGAATACCCATTCTGAGTTTCAGACCTGCTACTATTTCTTTTATCTTTATCATCTTGAATACCCATTCTAAGTTCCTGACTCACTACTATTTCTTTGATCCTTATTAACTTGAGTATAAAGGGGCAAACCAAAGTGTGGTTTTCAACTAAGTGAATCATAAGGTATATAAGAGATGAGATTTAGAGTAAATTAAGCACCAATCACTATTAGTATGCTTATGGTTAAGCATAGTACCTAAGTTTGATGTGTACTTAAACTCATAAAAGTTGATGTGCTATGAAAGTATTGTAAGCAAGAATGTTTTTGTATATGTGTGACTATTGAAGGTGCAGCTCTAAGTTAAGTTAATGATTATGATGTGATGAAATAGACTTAAAGGTCTTATAACTGGCTTGGTTAAGCTAGTCGCGATTATCAGTTTCATAGTATATAGTTTACTTAAGTCTTTTGCTACCCTCTTGGCTATCTCTAATTATGTTTAGACTCTTTTATGACTCTCTAGGTTATTGCAACGCCCCAAAACCTGGAACATTACAGTCTGTCACGTGTTCCTAGCCTTTATTGACACGTCAAGTATTTAGAAACTTACGAAATATCCAAGATCTACAAAGTAATTACATAAAATCTACCAACTTACAATTTAATAACTTCGAATGTGAAATAAGAGTAGGCCATCAACCACTCAATCTCCACAAATGCCATACCATCTCATAACTGAAATCTAATGTAAAGAAAGAACTTGAAATAAATGCACCAACCTAATAAACTAGAGTCTCCTAGCTCTCACAAAAGTCAACCTACTAGGTATCACCAACAAGAATCATAAGCGACTCCATAACAATACAACTCCATAATTATTCAAATACATAAAAAATAAACATAAGTCCACTGAGTTTACACCTGGAACTAATCTATGAAGTCCCTATGCCATCATCATAGTAATAATGGTCTCCTCTTCATCACATTACAGATAATCACAACTGGAGTCCTCAACAAAAACCCCATCACATACCTCATAACTTGAACCTGTGGCTAAAAGACAATAATCAGTATAGGGTAAGCTAATAGCCAATACAAGATACCATACACATGCACATGAACATACATGTAATAAGACAAGCATACACATATAAGTATCATTATAAATAGAACAAACAATCGATTTTAAATCTTATCATTGAGTCCATAAACAACACAGTCTCAGCATCGTAAGACTTAAGGTTACTTATGATCTTTATACATACAGTATATAAATACTATATAGGTATTGATGTTAGGTCCTCCCTAATCACCTAAGTGCTAAAAACCATCTTAGATCTATTTGGGTCATTTCAATACAAGACTTTACTGGGGATAATATCGCATAAAGATCACTAGGTACCTTACAAACACCACTGGACCTGACCAGTAGATGGTCGAAACCAAGTGCAAGCAGCAAATAATTAAGTCTAAGATTCATTTAAATCTGGTTAATGTACACTAATCTAGTTTACATAATCAACAAACATGTATCCCATACTTGGAGCTCTTATCTCAAAAGATCCGACACCACGTGTTCTCTAGTACCTGTTGAAAATATAATTGCTAACTTAGAATTTAATAATTTTTGTAACTCAATACTTTTTTCTCCTAAACTCTACCCTCTACTTCATACTCTGAGTTTCCAAACCGCACTCCGTTCATCTTTCTAATATCCCCTAATATAAACACACAAATGGCATACACGTTGATAACACCCACATACGCTCATCCTCACACCGATTGTACACATACACATACATTTACGCTGACAACACACATACACACTTAACCTTGTGCCATACCTAACGTACGCATAAATACATACTTCATACACATGTCACCCAACACTAACACACCATGTCCATTGTATGCCATTTACACACACCGCACACTGTTACATGATCACAACTGCACACACAATTACCCATACTACATGGTGTATAGAAATTCCACAATATACATACAACCATTGAAAATCAAAATGAAAAGTACTTGTAAAAATAGTGCAAAAGCTTGACTTACTGTTGGTTTCTTAGTGCATTAACACTAACACTCCCACTAGTGATTCTTGTGCCACTCCTTTGAAAAGGCACTATTTTCTTGAGTTGCCTTTGTCTAGATAAGAAAAAAAAAAACAAATTTCTTCAGAGAACAAGTGGTTACTTACTCAGTTTCGAATTTCCTTTGCAAAAACTCACTTTTTGCTTTGATTTCTATCCCCTAACTCCTTAAATCCATACCTATAAACATTCTTGAGAGTTCTTCTTTAAGTTTTTTTATAGGGCACATAATAGAAACTATATGGAATGGTAGGGGAAGAAAATAACATAGGGGAGAGATATGAGTTTGAATATTTTCCTTGGATAAGTTTGCTCTTGGTACTTAAAGCTCATTTACATGCCATACCAATATTTAAATCTTTTTCTATTATAACATTGTCCCTGCTATTTCTAGCAAATTACAAGTTATATTATGTTTTCGAGCCTTTATTATATTATGACATTCCTTCTATTATTTTATATTTCTAAAATTTTATTATTATTATTGTATAAACTCTTTTTTTTCTTCTTCTAAGTTTAGGTTTTACAACTATCTATCAGTTATGTTTAAAGTCATTCCACGACTCTCTTAGCTATGTTTTAAGTCTTCTATGACTCTCTCATGGGTTTTTAAGTTTAGTAAAGCTTTAAGAATTAAACTTAAAAAGCTGGAAATCCAACTGAGAAGACAAACTTATATACATTGAGGTTTATGATTTAAAATGGTATTATATGTGAAATAGTTTGAAAATCCTTAAACCTTATGTTTGAATGACCAGCTTAAGTTTGCAATTAGCCTTCTCCTTATTTTAGAGATAGCATACCGATCCTCCTTCAAATATCATGATTTTGAATAGTATAGGGTATTTGGACACTTAAAAGGCAAGGCGTTACCTTAGGAATTTGATAAAAAAAACTAATGACATTTGATTTTTCAAAAAATGGCTTGGTTTGTGAACTATTTTGACTAATTCTGATTTTATATACGATTCTTTCTTTAATTACATTTATTGTTGATAAAAATTCTTAATTGTATGATGCTAAGTCTTGAAAATTTTCTAGTTAATATTTTAGTATATTCATATCTAGAAAATAAGTCCTACTATCTAGTTATGTTGTAAATTAGTTTCTGAAGCACAATTGAGGGTACAATGGCAAATGAAGCAATTGAAGTAGCATACACTTCATCATATATCATCATGTAGATTTAGCAATTTGTAGGGTAATTTGCACATAATGGTGATGGAAATTTTTAAGTAAAAAAATTTGGATTTGTATTAATTATGTATGACATATAAATGGGCTACTCATTTGACTTCCAAGGTGAATTTGCATAATAATTGCATTTTCTTTGTTTTCCTCAAATGTTTTTAATTTTTTCTACATTCATATTCTAATTTATATTACGTGGAGTTTTAATTTATAGAGAGTGGAAAAATTTTGTAATATAAGTATGGCTTTTGATTTCAGGAGAATGGTGAAAAGAATGATTATCATTCCATAATGAATTCATTTTTAAAGCATAAGCATTTTTTATGAGCTTCATCAGTTTTAAGTAACATAAAATGAAAGAAAAAATAATCAAATTGAAGTTTCTAATGGAACTTTTTTTTTAATAGAAAGGATAATATAATATTATCTATACTCACTGTTATATTAAGAGAATATGGATTATTGACTCCATATGTTGCAATATATAGTTTAAAATGTAGTTATTCTTGATAATTGCTATATACCTCATATTTAAATTGTTTTATTGAAAGGAAAAAAAAAAAAAAAAGACTTGAGTACCGGATAGAGAAGTTATGGTTTCTCACTCTCAATCTCTCTATTTATACACCAATTTTTTAATTTCATAAAAAAAAATTTATTTTTTCTCATGAAATAAAACTACCACTAGTTCTTTTTTCCTTAAAGGTCCAATTGCTACCACCACCAAATCATCCGCACATAAAATAAAATAAATAAATATATAGAAAAATTGCACTTGTTGTGTTAAGTATTATTATCCGATGAATACTCCCATGAGTAGAAATGCAATCCTACAAATTTTCAATAAATTTGACTTCCTAGTTTTCTTTTTCCAATACCCGCTCCCTTTTGTAATTCTTTGTTTAGTATTAATGATATACTAATTCAAATTATAGACATTGCGACTTTAATTGATTTTTCTAGTTTATGCTTTTGTATTGCTTTCATCATTAATTAAATCTTGACTTTTTGTCCTAAACTTTTGCAAGTTAATGATTCCAATAGCTATAAAACATTCTGAATCAAAATAAGAACATTTTTTTATTTTTTTAACGAATCATTCTCTTTCAATTGTAAATAATTCTTACTTTCTCTCATAGATTATTATATCAAATATCATTATATCTTTTCTCTTATTCTTTCCATACTTAAGGAATTGCATTTTACCATTTTGTAAATATGGAAAGAATTGCAATTTCTTTTTTATTTTTTTCCTTTTTTTTTTGAGTGATTGTTAGAAGTTTTTACCTTTACATTGTCTACCCTATTATCCTTTACATTTTTCTATATCATTATTACATTTATGTAAACTTCGCCATTAATTGATGTTAACAATCATCAACATGATTTTTTATAATTAACACCTATAAGACTCAATCATCCTTATAGTTCCGATTATCATAAAATGTATGTCTTATTATTGTATAAATGCAATATCCATACTCTCTTCTTCATATTTAGTTGTCATAATCCTCTTATTGTTTACTTAATCATTCTTTATTAGCTTTTTTTTTTTTTTTTTAAAGAGGTATAAATTTTTTTTTCTTGGTGAACTAAAACTTCATTAAAAACATCATAGTCAAAACATAACACTTCATATTAGTTGTTCATCACGAGAAACATCTTCCCCCATGCTATTAAAAGGGAAACTAACATCACAATAGAAGTCTTTAACAACAAAATCAAAAAGAAAAATTGGGTCATAATGCATAAAAAAGAAGTTTTTGAGTTGATGCGAGTCCCTCTTTAGCAAGCTTATCTACAACTTGGTTTGCTTCACGGCTTACTCTGCAAAAAGATATATCAGGGAAAGAATTAATACGCTATAAGCAATTCTGGAGGGAGGGGTGACTTGCTGTACAGTGGGATTCCTAATCCATTCTAGAGCTTGTTGGGAGTCGACTTCTATAATTATCTTCTCACGGTTTAGTCTTGCAGCCAGCATTAGTCCTTCAGTAATGGCCTAAAGTTCAGCTTGGAGTAGAGAATCTGCAATAATTTGCTTATAAATTCCTCCCATAATTTGACCTTCTTCGTTCCTACGAACTGCTCCAATTCCCGCCTTCTTATCATTTTCTCCTTTTGCACTATTATAGTTAACCTTTATCCATCCTTCTTTCGATTTCTCCCAAGTTTTCTCTATGGTCTATCTACCCTTTTTGAGCACGCAGCCCTATGTCTTGTCCACCATTCATTTGCTGTCAGTCGTATTTTCATAACACAATTTTTATCCCTTTCCTCTGGTCTAAAGAATCTTTTGTTCCTTTCCATCTAGATATATTTTAAGGCTAGAAGCACTTTGACTGCTGTAGGGGTATTCTGCTGCTTCCATAAATTCTTTTCCATCTACATGATTTCCTCAACTAGTCACTACATTCAGTAAGAGATTACTCTCTGTTTGGAGTGTTCAGTCCGATGAGGTGCTAGAGCTCTCTGGTCCATTCACAATTGATGAAGATGTGTGGCACTGATTCTTCTTCTTTTCTGCATAAGGGACATTCGAAACCCACGTGAATGTTCTTCTTTTGTAAATTATCCTCTGTTGCCAGTCCATTATGGAGAATACGCCATAAAAGGAAATGGTTTCTTGGTGCTGTAAGGGTTTTCCAAACCCACTCCCAGTTTTCGTCATTTGGCATTTCCTCATCTCGGCGAAGTATAGAGTAGACTGAATTTGTCGCTATCTCCTTGTTTATCTTGTAAGGCCAACTCAGAACATCCTCCAATTCTTCTTCCTCCTGTAACATTACCTCACTCAAATTGTTGTGTATCATTTGGTCAATCCGGTACCTAATCATTTCTTCCTTCCTTCTTGAAATGTTATGCCAAACCTACTGCATGGTCAACACATGATCAAACTTATTTAGAGGGCCATATAGCCAAGATGTTATCCTTCCATTTTTTAACCAGTTCCTATCTAAAAGGGTGTGTTTTGGCCAGTTTTAAGATTTATCTTGGCTTTAGATTCCATCTAATCCGTTGCTTGTTTCAATTCCTTGAAGAATGGGGGTCCACCACTTTTTATTCTTCCTTCAAGTTGGAGTTTATATTTACTTTTGATCAGATTCACCCACAACGAGTCCTTCCTCTTAACTTGCTAAGAGAGTTTCACAAAATTGGGCTTATTCCTCTTTTTAATGTCAAACATCCTTAGACCTCCCTTCTCCTTGGGATTCTTTATTTTCTGCCATCCTACCCAGTGGATTTTGCCTTTCTCAGCGAAGATCCCAAAAAATAAAAATTATGGCAGACTTTCTGTAGCTAATTTGCAAGACTTGAAGATATAGGGATAGCTTGGGAGTAATAATTTGTTATGCTTTCAAGCACAGATGAAATCAATAGCTTTCAACCAACCATATTGAGAAGATTAGCTTTTCACCCCACTAACTTCTATCTCATTTTTTCCAAAATAAAGTTCAAATCCTTTCCTCCAATCACCTGCCTTCTTTAATGGGAATTCCCAAATATTTACCTATGTTGAAATCTTGTTTGAGCGCCAAAAGATCAATGAGGTGTTCCTTCGTCTCTTTGCTAGTATTTCTTCAGAACAAAATACTAGACTTATCATAATTTATTCATTGTCCCGATATACTGTTGAATCCATTCATAACCTTCTTCATAATATCGACATTATCTTCTATCGCTTCACCCGTCAAAAGGAGGTCATCTGCAAAAAACAGGTGGGAGAAGCACATATTGGTTCCTCGAAGCTTAATTGGCTTCCAGGCGCCTTCCTCAACTAGAACATGTATAATCCTACTTAATAGCTACACATAAAGAATAAAAATGTAAGGGGAAAGAGGGTCACCTTGTCTCAATCCTCGATTAGGAGAGAATTCGTCTGCCATTGTATCATTAAGTATTATTTGATACTTAACAGTTGACATACAAGATCCAATAAGCTGAATCCATGTGTCCGAAAAATTGAGGCTGTGTAGGACCATTCGCACAAAGTCCCACTCCATTCTATTATAAGCTTTCTCGAGATCAAGTTTCATTTCCATCCAAGCTGTCCTTCCAGATCTTTTATTTAACAAGTGCGAATTTCTTGAAATATAATAATTTATCTCTTGAGGCTCTACCCGGGATAAAGCTAGCCTATTCCCGGCTGATAATGTCACTCAATAAGGGTTGAAGTCTATTAGTCCAATCATTTTGTAGGGTATAACAACCGTCCGCTCATAAGGTTTTATGAACCCCCATTCCAATTATTATGGGCTCTTCGGACAAAATGCCTATATCTGTAGTAAGGAGATCTTCAAAGAAACATTTAAACAGCTTTTGAATCCCTGCTTCCTTGGTCACTCAGTTACCTATGGAGTCAAATAGACCACAGATATGGGATTTGGATCTTCTGGCCAAGACACTCGCGTGAAAAAAGCAAGTATTACATTCTCCATCTATAATCCATTTAGAGCGAGCTTTCACAGCCCACAGGAGTTCTTCCTGCCGTAATAACCGTTCAAGTTACATGTGAAGATCATGCTCTCTGTTAATGAGTTCCTACGTGGGGTTTGAATACAGGATTTTCTTTAAGCCAAGCAGGTTTTCCTTAATTTCCCTTATCCATGGAGGAACATATCCAAAAACTTCCTTATTCCACTATCTTAGATCTGTAATGAACTTCTGTAGGTCATCAAGGCAACGAAAGTGAGTGCTATTCCATGTCAACCCTACCCACTTTTTAAAATCGGGGTGTTCAAGCCACGTTGCTTGAAAACGAGAATTTCCTTCCCCTCGAATTTTTGGGAGAATATCAAGCAGAATAGGTAAATGGTTTGACTGGTTGAACAAAAGATGGAAGATTTTAGTTTCAATCCACATTGTTTTGTCTCTTTTATTTATTGTTATTTTGTGCTTTTTATTAATTGAGGTTTTAAGATAATTGAAACTTCAAAGATAGTTGTTTCTAAAAAGGGCATATAGGTTCTATGGATTCCAAACCTAAGTATTGAAAGCGTTAGAATATTAAAGTTTTACTATGATACAAAAAATTCACATAACGGGTATAATCGTTGAAAGTTGTAATGTAATTTGCATATACAAGTACTGCTAAAAGCATCGAAATGAATAGAAGTATTGACAAAAATAACAAAGCGAGAATCACGATATGATTTTATATTAGCTAAATGTATACGTATATTATATATTATATATATATATATACATACTACCTTAGTTAATTTGTACGACCTAAATTAATTGTTTATAAGTTTAATTAATATCGATAATTTTGAAAATACTCATCCCAATAAAATAGGAGTTCAAAATATCAAAATTAACTAGAGAGGAACGTATTGCACCTTACATCAGGAGAATATACTATATATTGTTCTGATTAACTGACACAAGATAATTAATCCAGTACGATCAAATACAATCGATAATTACCACTTACAAAAAATGGAGTTGAAAGCTTAAATATTCAATCAATAATTTATAGCTTTGTAACAAGTTCATTTCATATCTCATATATATATATATATATACACGCACATACAGATACATATACATATATACACACACATCGTGTTCTGTCTTGATTGACTTATATGAAATGAAACATACATAGTATGAGTTGCATAAAAAGGGTTACCAGTCCTACCAAGTACCTTATTAATTTTAATAAGTATTATTTTAAAAAAGATATAAAAGCTTGTATAGTTACGAGTTAATATGAAACTTTTTAATATGCGCATATCTATATTATTTACACTATTTCTCGAGGCTATATGTATAAGATAATAAATATGATCGGTATATATTCTAATTGATAGAGTAAATAAATTTAAAATCTCCAAGATGTAAAATGTATGACAAAGAATATTTAAATAATTAGAGTTTCTAGAAAATCTTCTCTAAATAAAAAATAATAAAAAACTAAGAAGTTTACGCCCCAATCCCCACTATAAGCCAAAAATCCTTTCATCTTTATTCAAATTTAAAATTTTTACTTATTTCTTATAATACTACCCCTAAATCCCCATAACTCCCTTCATCCAATTAAAATTCTTATGCATGAGAATTAGGAGTGTAATTGAGTTGAGTTGAACTGATACAATAGTAAGCTTGAGCTTGACTTTGACCTGAAAACTCAAAACTCGAACTCGGCTCGAGTTCAATCGAGCTTTAAATTTTAAACTTGAGCTCGACTTAAAAATATATATAACAAATTTAACTTAACTCAATTAACTCGATTAAGCTTGAAATTTTGATAAAATTTTTCTACTCAATATCAAATTCTCTTATATATGAATAAATTAAAAATATATTAAAATTATATTAAGTTTGATTAAGCTTACAAGCCTGATAAGCTTAACATTCTAAAGCTTAAGCTCAATTAGATTCAATTACTACTCTTAAGTTCAAGCTCGATTCGACTGTCATTGAATCAAATTTAAGTAAAATTTGACCCGAACTAAAATAGCTTGCGAAGCAGCTTGATTCATTTACACTCCTAATAAGAACCCTCCCTTTTCCCTAAGCATGGAACTCTGTGGTGCTGCTACTTAAATATCTCTCATTTTCCTAAGCCACTCATTAGAGCCCTTTAACTCCTCATTTCGTTTTCCCTCCCATTCGTATCCTTCCTATTTCTTTTTCTTTTCTTCTTCATTCCAATGTCCTACACTATAAGTTCGTCTTGGAGAAAAGATTTTCCCTAACGTTGGTCAAGCATGACATTTAAGAAAACAAAGTCCAGTTCCATCGATTGCAAGGTCGGTTCATCTCGATTTCCTTTACCAACAAGCATTATGCATGCTATTATTGAAAACTTACTTTAACTTCTGTCTTTGATATTTATTTTCATGATTTTTCTTTTTAAAACCCTAACATATATTAGAAGGGCCTATTAGTAATTTACTGTATGAGAAAAAAAGTAGGTAGACTATTGATCCAGTTCCATCAATTGCAAGGTCGGTTCATCTCGACTTCTTTTACCAATAAGCACTATGCATGCTATTATTGAAAATTTATTTTAACATCTGTCTTTGATATTTATTTTCATGATTTTTCGTTTTAAAACCCTAACATATATTAGGAGGGCCTATTAGTAGTTCGCTGTGTGGGAAAAATGTAGGGAGACTATTGGTTTGTCCATTTTTAGTAACATGCTATATTGAGGGTGCAAGTGAGATTATAGGCGGACCACTGATCTACTTATGTGTCTGTGTGTTTTTTTTTTTTTTTTTTTTTAAATGGTATAACCACCTTCTCGGATTTGATCCTTCCGTGGTTGTGAGCATAATAAATTGAAACTTTTAACTTTCCTTTCTCTGTGCACGCGTGGAATAATGAATACCATACCCATTCCATGCATGTCGTTTTCCTGCATTGAGTAACCCTTCCCTAGTGTTTAATAGTCAAAACAAAGTGAAATTAGTGTTCTGTAGCTATTAAATTTATAAGATTTCTTTAGAAATAGACTTGTTGGTAACAACGTTAATTTCTATAAGGATATTTTACAATCGGATAGCGTATATGACGATGGGTTATTATGAAAAACCCAAATTTTTACATCCATGTATCCTGCACCTTTTCTATAATCTAACAATATGATTTCTGTGTGTAAGTATGAGTTTCACTTAACTCATATTCTAAATTATATGTCAGTTAGATGATAAAAAGAGTAAACGTACAATTTACATTACGTTTGGTAAACTTAAGAAAAGCGGAAATCAATGAAAATAAGTGGTAAAGAAAAAAAAAAAGAGAGAGAGAGAGATTAAAGGAAAGGAAATGAGAGAAAATATGATATTCATTTTTTGTTTGAATTTTTAAGATGGAAATGTAAGGAAATATTTCCTTTCTATATGTTAGTGATGAATAAAAATATCCATAATATTATATATTCAATTTAACTTTTCTTTTAGAGGTATTTTTGTAATTTTATTTAATTTCCATCTATTTTCATCATTTTCTCCCTAAAAATAAAGAGAAAGCAATTGACTTTAAAAGTGGAAATATTTCCACTGATTTCTCTCCAAATCTATCCATTTCCATCCGTATTTTTAATACCTAAATAGAATGTTACTACTAATTACCTTTAATTTCAGTAGATTTCTACCATCCTAAATACAGTGTTAATTTATAGTCGAGCTTGTTATGATGTTTACGATTATGAAAATAATGCTGGATTCACTATAGTTTCTTATTTCAGGATTCGATGTTTGAATGTCTCTGCACCCTTACCCAAACCCCTATAAAACCCCACCCCGCGTACCGATTTTGGAAGTTAAAATGCCCATCTCTAACTTCTGATAGCGCTAGTAAACCCAAATGAACTATTTCCAATGCGATTGAGTTTAATTTCTTGAAAATTAAAATATGGACAGATCGGAAAGGGTATTCTCATAATCCGTATTGTGCCTGTAAGTGGAACAAAAATAAGATTCATAAATGATTAAAAATTTTACTCATGACCATATTAAATTACATAAATCTATTTGCAATCTATTACTATATATGCTATTCGTTTGTCGATGGAACTTGAATATTTTTTTTAGAAATTTATATAAGTCACACCCTCTCATGTTGTTTTTACATAATTTTATTTATTGAATATGAAGTATTCTTGTATGTAATGTCATACCCCAAAGGATAAACTCGATGTAATAGACCTGCCATATGCATCATAGAGTAGTGGCCAATTCCCCTATTATCCAAAAACGGCCTAATAATGAACATAAGGCTTTGCTTTCACATGAACTATTCAATGCAATTTGATTACTATAGTGTAGTGGACTTGTACTAATAATGATGTGTATCATGTTTATGTAGGACTTAGTATCCTACATAGGGTATCATAGACTCGATAACACTTGTAGGAAACAATACTATCACCATTCAATACATAATTTCCTATCACTACATCTTTAACCTATTAGCACGAGTGTTAGTGTTCATTTCACATGTTAAAAACTCCCAATCATAACTTTGTTTAATTCACTATGCTTATCCAATCATCATGTGTACATATTCTCAATTCTCCTAATATGAGGAAATCTTTAATGTAGCAACACTTCATACTTGTCTCCACCTATATTTTCATTAACATCAATATAACTTCCGTGATACTTGGGATCTTTATATTTATACAATGCTTCATACAAACCAAAATACACTTAAATTCAATATCATGAACCAAGTTAGATATAATAAGTTATATAAATATATATAGGCTAGGTTTTGCAAATAAAAGAGTGAGGATCCTCTTAGACTTGCCTCTTGGACTCCCTTTGCCCTCAAAAGCCTTACTTACCTAAGATAAGATCGACGTGAGTCATAGGAAGCTAGTGCTTGTACATCATAAGGAAATTTATAGGGATGGGGGCAAAATCAACAATTTAGTAAGATCAACTCTCATATTACACAGCATGTCAAGCCAAGCAAGTTATCAACCAATATGCTATGTAACACTTGTCCATATGCAATGCACATTATCAAAAGATCATCTAGATATCTTGCAAGGGTTAGATTTACATCATTTGAAGCTACAAGGTTAAGAGACTATTCTTACACATCAGCTACAAATTATGAACTTGTAAATTCATTAGTGAGTCATCTAGGTTGTTCAATATTCACTTAATACTCCTAAGCTAGCTAGATAGGTCATTTCTATGCTCTGATTAGAGGGTACCATCTCCCCATGCAATGGTAGTTGCCAAAGGTTACAGCAAGGTAACATATGGAGAATTACCTCCAATTGGGCTACATCGTGTCAACAGCCTTCAAGAAGAGATGTAGGGGATGCAATCTATGTCTAGCTTAGTTTAATTTAGTTAATCCTTAATTAGTTTGATTTACATGGTGGCCAACAGGTTATAAATAGTAGATAGTGAACAATTATTAAGCAAAGCATCACAATCAAACCGTTTCCATATGGTCTAATGTGACCAAATGAACACATCAATCAACCACAAGCATATAATCCCTTACTAACTCAATATAAATTCCATTTATAAGCTAATAAACAATTAGTTTTAATAATCACAAACAAGTGTAACAATCATGAAGTATTACTCATTTGGACATCTTAACTAGTCAATCAAAGTAATCATCAAGCAAGTAGTTTTCTTGCTTAACATTCACCTATCATATGATGTTAAGAAGTCAGTACAAGTGCTTTTGAAATAAGAATTTAGCCTAAAAGAATGCCCTTAAAGTCCTCTATTTAACTTCAATTTTTTGTCAATAAGTCATTTCGTGCATCTTAGCTTGTTTTAACCTTATATTGGTTGTTTCTTATTAGAATTTTGCAAATAAATAATTGTTACGAAGTTTAGTGTAGTTTTAAGCTTTATAGGCCACACACATTTCTTGAGTTAAGGGAAGATGTAGTAAAATAGAACATAACAGAGCATTACAATATGTATGGTTAGGGATGTTTTAGTTCGATTCCCTTCTTACTACTTACTCTTTATTATATCTTAAGGCTTAACTAGATGAAAGTTGACCTCCACACATTTAAAACCATATTGAAACAACCATCTATTCCTTAAGTGGGCCTAGTTGCATGGGTAGCAAGTAGTGTAATTAAGTAGCAACATATTTGATCTATTACTACTTATGTTAATTGGTTATTACCTTATTTGCCGTCTTTAATTCTCAAACTCATTTAGATATTGAAATAGTGTTATATTTCTTCCTTTATAAATGTACAAGTGAGGTTTCCATTACTTCCATAGTCTTAGTTACCAAATGCAAATCTTAGAGTTGCACTTAATTTATTGTCTAGTTTATCTTTTGATTTCCATATTTTTTACCATTACTTCTTATCCTAAGTAGCAATAGAATTGTTGAGGTTGTGGTACTTAAGCATGCGCTCCAGCAGGTGCTTCTTGTCTATCTAATCTTTGCATAGTCAAAGCCTATTGTTAGGTCACAACTTACATTATGTCCCAAAATTGGTTTAGCCTTTGCTTTGTGTTAGGTTGAGCTACTCCTCCTTATTATGTCATCTACTCTTGTCTAGTTGTTATTAGGCTATGGTATACACCATGTCCTAAAGTTGGTTTAGCCTTTGCTTTGTGTTTGGATAAGTTACTCCTCCTTATTGTGCCATAGGCTCTTGTCTAACTAGTGATGGATTTTCTTAGGCTTGTTCTCAATGTAGTCGTCCTTGCTTACCTCATCTATAAAGTTATACATGGTTACTAAACTCTTTTGCATATATAACATAAATACTTCTATGGACATATCATCACAAATTTTTCTAAAAGATGCTTTTATTCAATACCCGTAGTAAAGCACAAACATAACATTTCATTCATATATGACTGTTATACTATGAGTCAAAATGGATCATTTATGACCAAAATTTGCTTTAATCCTATCACCAAGGCTATATTCACAACAAAAAGTTTTCTAAAAGCCCCATTCTACACTTAGAATATGACTTACTCATTGTATAGAAAAAAAAAAGGTTCATAAATACATCATATCAAAGACACATGTACAAAATAAAAGGGAACATCAAAAAGTCTTTTAAAGAAATGAAACATAGTTCTAAGTAGCTAGACGTCCAATAGGTCAAGTTGTCCTTCCCCAAGTACTTCTCATGATAGTATTAGGGAAATCCTTTAAACCTGTAAACTGTTAGTACAAGTGGAGATGGTGATGATGATGGCAAATGACCTAGGCTGGTTAGTCCTACAATAGTATTAGAGTTAAAAATTAAATCACTTTTATGTTTCCCATCATTCTCTCCTTTTGTTGCATAAACTTGATACTCACATTAAAACCCCATAGTGAAAAAATTGGTAAGGTTGAAGCGACACAATCCATGGTACATATGGCAATGCATAATCACTTCAATGTTCATATACTAGCTAAAGTTTTTTTATTTGATCCACTTACATAAAATAAGCACTATCAAGCATAAGAATGGGTACTTCATGTCTTACCAAGAATATAGTATTTTACCTTTCCTCTAGTTGGTTAATAGCCAAATATAAATTTTTTAACATTAGGTAACCGTAAAAGAAGAAACTCCACCTCTGACTCTAAACTCTACTTCCTCCAAAATTACTCTTCAATATCATTCTAATCCAATTCTCTAGCATTACAATACTTTATCAATGGATCACAGTATGTCAGTTCAATTCTACAATTGTGTGTTTGTAGCCAAAGGTGAGGAATGTTAGATTACTTTTGCAATAAAACCTAAGAGATACTTCAGTCTTATCGTTACCCCTTGAGGATGTCATGTGAAGATCTAGTAAGACATGGCATTCTAAGATCCATTAATTAAGTATTGTGATGCTAGAGAATTGGATTGATGGTATACTGGAGTGCAATTTTGGAAGAAGTAGAGTGCCTTCTTATGAGGCTATGCAAATTTTAGAAATTTTATCTTTGGCTTTAAATCAACAGGGGGAAAGGCAAATACTATATTCATGGTGAGACAAAATTACTCATTCTTATGCTTAATAGTGCTTATTTTTCTAAAGTAGATAAAGTAAGAAACTTTTGGCTAGTAAACAAACATTGGAACAATTATTGATTGCCAAATGCACTATGGATAACGTCTCTACTATCTCCACCAATCTTACCACTATAAGGGTTTGAATGTGGGCATTAGTTTTAGGTTGTAGGAACAATAAGAGGATAGGAAACATGATAGTAATTCAAGTTCCCGCTATAACACTATTATATGATAGATTAGCTTAGGTAATTCACCATCATCGTCATCGCCTCCACTTGCACCAACTATTAGTAAATTTAGAGGATTTTCTTGAAGGTGATATGGAGGGTACTCAATATTAGACAACTTAACCTGTTGGTTGTATGACTACTTAGAACCATGTTTCATTTTCTTAAAGGACTTTGTAATGTTGCCTTTTAGTTTGTGTGTGTGTTTGATATGATATATTATGAACCCATTTCTTTTTATGTACAATGCGTAGGTCATGTTCTTAGTGCTGAATATGCTGATCTCCATGCAAATTTAGTCATAAGTGATTTGTTTTGATTTGTAATATAGCAATCATATATGAATGAAATGTAATATTTGTGCCTTATTATGGATAATAGGTGAAAGCAACTTTTAGAAAGATTTGTGATGATCTATCCGTGAAATTATTTATGTTATGTATGCGAAAGGGTATAGTAACCATCCGCAATGGTTATAGATAAGGTAGAAGATGAAGACCTAGTCAAGAATAGGTACACTATAATCCATCACTAGCTAGTTGGTGGCACAACAAGGAGGAGTAACTCAGCTCAACACAAAGCAAAGGCTAAACCAGCTATGGGACATGATGTATGTTGTAGCCAAACAACAAACTTTGATTACGTAAAGATTGGATAGATAGGAAACACCTGCTGGAAGACCTACTTTAAGTACCACCACCTTAACAAGTTCCATCGCCTCTTAGACCTCTAATTTAGGAACTACTACTTGCATCGGCATTATTTCCACTTGCTCTATTGCCACTACAACCTCTAATAAAACCTTGTAATGCTTCCCAATCTAAAAGTCAAGAGAAGGAGCTTACTGCCAAAATTCTTAAGATTGAATTATTTCTTCAGTGGTACTTTCAAGAAGCCAAAAGATGTAGAAAATTGGATAGCCCAAGTGGAAAGATCATCTGAGGTTTTTAAAGTACTGCCACATCTAGAGATTGGGTGTGGCACATACTTGTCAAGACTTAAGGCTAGAACTTAGTGGTAAGGCTAGAAGAGAAGATTACCCTAACCTATTCTATGGAGGACCTTCCAAGAGGAATTTACGAAACATCACTTTCCAGGTAGTCTTAGAGAAAAATTGAACATAAGTCTAGTTGCTCTAATAGTTGCTTTCACATAAAGCAAAAGGAGCATAGATCGGTATGGACATGAGTTCAGTGGATTATCCAGTTTACTCTTGAAAGATATCAAAATAGCGACAGATTTAAGATGTAAATGTTCATCAATGGATTAGATCTTAAGATACATCAATAATTGACTGAGTTTAAGCAACCTATCCACATAACATAAGTGGGAAAAGCTCGAGTTCTCAAAGGGAAAGGAAGTGGGATCAAGGGTAACTAAAGCATAAAGGCATGTTATTAAAAAAGAGACACTTAGAAAGAGTTAGGCTTAGTAACAAGGGAAAGAAATTCATTCCTTCAAATGTAGTCAATAGACCATTCACACAATCTTTCACTTTAGGGGCCATGACATGTTGGAAATGTAAAGGAAAGCACACCCTAGAGAATGTCCTCAATTAAGGGGCAAAAACTTTAGAAGATTTAGAGTTAATGGCTTTTAACATCGATGAAGCATTGGATGAAGGATTAGTTATAGGTATGCCTAAGATGTTTATCTTCAAATCCCTTACTCCATGTACACTTATAATAGTCTTAATAGATAGTATAAATAAAATATACAGCAAAGCTAAGCATAAAATAAGAGAAAAAAGGGATAAAACATAATATATATATATATATATATATAAGTGTACCTACAGGCCTATAGTGATTTCGAATGAAGTAGTGATTAAGTGTCTAATATCAATAGTTTACAAAATAACTAAAACTGGTGTGATCATAATGAATACGAAGAAATATGAGGTCATATTGGGAAATGAATTGGATGACTAAAGTTCGAGCAAAAATAGATTATAGAACAAAGATTATCACTTGCATTACCCCTAATTGAAAAGAAGTAACATTTAAGGGAAGCATAGCAATGGGGAAAGACCTTGAGTTGATGTTGACAAAGGTGTGGGAGGAAAATGAATGTCAATATCAAAATTACTTCTTTGTATATGCAATGGACGGAGAGACAAAGTCAAAGAATTTAAATGAGATCTTAGTAGTAAGGGAATTTCTTGATGTATTTCTAGAGGAGTTATCAAGCTTATTGCTAGAAAGAGATATGGATTTTACTATTAAATTAGTGCGTGAAACCCAACCAATTTCAAAGCCACCTTATATAACAACTATTGTGGAATTAAAAGAGTTGAAGGAATAATGTCAAAACTTCTTAAACAAGTGTTAAACCTAGAGCTCACACTTTAATGAGAACAAAAACAATAAATCAATTAGGTTAAATCAAGATTAAGATTAGTTGAGAAAATTGAATCATATAAAACATGCAATTTATCAAGAATCAATTAACTTATCATGTAAAAAAGAATGTTTGGGTAATTGAAGTGCACTTCCTTTGTTTTGATCCTTTTTTTTTTTTTCAAGTAAACATCTAGAACAAGGACTGGCATCTAGATGCTATAATGCATGGTGCTGGGATGCTAAGCTTCTAATCAATCTCGTTTCCTCAATATATCTTGATACCTTCGACATAGCATCAAATGCTAAGCTTTTATAATAGCATGATCCTTAACATCTGAATGCTAAGTGTAGTGAAGTCTAGACACTATGCATAAACGTAATCGTTGAACAGCATTTTGATGCAATCGATTTGCTAGAAGATTTTCTCCAACAACCATATTGTTTAAGAAGCCATAACTACAAGTGTTTAGACAATTGAAAAACAATTAATAGAGCCAAAATTTGCAAACATTCTTTTATTTTTCTTTTTTAACATTTAAGTTGCCTTGTAATTATTTATTTGCATATATCTTGTAAACCATAGAATAGAGCCAAATTATTTTCACTTGCCTATTTCTTAAGAAAGTGCTCTATACTTGAGTTAAGTGTATTGAGGTGATTGTGAAGATTATATAAACATGATTGATTATAGGCTCTTAAGCCATTATGTTTGAAATTAGTGCATGAAGACCTTGATCAAAGTATTATGTGATCGTGGAGAGTAAGGCAATATAAACTTCACGTTAAAATTTTAAGCTTGATTTCTCTATCTCTAACTCTTACTCTTTTAATTTAGGCAATTCATTTGTTGTTTCACTATCTTGTTATTGCATTTATTTAGTTATTTGAATCAAACATTGGTATTAAACTGTAATTAGAGCAATAAACTCAATTCACAACACATACGGACTACAGCCCACCCACCAATCACCCCCCCCCCCCCCCCCCAAAGACCCTGGTGCATTATTTTATTTGGTATCAAAGTTTAGTCTTTAAATATATTGATTGCTTAACTACATTATAGAGTAAAGATCATGATACTAAATACATTAGTGGTGTATCCATTCCCCCCTTATAGTGCGTTATTTTATTTTGGCATCAAATTTTAGTCTCAAAATATATTGATTACTTAACTACATTATAGAGTAAAGATCATGATACTAAATATATTAGTAGTGTATCCATTCCCCCCTTATTATTTGAAACAACTCTATTGCAATATTTGGTTTATAAAATCACAATTATAGAGGAATTTCAATTCCTTAAAACACTGAATTATGGTTCATGGTTAAAATCTAAAAATCCTCATTCCTTGATAAAAAGACTTATAATGTCCTTTTTTCTTCTTCTTCTAACATACTATTTACACTATCACAGCACCACCATCATCACAATGGTGCTACATCATAACACTACCACCTACCAACACAACATAGCCTCCTACCAATATAGCATCACAGCCATCTTAACACCACTACCTACCAACACAACACCGCCACCATCATAGCATCACTACCCATAACACTGCCACCAATACAGCACGACTACTATCTTAGCACCCACTACCACCTACCAACACAATACCGTCACCTACCAACATAGCGCTACCACCGACACCTACTAGCGATGACTTCAACTCTATAACTTAAGCAGCCAATGATCACCATACACACTCTTGTTTACAGTCGTAGATTTGTGTTATGTATGTGTACGTGTGTGTGTGTATATGTGTGTGAGAGAGAGAGAGAGTGGGAGGAGAGGAGTTGTAAATATGAGATAGAAAGAGATAAAGAAGGGTAGAGGAATCCAAAGAGAGTGAGAGAGAGAAAAAAAAAGATAAGATTAGGATTTAGAAGGAAGATAGGGGCAGTTTAGACATTTTGTTCTTATTACGAGTATATTACTTAGTTGTTTTTTTATACAACTAAACAATGTAATTGTAATTATGAGATTATTCGATTATTAAGGAATTCTAATTCTAATTCTATTACATGTCTATTCCGTGCAGTGAAATGAATACACTAGGTTTCATGAAAAGATAAGTGATTAATAGGCCATCACTTCTAATTAGTAGAGACTATCCCTTTTGGAAGTATAAAATGAAAATCTTCAATAAGACACAAAATTGAAAGCTTTGGAATGTTATAGAAAAGGACCTATCAAAATAAAGAATCAATAATGATTGAAAAAAGATTGATTGAAATGAAATTATTATTAGTATCTTGCATTGTGCTAGAAGTGAAAATGATTTCAATAGAATATATATATGCATAAATACTAAATACTAAAGAAATATGAGATGAATTGCAAAGTATATATGAAGGAAGATCAAAAGTTAGAGATACAAAAATAAGTCCTTTGTTTAGTAAATTCGAAAATTTCAAAATGCTTCATAAGAAGATAATTAATGAAATTCACAAGAGATTCATTGATATTATAAATCCCTAGATGATACTTAGAAAGAAATTTTCTAATATGGAAATCAATTCTAAAATTCTTAAGTCTCTTCTAAAGGAGTAGGAAGCCAATAAGACTGCAATTGAAGAAATTCATGATCTTGAAGAGCTATTTAAGAAACAATTTCCTGGTAAGCTTAAAATATATGGAGAAGAATTCAAGAAAAAGCTAATATCTCTCAAAGCTTCCACCTTAGATACAAGCAACAAAGATAGTGATGATGATGAGGATGAGGATAAGGAAATGACATTGGTCCCTTAAAAGTTCAAAAAATTCCTAAAGTTTAACAAAAGGTTGAAAAATGATGAAGATAGCAATATTTCCAGATCCAAAAAGGAGAAAACCAAAGTCATCAAATGTTTCGATTGTCATAACCCTAGATATATGCAACAATACACTTTACTTAAGAAGGTAAGAAAGAGTACGAAAAGGAAAGTAATGGTTGCTGCATGGATTGATGATGATTCTAGCACCTTAGAGAATAATTTATACTTCATGTCAATAGGTAATGAGGTATGTTCCACTTCCCACGATACTTCCTTTGATTAATTGAAAAGAATGTATGACAATTTGCTTAATGAATTTGTTAAATTACAAAAGAAGAATAAAATATTGAAGAAAATGATGAACAAGATAAGAAATGGATTTGATATATTCAAGTATGAATCTAATAAGATAAAATGATGAAAAAAAAGAATTTAGAGAAAGATACTTGAAATTAGAAAATGAAAAGTTGAAAGTTGAACATAAAAAATTAGAAATGGAAAATGAAGACTTAAGTAAGAGGAATGAGGAAATCATCAATGCAAATAAAGAGTTAATAAAGGAAAATGAAGAAGTAAAATCAAGAGTTAATGCAATTAAAGGATGAAGATGCATGCACTAATAAATTAGCAAAGCTATAAATTGAGAATAATGTTTTGAAGTTTAGCCTAGATGATCAAAGATAAACTATAGCCAAATTTATTGAATAAGAAAAGAATTTAGAAAAGCTTTTAGGACAAAAAAGAATAAGATTAGAAAAAAACTAGGTTTAACTATAATAAAAGCAATATTTGCAAGTTTTATAGAAGTTAATTTGTCAAAGCAACTAATAAGATTTATAACTGTTGTGGAAGGTATGACCATATTGCATATATTTGTTTAATAAGAAGGAATATTAACTTCAATTATAAAGGAAAGATGGTTTGGGCCCTTAGGAGACATGGTTATATTGTTGCAACTAACTTAAAAAGACTCAAACTCAAGTAGGTACCAAAAGTTTAATTTTCTACTTTTCTATGAAACATTAAGGAAGAGTAATAAATGGATTTTGGATAGCAGATGCTCTAAACATATGATAAGAGATACTATCAAGTTTATAACATTAACCTTAAAGGATGAAAGGAACGTCACCTTTAGAGATAATAAAAAATCAACTGTCTTGAGTGAATGTAATATTCTCATTAATAATGATCTTAAAATTAGAAATGTGTTAACTATTGATAACTTGAAATATAATTTACTTAGCATCAGAAAATTACGTAATAGTGGATATAAAGTTATATTGCTAACCAATACCTATATCATTAAAAGAATTGATAATGACTAAAGTAATTTTGAAAGGTATGGATAAGGAAATATTTATGAAATCAACTTTGACAATCTTTATAGTCAAAATGAAACTTATTTATTTGTCTAACACCAATTATAGTTGGTTATGGCGTAAAAGATTAAGTCATGCTAGCATGTTAAAAAAGATCTTGTCTAAGGATTAATAAAAATAAATTTTCAAAGGGACAAAATATGCTAAGCATGTCAACAAAAAAAGCAAATAAAAAAAAAATGTTATCTCAACTTCTAGGCCACTACAACTATTGCATATGGATTTTTTTTGTTCTATATAAACTATGAGACTAGGTAGGAAAAAATATACTTTGGTCATTATTAATGTTTTCTCTAGATATACTTGAACCTTCTTCCTTATAAATGAAGATAAATCATATCATGTTTTCTTCAAATATTGTAAAAAGATCTAAAATAAAAAGTCTTTCAATTGTTTTTGTAAGAAGTAATCATGGGGGAGAGTTTGAAAATAATGAAATGAAATAGCTTTATGATAAAAATGGTGTAGAATACACTTTCTTAGCATCTAGAACTCTACAACGAAATGGAGTCACTAAAAGCATAAAAATGGCAAGAACAATACTTTGTAAAAACAATTTATCCAAGTAGTTTTGGGCTAAAATGTTGAATATTACATGTTATATATCAAACTGTGTTTTCATAAGACCTATGTTAAAGAAAATCTCATATGAACTTTGGAGAGACAAAAGACCTAATATTTCATACTTCCATTTTTTTTTTTTGTACCAAATATTATGCACTTAACAATGGTAAGGAACAATTAGGTAAGTTTGATTCTAAATCCGATGAGACTATCATCCTTAGTTACTCTTTAACTAGTAAAGCATATAGTGTATTTAACAAAAGAGTTTTAGTTGTTGAATCTATATATGTTGTTTTTTATAATTCTTTCTCTTTAATGCATGAAAAAACCAATAATAAAATGAATTAATGATATAAGTGCTTATTTAGATATGTTAGACTTAAGCAATAATCAAAACAAAACTCTTAATAAAGATATTGCTAGGGAAGATGATAATATGAATCAATCTAATTTGAACCTCCTTAAAAAGTAATGGTTTGTTAAAGATCACTCTAAGGAGCTAATTATAGGAGAATTTCAAATAGAGTGTTAACTAGATCATTCATAGAAATATAAGTAACCTAATATTCCTATCTCGAGTCTAAAAACATTAATGAAGCTTTAAAAGATAAATTTTGAACATAAGCAATGAAAGAAGAGCTTGACTAATTCATGATAAATTAGTAAATGGGGCTAAATGGGCATATAGAAACAAATTTAATGAAACCAGTATAGTAACTAAGAACAATGAATGAAGCTAGATTAGTAACTAAACACTATAATCAAGAATAAGGGATAGATTTTGATAAAACTTTTGCCCCGGTTGCTATATTGGAAGCCATTAGGATGTTAACACTTCCTCATGCTCTTGATGTTCCAAATTATTTTCCACACCATATCATTAACATTGTGACAACAAGAAGGATGACTCCCTTCCCAACCTTTTATTATTATTATTATTATCCCCTTGTCACCCCTCAATTGATTTATCTTTAAGAAATTATAGTTTATTTACAAGAATGCATTATACCTTTAAATTATATTATATATATATTTTCACGCTCGAATCTGCTAGGGTATGGTAGTTTGCCATGTATCTCACTTAACTGGTCTACATTAGACTTCATAAATTAAGGAGTAGGTTCCCAGCCAATTTTAAACTTTGCAAAATTGTTATTAAGTTTACAAATTTCGACTAATGAATGGAAAACTATTTACAATTACAAAGGAAAATGGACAACTCATAAACGCCACATATACTCTAGGAAAAAAAAAAATACCACATTGTTCTCTAAAACTTAGGCATGAAGGCCCACTAAAAGTATTAGCACAACAACTAAGGCTTAAAACATAATATCAAATCTGATAGGTAAGCATAAGTGTAAATATGTACAATCATCCATAGTGTCTTAAAATACTTAAAAAAATCTACAAAAGTAAACTGATAAGGGTATGAGTGCCTACTAAAAGTATTAAGATAAAAAGGGTCACAAAGACAACCAAAGTCCCTTAAACACCTAGTCCATCATCATTAAAATGATCCCCTAAAACATCAAAATATGAATAATAGTCGAGACCATATAGGAATTCAGCATAGACATCTTCATTAGAAAAATATTTAAGCGAATAAGCTCCAAGGAACCTAATGTAACAATAACCACAAATAACAAATGCAACAAGAAATTTCTATTTTATGTGCTATCATTTAAGTGAAATATATAGCACAAGAGTACTCTTGATTCCAAACATCATGATGCAGAGCAAAAGATGTCCGATCCTAGCAAGGCCATTGAAAGTCACAAAAGTGAATTTGAACTCTACGTAAAGAATCTTAGAAAGTAATCTCGTATGAAGTGTCCAACCGTTTGTATAAACATCGTTAAATTGAAGTTTATGATTGTATTTCACAATTGCAATCCCACCATCAACTACTTGTTAAGCTATAGTAGTAGACACAAGCTTTACTACTACATCATCCTGAAGCTACACACATGGAAGTTATCCAGTCTAAGGGTACCATCAATGCTAAACTATACAACTAAGTACATGTAGTAAGCATTGAATTAGGCCAAGTTTACATTTTTAGTCTAGTTCATTATAATAAAGGATTCTAGCAATTAGTATCCAAAGTCATTATGTACCAAAATGCAAGGTCAATTAGCAAAAGGAATAAATGTATCATGTCTCACTCATAAACTGGTTAACCAATAATTAAGTGTTAGTGTACCATTCTTTATGTCATAAAACCATACTTTATTAACCTATGCTTAGGTTATACATGTTTAGGCCTTTATGTTGGTTAAGGTCCATTTAAGTTATGGATCTTAAGGGGTTAGTAAGCTTAATTACTCTTGAATGTGAAATAAGCCCATATTATTTAATCAACTTAATTAGCCTAATTAAAGAAATTATTGTCAATTATTAGCCTATTGGCTCTTAGTAACTAGTTAAATTTAAGCTTTATTTTAATGAGGACCTATTCAATATACAAGCTCTAGAAAACAATTATGGGCCTAAGTAAGTTTTAAAATTTGGTCATTACTCATTATAGGGTTAAGGCCTTTAAATTTATTGAAGTCTATGGTTCTTTATGAATGCTTATGGCATATTGGGCCCTAATTACATAAATTGGCCCAACTAATTATGTAGTTTTATCCATTAGTTTCCTCTTAATTAATTATTTAGTAAGTCAAATTATTTTGATGTAATTAGCCCAATTTATTAGATTATCCTTTTTAGGCTCATCATGAACTTGATTAGGTTTAATTACTCCAACTCAACTTTCAGATCCATAACTTTAATTAGCCTAAGCCCGTATAAGTTATAAGCTTAGAAAGGATAATAGGCTCACTATTATAAGGTTAATTTAGCCCATCTTAAGGATTTTGAAATCAAATCCCAAAAGCCCATCATGATTATGTGCCTTTTAAATCCATAAGTAGAGTCATATTATTTAGGTACTTTATTTAACTCAAGAGCATAATTGTTAAAATCACAAGTTAAAAGTATAATTCTATAAGTCTATAATTTTTTAACCTTTTTCTTAGTTAAAATGAAGATAAAATTCTTTATATATAGACTTTTGATAAAATTATAAAATTTCATATACAATTCTATAATTTTACGATTTTATAGGTTTTATATGATTTTACCGATTTTATACTATCAAATGAATAGTAAAATTGTGATTTTGACAATTATGCTCAAGAGAACTAATTATGGGGTAAAGTAAATATGTTTTTGGTGACTAATTTTAGGTCATAGAATATTTAGGGCTTTAATGGCCCGATCTATGTTAAAGTATAATTAAATAATTATCCATTTTTCCCTAAATATGTGTCAATTTTACATCTTTATGATCAATTCAACATCAAGGCCCTCTAAACATGTAACATAAGTCAAAATTACCCTAGAAGCATATGGTAGTGGCAGCTCATAAGGAAAACATACAATCCATCAAATTTTCATTAACTAAACCTACATTTAGATATCCTTTTCTACGCATTTCATTATCTAATCATAACACTAACTTACAAAATCATTAAGAACCTTAATAAACTCAAGAATCACACTTTATTTTCACATTAAGCATGTTGGAAATTTCATAAACCCTCCATCCAAAAGGCTATTAAACATACAATACATTTAACATGCAACATTCAATACTATACCACTAAGCATTCAAATCACAACTTAACATGAGGTCTATTACATTTTTCATTGCATAAGCATAACTTAATCTTGAAATCACAATTCAAAATAGAGAAAAACACTCGATCGAAGCAAATAGGTGGTGGCATTGCTAATATTAAGATCAAACTCTAAAAATTAAACCTTAATCAACTTTTATTCCTCATAACATTTGCCAATCACCAAGATTATTCCATTTGTCACTTAGATTGCCATTAAAAAAAAAAAAAAGGATTACGATCCTAACAAGTCCTTGCTAATCGAACAACTTAAACTTCTTACATCAAGTATATATTAAACAACCTCTAATCATTAAGGTTTCATTACTTAGTCACTTCAAGATACAAGATCAAGTGACTCTTTATCTATTCCATGAATCATGCCATATATAGTGCATGGAACGCCTAAACCATTCTTCACTAAACATCATATATTGCATTAAATTATTTAATTAAGCTTCTTATGTAACTATTATACATATTAATCATCATTTCAAGCTTCGTTTAGTGGCTTACCTTTGTTGAATACATTCAAGCTTCCAACCCCTAAACTTGTGCCACCAATAAGGCCACTAAGTGGGTTTCCTTCAAGTCCTAAGCAAGAAACTAAGATCAAACTTATTAATTAGTACTTAACTTTAGGGATTTAATCATTAAATCAACATAAGCTTCACTTAAATGAACCAACTTACCTCTTTTTCTTTATTGATTTATCCCTTTAAAACCTTAATATCAACATTCATTGCAATCTAATCTAGCATAGATTTTATCAGTATCACATTTAGTTCTAAAGTAATCTAATCCTTACTACACATGGTGGATAAAATCTAATCCATGAATTTATTTAATGTAGCATTACATATGGTCTTAATGGATTTAATTTTTTTTTTTTTTTTGGTTTGAGAAAATGTCTTATGCCAATGGATATTGTAAGTAGTAATTATAGGTTTAAATAAAAGAGTATTTATCTAATAGCAACTATAAGCCATGTATGTATAGGTTTGCTCATAGTAGTATAGCATGGGTATTTTGTAACTCACTTATATCAAAATTATAATAAGTTTCATATTCTTTATTATTTTCATTAATGCATTATATAATCGTGATCATCAGACTAGTATTATAGATAGTTCCGCACACAAATAAAAAATCAATGCATCCCAAATTAAAATTATTAAAATGACGTCCATTTTATTGAGAAGTCACTTTATAAATAGTTAAAATAAAAATTTACATGGCTCTTGAAAAACATGACCATTTTTTATTTAATAATTTAACAATCATCCTTTGATTAAATATAATTTCCATTGATTTTGTGTTAAATTTTGAGAATATTTCCCTACAAAAAAAAAAAAAAAAACATAGTTCAAATCTAACAATTTGGTAAGTCTAAGATATAAAAATTTCAAATCTGAAACTACAAGTTAATAGTTTTATTCTATGCAAAATTGGAATTAACTTAAAGGATCTATTAATTCTAAATTGGAATTTTCAATTTGTGATTTAACTCTAAACATAATCAAAATTGACTTATAACTTAACTAGTTTCATTAGGGGTCCTCCTCCACCTCCACTCACACCATACCCACAACCCTTACTACAACCCATCCCTCTCCCTTCTTCCTACTTGATATGGATTCCGTGAATGAACATACAAACCTAAATCACGCGTAACCAAGGGGGTAAGTCCGAGCCGCGAGATGGCCTAAAAAATAAATGAAAATTAATGATTTAACAAATCTCGCACACTAATTCATGAATATGACACACCGTAGAACCACATACGAACCTAAACTAATACTTGATATGACGCACAAACACTAGGCCTAGGGTTACTTGCCACAATCCTTATTAAAATGATTAATAAGAGTGGGTAGAGAACAACTTTCTAAGGGAAAAGACTTAAGGGTTCTTCATTAATATGTCCAGTCTTTCTAAAACCTTATACAAGTATTGTATTTATACAAAGTGGTAAAGTTGTAAATAAAATGACTAAAGGATACATAAATGGCATTCCTGTAATTATAAATAAAACATGGAGACAACTTATGGAAAATACAAGAAATATGAAATTTAAATAATGTAAGTAAAATAGATAGACGAATGAGATTTTCAAATGAGGGCTGATGTTTGATTCCGAAGAGCTGTTATGGGCTTTGGAGCTTTTATCTAGGCAGACCTAATTCTAGAAGATTTGTCTTGTTTAAGGCCAATCTGATATGACCTTAGCTTACCTGACATGGCCATGGCCAACCTCATATGGTTGGATCAACTTGATATAGTAGTGGCCGACCTGACATGGACGTGGCCGACTTATTTGATCTGACCCAATGCGACCGAGCTGATATGGAATAGCTGGGCAGTCTCAACATGACCGAGCAGATCGACCTCGGCAAAGCAGAGCGAATAAGCAAGGCAGGACAATCCTATAGAGCAAGACAGGTTGGTAACGCAGAGGATGTTAGTAGAGTAGGATAGAACCATTTAGACAAAAGCAGAGCACACGTAACTAATCAAAAGGTAGAGCAAACTTAACTAAAGTAAGGTGAGGTGACTTTACTATAGTAAGGAAAACTTAGCAAAATAGGACACAAATAGTAGGCCATGATAGAACTTGCAAAGTACGTAGGGTCTTCTAATGTTGCCAAAGTTTATAGATAGGTCTATAAGAGAGCTTGGATAAGATAGAGCAAGGCATACTCAGCATAACAAGGCAAACCTAACAAAGCTAGGCAAGCTGTCCAACACTGATAGAGCTTATAAATAGGTCATCCATTCGTACGGATCTCATGAGCAGGCCTTCTATATAGTCCGAAACCTAACATATCGTTGAGTCAGTATCTAGAATCCTATCACCATCCTCGCCCCCTGCCCCCCACCCTACCCCTAAACCTCAAAAACACACACATAAAGACATAAATATCTTTACATTATTGAAGGATTAGTCATGTTCAAGTTCTATTCCAAAATAATGGTACTAGACCTAGTAGAATCCATTTAAAATCAACCCATTAAATCTAAGAAGCAGCTATTGGTTGGCTCCACAATTTTGAAATGGAACTTAAACCTAGTGAAATTTCTTAAATAAATGACTCAAGAATAGGTTGGTTCTTGACTTGAAGTCGACCTAGTTGGTCACTTCGTTAATTAGGTTCAAACCCATAGAATTCATGTATTTTTAGCAAGTTACTAGCCTAGACCTATAGAACTAGCAAATCTTTACTTGGTTCCACTAATACATTTTTCTTAAGAAAAATACATAAAACAATACATACACACATTACTCTCTACCAATTCATAAGGTACATTTCATAAAAGTCACGAATACGATCTCACACATACCTGCACATACAAATACTCATATACTCATTAGCACCCATAAACACAAGCATTTCCACTAGACATCCTATAAATTTAGATACATACACTCATTTTATAGAAACACATAAACACACAACATACAAAACATAGGAATTGTGTTGTTGTTAGGTGATTTTAGGGTAGGATCTAGTTCCTACAAAAATACAAGAGGTTAAGTGGTACCAGGGCTAATCCTATGTAACCACTCCAATGCTTAAGTTAGTAGATATCTTTGAGAGAAATAAATGAATAAGCACAAAGTTGAAGGTCGTAAGAGAATTCTTACAGTGCTTTCTTTTCATATTTATAGGCGAACATTAGGTGTCTAAAATTACAGTTAATCATTAATTGTGTGCCACGTGGAGATCTTGTAATCAAGCATATGCCTAAAATATAAGATTAGTGTGTAGTTATGTAATAAGATCAGAATTGTTTGAGTCACTTTCATAAGTTCAAATTAGATATATTAACAAGTCGGGCTTTAAGGCCCATCAAGTAGACTAACCCTCAATCGCCATTAGCCGAGAATAGTATTAATTGTCTTTTCATCAGTTGAATGGCTGAGTAATATTTTAGGGTGAAATCTGACTATCAACGTTTGCTCCCCAACTCCTATGGTTAAGAATTTGAGTACGGGAGTAAATAGAGTCTAATGCTTAGTTTGGGTAGTTAAATGGTTAAGACCAAAATATGTTTCCCAAAAGCTAATGATGTAGGAAGGTTTGATTTTTTATTTTGAAATGCGATGAATCGTATCTTAAGTAAAAAGTTGCAACCTTTTTATTTTCCCGCCTATTTACTTTTCTATTGTAGCAGGCACAATAGCTGTTATCCTAGCTATTATTACATTACAGGGCCTAATAATTATCAATAACACTATAATTATCAAATTTTTTACTCATAACACATGTTATCACTCCGTACTTGATCGTCTAATCGAAACCACATTCGTATAAAAAACGTATTAGGGTTACAAGGAGAGACTATTCATATATAAAGGATTTTCCATACCGATAAAGATTTCTCACTTTTTTGTCATTCATATTTACTTTCAAAATTTCCATTTGCTTTCAACACTTCACTTTACAAGTTTTCACCTAGCTAGTGATTTCCTTGTATAACTTCGATCAGGTATGGTTTGAAGTGTCATTTGTCGACTTATAATTTTAGATTTTGAAGCAATTGAGTTCTAGGCTACTTCCTCTTACCACCCCACACCCCTATCCACTACCCCTTCCCCACCCACACACACACACAAAAGGAATGATTTGGTGTGCTTTTTAAGCAGTTCAGTAGATAGCATAATGGAGCGATGGGAAAAACTCGCTCACATCAATGCTCTTTTAGTGGATAAATATGATAGAGAAGGAAGATCTATAACCGGGTATTTGCATAATAATACTGTTTATAATAGTGATTCCTATAAACGATGCCAAATGTTGTTACGTGATTATAAGGTAAGATCTTGTTCCTACAAAAATACAAGAGGCTAAATGGTATTAAAACTTGTTCGATACAGTCACTCCGATACTTAAGTCAGCAAATATCCTTGAGAGCAAGATAAATGAATAAGCATAAAGTTGAAGGTTGTAAGAAAATTCTTACAACGTTTTCTTTCCATATTTATAGGCAAACATCGGGTGTTTAAAATTACAATTAATCATTTTTCATAGGCTACGTGAAGATCTTGTAATCATGCATATACTTAAAATATAGGAGTAGCAGATGGTTATGTAATGAAATTATAACCATTCGTACCACTTTTCTAAGTTCAAACCAGACATATTAAAAAGCCAGGCATTAAGGCCCATCAAGTGGACTGAACCTCAATCAGTATTAGTCAATAATAGTATTAGTCGTCTTCTCATCAATTGAATGGCCGAGTAATTTTTTAAGGTGAAATCCGACTATCAACATGTGCTACAAAGTCTCTCTTAGACTTAGGTTAGTTTCTTAATGTTTTTTTCCTATTTCCCTTCTAAATTTCTCCCATGTTAATTTTTTCATATATCATAAAATTTTTCAACTCCTCTATAATTATGTATTGTAACATGTATTAGTCTATTTTTATATAGCGATACCTATATTGCCAATTTATTTTAAAATTCTTAACAAAAGAAAAAAGAAATATAGAGTTTAAGAATTAGAGAGAGATAGAGAGAGGTAATCCCCTAGTGTTTCATTTACTTCATCTCTAACAAAATATGGTACTTCTAAACTTTAAAAATATATAGAAAAATGATGCCATGAAGTAGAGTTAATTAGGTAATAAATAGTTCATTGCAAGTTGAGGTCATCAAGAAGACTTACATATATCATTAATATAAATGGCTTATCTCAAAATAATTGAAAAGGGATTAAAATGCATATTTTTCTCAAGAATTTTTTCATACTTATTTTCAAAATGGTAGTACTTTACAATGTTGATATTGGAATCAATAGAACAATGAAGGATTCCCTATCTACATCTCCCTCTAATTCCTGAATTTTATTTTTCTTGTCATTCTAATCATTTACTTCAACTTCTCACTATTTCAATAAATGGTGAGGGCATAGTTATTATAATCTACATATAAAAATAGCGTCATATAAATAAAGATTATAGTTTGAGTTATAAAGGTTTTTATAAAATTTTTTAATACATGAAAAAAATGAATGTTATTAAGTACATTTTGATTAATTTGTCCTATTTATGTTTTTTTTTTCATATAATTGTAACATGGTATAAAGAGATTCATATCACTATCTATCTTTGATATTCATTGATATAAATTATAACAAAATTTCATTATACTTTAATAAAATCATTCAGAGTACTTTATTGTACCTTTTTGATATGTAACGCAACAGATATGTCTTCTATTATAGCCAATAAATGTACCAAGACATTCGATTGTTGTTCTTATGGCATTGTTTATCTGTCGGAAACGAAACGCAGGAAGCAAAGCGAAACACGATATAACTTTAATTACCGATATATATGCAGGAAAGCAATGAAAATTTATTTAAAAAAAAACGAAGGGAGAAGGCTGAGCCGGTTCACGGGTCCCGAACTGTAACTGGCACCGGCAAGTTTCACCTCACAACCCCGGGCAATGGGGCCGTTATGGAGAACTGGAACTGGGGAGCTTAGCCTGCACCGAGAAGGGCCCGCACCGCGCCCTGGTCCATCCTTGAAGAATATTTATTCTTCAAGTAAGGAACGAGCCTAACACCCCACAATTAAACCGATTAGTACCCCTGATTGAGGGTACCATACCATACTAGGGATGACTCTTGAGGTTATGTAAGAGGGAACCGCAGGCGGACATTGAGCCACTGACGGTGACCACACATGTCAGATGTGGCTCCTTCAAGGTGGGAAGCATTCGGTATGTCCCCACCCAAATCTATCGTATGGGTTAACGGGCTCATATTGCACCCCTAGATTTTGTATCATACGCGGCAGTTTCCCAATGGTCCAACAAAGATAAAGCAGGTCCCACCTAAACACAATGTTGGTCCAGTTTCCATTGTTGGACATATATATCCATATTAATTCAGGTACGATAAAAGAAACGCAACTCCATTATTCATTATTGGAATAGGTATAGCAACCTTGTACTCGTACATTTGTATTTTCCCTCTCTAACTATTATTGTGCTGCACAGACAGGATCATCCTATAACGGGTATTTGTTTTTACGTATTTCATTTTTCTCCTTTTTCAGTTTTCTTCTTTCTTGGTTCTTTTGCTTGGGTCCTGTTCTTTATATTTTGTTTTTATAATTTTGCTTATAAATGTTTTGCTTGTTTTCTTCATTACTTGGGGAGTGCGAGGTGAAACTGTGTCGAATCAATTAGTAGTTCTGTTGGAGCTTCTCTTTGTTAGATTGAAAACTCAGAGGTGAAAACAGCACGCATGTCACTTTTTGCTACTTTTGTTGAAATTTAGAATGCGTACAATATGATACCTTATGGTTAGATGAAGTCTCGTATAGATTGTGGGATGGATTGGTATTAGTTTATAATACAATAGTAGTGAATACTTAATCAATTTTTGGATAAATAATTAAAATATGTCAATTAATATTTATTGGCTTAATTATTTATTATTTTTATAGTGGTATGATAAAGTTAATACTATGATTATAACAAATGTGGAGAAAAACAAGTACATCCTTAGATCATGAATTAATATTTAAAAAAAAAAATTGATGTTAAGCCAATCAATGTAAAAGCTCGAGATATTGTATTATATTCATCATTCAGTAGGTTCATATATGGTACCGGGAAAGATGTTTCTCCAAAAATTCAGGCATGTTTGTTTCATCAGCTTATACCCCTGTTGGTTCTAGGCGATATAGATGGACCAAAAAACAAAGGAATATGCTGCATCAAGTCGAGTTATAGCTATTATCAGCACGTCAAGCATCAGTTGAAGGTTCATGGACATTCCTTTCTCTAAATTTGGTGGAGAAGGGGATCTGATTCTAGCATATGAGAATTAATTTAAGTACATGTTTTAACTTAGAGGATTTATGAAAATAATCAAGAACTAATAATGAGATGTCTGCTTGAAAATTCCGATGAAGTAGATTTAAGGAAAGAAAAATTGTGGTCTAGAAGACTCACAAAGTAATAAAGTTTGTTCCAATTCCATTAGGCAGAAAACAAATAAGCAAAATGTATAGAAATAGGTATGAAATGAGTAACCAGGGTTTAAATATTGAAAGTCTTGCTCTCGCACCTCCGACCATCTAATCTAAGAAGCTTATGATTTTATGGGATCTTTTTAAATTTATCGGTTAACGATAAATTTTTTCTCTCCTTCCTCCAGGTTGTTATGGCTGTGTTGCCAATATGCTTCAAGATGTGCTATCGGAATTTTCAGTTAACAGCACATGAAACGGATCAAGATGACAGAAGCTTTATTAGAGATGGTGGTAAATTTCCTATAGTTTCCGGGTGCATCTATTCCGATTTCAAAAATACATGGGGAAGATGTTCTGTTGTATGTGCTAGAAATAGTGCCACTACAATCGCAGCCGGAGATAACTTGTCTAGATTATTATCTCCTTGCAGAAAATTATCACACTATAGGACCACAACGTGGAGAAAAGATAAATTGTATGTGTGCTATGCATATGATCGCAATTGTAATGAGCAGCAAATTAAGGCATTAGATTCGTACTTTGAGAAACTCCAAAATGACGCTTACCTGTCGACACAAGATGATTCTGAGAAGGAAATAGCTGGTATAGGTGATGGATTTCAATCAAGGACTGATCTCAGTACTCTTGAAACTTCCCTTGGGAAACTAGAGAACACTGAGGATACGGCAAGTCAAGGTATTCTATAATTTCATGCTGCTTGTACAAGATAGGAACGATTGATTCTAGATGATGTTGTTAAGGTTAGCTCCACAACTAACTGATCTAAAAATGTAACTTAAAATTCTAGCTTTGATGTGGGATTTATATTTATTACTTGACATCTTCCCTAGCTTATGGGCTGACACTCTATCGAAAGCCCATCAAAGGAACAGTTTAACTCGATAGGGATTGAATAACAACATAAGGGTTTGAACTTAGGACCACCTTCTCTAATTTTATAATAAAGTTGGTACGGCAATCCAACGATATAAAAGCTTAAGCTAAAGATTATAGGTTTGGTAAGAGTTTCATGTATATTGCTGGATAGCTACAATAACAAGGAAAAGAGCTATAAGCTTGAAAATTTTAAATCTACTGTGGTTATATATTTATTGGTCAACCGTTACCATTTCATTTGTCTTTCTAGTAAATATCATGCATCTGGCATTTTTTAACTGCTAACTTTCTTTGGAAGTCCCCTGTTTGAATCATTTTTGATAAGTAGTTTTGTCATTAAAGGGTATCTAAAATTTTATTTCACTCAAGTGCTGTTTCAGGCAAAAAAGCTTTTTCTCCCCTGGACATGCCAGCATCTGACAGCAATCTGGCACCTCCATCATCTTTGAATAAAAATAGTAAACGCAGCAATTGGAGGAAGTATAAGGGTCGACAGAGCTCTCAAGCACTACAACAATTTGATGAAGCTTCAGATCTCTACTTGATGTAAAGCCTTGGTCTGTTATGAAGAAGTTTTCTATGTTAGGAGCAGCATACATTTTCTTATCAAGTCTTAGGTGCATATTTTCATGTCAATAGTTCTCTGATGGTGAAATTCTAATTTCCTATGGTTTTCTGCAGAAGCATCATAGTTTCGGTGAACATTGCAGTGTTTCTGTTTGAAATAGCCAGCCCAGTTCGGTACTCTGAGTTGGGGGTTTTTTCCATTCCACTTCTATATGGAGCAAAGATTAATCAACTGATCCTGGTTGGAGAATGGTGGAGACTTTTGACACCAATGTTTCTGGTACAAGATCGACGGTTGGTTACATTTTCCTTAGTCACATGTTTTGGCATCAATTTTTCTTAAAATGTCACGTCTGTGTGATTAGTGGACTATAGACTGCTGTAAGATTGTTCTTGTTTCTTGACAATATCAGCCAATTTTGTCCCTAGTATAATGGGAGAGGTAACTTCTCTTATAGGCTCGGGTAATAGATCTAGTTAGTAGATTGACAGAAAGAAAATTCATCTGGAAGAAACCTTGTTGGAGTTACTACCTTTCCTGGTGGAACCAATAATTAGCTTTTGAGGGCTCGTCTGGGGGAACCTTCTGTCTCATGTAACTATTGATTACTGCTAAACCCGTCTTATTTCTCATAGAAGCTGTTTAATTATTCCAGCATTTTTTCAGTAGTGGCAATTCAAAATCATTGAAAAATTAAATTGCCTCAAACTAGCGATTAATTGTTAATATATTGGTGGATTGATATGGGATGGGTTGCACAGCAAGTGTAGTCATTGTAGATAGTGTTGTACAAGACATGGCAGTTCAGTTCCATATGCTTGGAAATTTAGATGCTTCCTCCTCTTTGCTTTCTCATTTGGCCTTTCTGAAATTTGATATAAGCAGCACTCAGGACTTCTCCATGTGGCTCTTGGTTGTTGGGCACTCCTTACGTTTGGGCCTAAAGTTTGCAGAGGCTATGGCTCACTTACATTCTTCTTGATATACTTGCTTGGAGGAATATCTGGCAACCTGACAAGCTTCATTCACACACCAGAGCTGACTGTTGGTGGCACGGTAAACATTATTCCATAATCTTTGCAGTATTTTTCGAGTTTTTATTATGCAGTTTTTACTTGACCGTTGCTTTCAATAGATGCAATTGCTTGTATCATTTTGAAGGCCACGGATAGTACATTCTTTATCTTCAGTTTGAGGCACATCTGTTTTATGGAACAATAGCATATGACTTGGTTGAACTTCCCGTTTGTTGCTGGCAGGGACCGATATTTGCCATGATTGGTGCATGGCTTACCTATCAATATCAAAACAAGGACATTGTTTCAAAGGAAGTTGCAGAGGGTATGTTCCAGAAGGCAATAATTATCACAGGACTCAGCTTCCTTTTGAGCAACTTTGGACCAATAGACGATTGGTATGCATCAAATCAAGTAAACTCCAGCTCCACGTAGAGCACATATGTTTCAATATGGCACCCTCGACTGTGTTGTCATTTGAATTTGATTCTTAACATGATAATGTGCATCCAATTCTTCTTTCTCATCGTTGCAAGCATCTGGTGATCTAAACTACTTTCCCTTGTAAAAAAGTTCAGATGACTCTTCCTTTTCTCTTAAGCAACTTTAATCCAGCAGAATGGAAAACAAGATAACCGGGATTACTGCCATCACGCCCTCAAAACTATAGGTCCAATACTGATACATCCGTAGAACTATTAAAGAATGCTTTTACTTCCCAAAAAACTTCCAAAAAATGCATTTACGGGCATTGATCTGATACCAATGGTCAATAAAGCAACTAGGTAATATAATTGTTTTTCACTTGTGATCAACTGGTTTCAGGACACATCTCGGTGCGGCAATTACAGGCATTCTATATGGCTATTTCACTTGTCCAACCCTGCAGATGGATGACTCGTCTTCATCAAAAGGCCAGGAAGAAGGAATAACTCTTGTTAGAAAATATGCTGATCCTTGCAAATCAGTACTAGTGTTCACTCTCTTTATGGTGGTCTTTGGCTCTTTGGCTTTCTTTATCGGGCCTCGTCTCAGCGCACTAGTGACAGACAGCTTTGAATAGATACATTTGCTATGATTTTGTTGCTAAGACCTTTTGTAAATAGAGGGAATTGCGTGCTGAAGTTTTGAGGTAACGACTTCTAGTTTGTGTTGAATTCAGATTTTGTTTATAATAGCATCAAGATAATTCAAGGATATGTTTAAATTTATAGGTCTGTGTGGGGATATAAAATTTAAATTATAGCAAACTTTAAACCCATTTCATTAATCTTATGGATTTTATTAAAAGCGGCTAAAATTCGAAAGCCGCCAACCCAATAGCAAAAGGTGGAGAGGGTTTGACCAATCATACCAACATGGTCGATAACATGTGCAATCTTGTATTATTGTTATTTTTTATGGGAGCCTAACAAGGATGTAGAATATTGTGATTAAAAATAATGCAACTCAATAATTTGAAATTCTAACAGGGACACAGGTATTGAATTCCTCTTATCTATTTCGCATCTCTTGACAAGGGAGGGGGATCCAAATACCTCTTACTATTACTCAATTGTGCAAACAAAAGCAAAAAAATAGAATTATAACTCTTCATCATAGGGAAAACTGGGTATATAGAGTGATACGAAACTTGGTGAATAATAACAGAAGAGCGTAGCCTAACCAATCCATAATTAAAATTTTTAGATATGGCCTCTCAAATCAAGACGAAGATATAGGCAGGCCTCTAGTTGGAGACGAAGTATATAAAGCTCTTTCCACAATTAGCCCTTGGCCTTGGATGGCTGAGGGGAAAGGATGGGTTCAGTTGCTTCTTCTTTAAGAAATATTAGAGCTTCCTAGGTTCATCGTTGAAACTTTAATCCAAGAAGTTTTTCCTCTCGCGAGGCTTTCTTGACAATTAAATCAAACACAGCTTTGTCTACTTCCTAAGCAAACGTGGAACAAGTCACATGAAGCATTTTCAGTTAATTGGACTTTGCACAACTTTATACAAAATTGTCTCAAAAATTCTTGTTGAATCGCTTAAGGCCCCTTCTTGATTCAATTATCCATCCTAACTAAGCAAGCTTTCTACCACGAAGAAAAGTTATAGACAATATAATTTTAGTAACTGAAATCCTTACCGGTTTTTAAAAAAAGTCTAGGAAGGAGTGGGTGATTATCAAAGTTGATCTTGAAAAGGTTATGATACCATTAAATGGGAGTTCCTCCATTGGGCTCTAATCATCTTAAATTTTCCTCCTCGGTGGGTTGAACTAATTGATAGTTGTATCTAAGACTGAGCAAGTAACCCTGTTATATTCAGATTTTACTCTACCAAATAGGTTTCAAGTGAATAATGAAGATCACAAAGTAGGTTTCAGATAGTAATTTTTTGAAATCTATTAATATAAGGTAAAATACGAATATGAGTATAAATACATGGTACTCTATTTTACCCTAGAATATGTTCTCTAAAGTATATAGGATACATACTTTATGATACTTTTACTCACTTTGTACTAATAATTAAATAATATTAAGAAATAAAAATATTAATACTTTTTTTTTTACATAAATAAAATAACAACAAACACCCATCTCATAGTAAACTATTATATACTTCTTATATCTATTATTTAGTCCCCATCTCCTCTTCCACTTCTTCTTCCACTTCTTTTAGTAAAAACTTCTCTCTTTTTTCCCTATCTTTATCCTCCTACCCCCAAATTCTTCCTCTTTTATTAACTCTAATATAGTAAAGTTTTAAAAATATCTTAGTTCTTAATTTATTATCCAATTTATCATATTAAAATTACTTACTTATGGTTTTTATATTCTACATATAATAATCTTATAATTTGATTAAAATTTTATTTTGTGATTTGAAAATAAAAAAGAAAAAAGAAAAAAAAGAAATTTCTATATGACTCAACTAAAGGTTTGAATATTTTCAACTATAGAAATATTTTCTATTTTACCTACTAAAGTTATATATTGTTTCAATTTAAAATACGTTGTAACTTATACAAAATATTACCTGTAGCCTAGCAATAGTGTAGTTATTATTTGATATTGATTATGTATCCAACAAAAGGTTTTAAAAGAAGATAAAAGGGAAAAAAAAAAATATAAGTTCCATAAGGTACCATATACCTTCTAGAATCTATTGGATACGGGATAAAAGATGGTTCTAAGGTGCCACATGATAGGTTCTAAGTACAAAAACTCGAAACCCGTATCTACGGGATAGGATATGGGTAGAGTCTCATATTTTACTCATTTTGTACCTGCTTACTCCTAGTTACAATTCTAAAAACTTTCATCCAAAGTCTTCTTAAATAAGAAACTTCTAGTTATTTTTCTCCTAGGCAAAGAAATTTGACAAGAGGACCATTTATCCCTTACTTGTTTATCATACGTCTAGGATTTTCGAGCAAAATGGTAGTGAAGAAATTTGAGCTTAGCAAATGGGAGGCATTCAAAGTTAGAGGAGCTTTATTATGCATATGGCATATTATGTCTACAATGATATTTTGCTCTTAGCATGAGTCTCCTAAGAAAATGCGGATACCATCAAGCAGGTCCTTTTATCGCTTTGAAAATTATTAGGTTCGAGAATAAATCAATAAAAACCATCAATGTCATTCTCTAGAAATACTCTAGCAAACATTTAAGAAGAGATAGTTGTTTCGCATTCAAAAGGTGGAGTCTTTTGGCAAATACTCATGATTCCTTTTTCAAAATGAGGCAAAACCTAATGCCTCACAATTAAATTTCCTCATTGAAAAAGCTCAAAAGAGGGTAAATGATTCGAAGCCTGACACCTTTCGCATGGTAAGCTAATTACTCTTGGCTAACTTAATACTTGAAGCTCTTCCCACTTATTATGTGCAAGTAAATTATCGCAAAAAAAAAAAATGTCTAAATTAACCTAAGTGAATAGAAATCATGTGAAATGGAGTTGTCGGGAAAAATCATATACATAATATAAATTGGGAAACAATTGCTTCTCTTGATAAGATTGGTGGACTAAGTCTCATAAACTCAATCTTACAAAATAAAGCATTTACCATGAAAAGGTATTAGGAATTTAAAAATAGGAAAGTTCTCAAGTTAAAGCTTGTTTTAGCCAAACATAGGAAACTTAGACGCGAAGATAATGAGGTTCATCATCATCCTTTCAAGTAAGAGATCCAATTGATAGTTGAAAATGGATGAAAGAGTGAAGATTATCTATTTTAGGAAATGTCAAAAGTACAAAGTTTTGGTGGGACTAATAGGGAGGAAATTTCATAATAAGAGATATAATTTTTTGGTCCAATACATGAGAAGGCCCTCAACTTATCAATTTGGGAGTATTAGAGAAATTAATGGGATTGGGATGAAGATAAAATCAACTTTCCATTATCCATTATGTTAAGAGAGACTATAGAACCAATTATATTACATCAGTCTAAAAAGGACTCACCATAAAGACATAAATTAACCCATCTCTAGTTGATTTTTACCAATTAGTTCTCTAGATAAAAGACGAGTCCTCCTTTTCTACCAACACTTAAAGTTTTGCTATGAAGATTATAGCAAAATTGATAGGAATCAACATCTTAGACCCATTACTCGAAATCAAGCTAAGGGACTATAAGGTCACATCAATGTGTCTTAGCTTGAGAATTACTTAAGGATGAAGATTTCCACCAAGCCCAAGGCCAACTACACTCCATCAAACCTAGATATAAGACTTTGGTCATGGTTAGGACTGAGGACTATTACTGACTTTTTTCTAAACAGGATAGCAAGACTTAGGGTGCTAGGTGACCCAACTCTACCATAAGCTTCCTAATTGCTAAGTAAGTCCATTGAGCTGTTGTCTTCACCAATCTGACCTTATCCAAGTCAAGTCAACTATTCTAACTTATACCTTCTTACCTACTATCGAGTTAATCCAACCAATTACCAAACTTATTTGAGGACTCGAGCTTCCTTGTCACCAGATACCAGCTAAGATGCTAACCACTATTTTTGTCAAAGCCTCTAACTAGGAAATGACACATATCCACGGCACATGATCCAATGATGATGGCCCCTTAACAAATTCTTTTTTCCTTTTGCCCGTTTTATCCTTTTAGATATACACTAAGAATCTTCATGTAACAAACATTACAACTTACTCTTTTTAGTAATTTTCTCTCTCTCTCGTAAACCCTAGTGGTCGAGTCTAAAAAGCCACCCTTGCAATTAGCCATAATAAGTTGAATGCCAATTTAAAAAAAAAAAAATATCTTTCATTTTCGAGAGCATCCTCTTGCAATCAATTCTTATTTAGCACCTTTAGCAAAAGTTAGTGACAAATAACCCTAGTGAGCATCTTATGCATCATATCAAGTGTTTATTAAGCCGTATGGATCGCTTCATGCATCATATTCTCTCGATCGTATACAGGTTTTGCTAGTTTTTATCTTGGTATGATTAACTCCTTTGGTGTGCTCTCATGTGTTCAACCCTAAGATGCATCAAAGATAGTTTACATGCAGTAAAAAACTTGATTGTCTAGAAATTTTAAGAAGTGGTTGCTTGTCCTAGATGTAGCAATAGAGATGGAAGACCTATTACATGTCTTTAGGACATGTAGAAAAATTCAAAAAAGTATATAAATCTTTGAATTTGTTGATTAAGGAACTCAAATGTCAATGAAGACTTGGATCTATTTGAATTATGTAGTCAAGAAAAAGGAACAAATGAATGTTGATCTTCTAAAACAATTCCTTTTCAGTTTTATGTTTTTACGCTTATAGAGTCCAAGAAATAACAAATTATTTCAGTTAGATTTGATGCCGAAAATCATGTATTGATCATTTGAAAAATTGCACTTGAACATTGCACATCAACTAGGAAGTATTAGCAAATCGGATCAGTTATAAAACAAAAATAAAAAATAAAAAAGAAGAAAGCACTTGAAATGGACTACCCCAAAAAACTTGGTACAACTTAATATTGATGACTCAGTTCTCAATATAACTGGGAATACAATAGTAGGTAGATCCTATGAAATTCATAGAGACAATGGTTATTTTGTTTTGCTCAAATAATTGGGATAGTGGCCATAAAGTTATAGGCGATACATTGGGGGCTAAAGTATTGCATTCAAAAGGGACCATTACAAGTGGAAATTAATACTGATTCCATCACATCTACTACATTATTATCATCACATTAAATACTAAATTGCATTGTTCAAATGTTATCTTTACTTGTAGGGAAAACTCTTGAAACTACAAGATTGGTAAATTAAATCACCATGGGAAGTAAATGCTGCTGCAAATAAGTTAGCTAGAACAATGTAGCAAAGGATGGTCCCTACAAAATTTTCTTGACTCTTCACCTTCTTATATTTCACTTTTGTTAGAAAATCATGTAACTAGATATGGTTGTAATAACTTTAAGTTTATAAGTAGCAGCAAGACATATATTGCTATACATATGCAAGACAAATTCTGATGATTATTGCAAATATAGCTTGATCTACCCAAAAAAGAAAAATATTGAAAACAATATTAGGGAGTTAGGTGTACACTTGAAGTAAAAAGAGAGAGAGAGAGAAAGGCAAAATAATAGTTTAAAAAATGGTTCTCTACCTTTTTCTCTTGCTATTGTATAAGTCATTTATTTTAAAATTTTATATTTGTGTATTTCAATTCTTACCCATTTTCTATTGGAATCCATTTACTTCATATTTTCAAAATGACTTATAAAATATACCTTTGTCATGACTATTTACGATTTTTAGCATAAAACTTAACTAAAAGATATCTACGTCATAAAATCTTCATGAATTATTATTGAGCATAAATAGTAGAATTTTTTTTTATATATAATCATTTTGAATAATTTGAGCACTTGAAAAGAAAAGTTATAAGCTAAAGAGTCTAATGAAAAGAGTAGCAAAAAGTGAAGGATTCAAATAGATAATCTTTAACTAGAGAAAATACAAAAGGTGAAAAGCAGTTTATATTCTACGAGGCTAAGCCCTCGAGGGTTTGCTCAGCCATTGCCCACATTAAAATTAGGCTAAGCCTACAACCATAGGCTACAAAAGCCTGCAAATGCATGCTATATTTCCTTGTCAGACCCGTAAGGCCCAGTTTTGGTCTAGAACAATTGAGCCAGATTTGGTATCAAGGGTCCGTTTCACCTATGTTTATTTCTATTCGTTGGCCCAGTAAGAAGAGCTAGAAAAATTCGCCCGAAAGGAATTTTTTTAACACACTTCATGAAGAAGTTACGTGACCATAGTAATTTCATAAATAGATTTTATTGACCACAATAGTTAATATTTTTCACATGAATTTTTTTTTCTTTTTATTTCCTATTTTCCCTATTGTCGTATGTGTCAAGAAATAGAAGGATAAGATAATTTCATCACTCCAAGGGACTATTTTTTTTTTCTCTAAACCACAACAAACTGTTTGGATTGTCTTTATATATATATATAAATATTATTTATATTTATTTTGAGTTTAACTTGTATCTACTTAAAATTAAATGTTTAGAAAAACATTTTTATATATACTTCTCCATTTCTGTGGATATCTGTTTAATAGATAATTTCATCATTCCAAAGATCTGTTTATATTGTCTTTTTTTTTATGTATATTTTATCTATAATTATCCTATATCTAACTTGTATATATTTGAAATTAAATATTTAAAAAACTATCTTATATGTATTTTATGTGATATTGTTTTATAATTATAATGAAGATGATAATTAAAGTACGAGAATTTGGAAGCAAATATTCACGTACTTTTAAAAGAAAAGATTTGAAAAAATATATTTTATATATTACAAAAGATTATTTTAATATATACTTTTGTAAACATAAATTATGTAAAGAGTTGATAAATTCAACTTTATAAAGATATTGAGCATTTAATTTTAAAATAAGGATGTTTTTAGTATTTTATTCCTACCACATACAATATTTGAATTGATGTAAAAAAAAAAGAAGACGGAAATAGGATGACAACACAGCTAATTTAATTGATTATATAAATTACAAAAACGTAAATATTTGAGGGAAAAAAATGTAAAATTCCATAGTATACTACATATACATAGATAAGCTTCCTATCAGCTTTCTTGTAATAGTATGAATGCATGCACTGCACGTGTCCTAACCAAATTACGTCAATATGTCCCAGTGTTCGGTAACTACGAGAAAGCTGAAACTAACCCATCTAGATTTTCTTACCTAATTCAAATAGTTAATAATATTCAAATAAAATATATGAATTGATGATGGAATTGTGACAGCACAAAATGGCTGATGGAAGAAGTGGCAGAGGATTAATGATTCCTATTCTAATTGTGAATTCAGTGGTGTATCTGATCATACTCGGTCTAGCCGGATGGTCTCTTAACAAGTATATCGATGGAGAACAAAACCATCCTCGTAAGTTCTTCATTCATCACTATGCATTTCTTTTATAGACCATATGTTTTCTTTTTTTTTTTTTCCCAACTATTACCATTACAATTACAATTTTGGAGAGGGGGTTTGTGTTATATCCATCCCATTAGGAACCAATATTCGTGAAGATTTTCTAGTTTGTTTAATGTGGTAATGTTTTATGGATTACAGATTTAGGTGGGAATCCTTCAACAACATTCATGTTGATGTTTGCACTAATAGCAGGAGTGTTAGGCTCCTGTGCTGTGCTTTATGGATTCTTTCATTTTCATTCATGGACTACGGATAGCTTTTCTTGTGCTTCTTCTATAGCTATCATTTCATGGGCCATGACTTCTCTTGCATTAGGGTATGATATCATTGTTCCCCCCGTTAGCTTTGTACTCTTATCATTTCCGTGTAGTTGTTTTTCCGTAAAGCATGTAATCAGTCTTAAAAATGCGAAATCTTTCTTTTTTGCCACCTCGAACAATTGTCTAATCAGTCATTAACGGACTCTTTGTCTAAACTTATACTGTTTGTTTTTTGTGTGCATATTTAGTGTTGTTGTCAAAGAGATGTTATTGGGAGGACACAGAGGAAAGCGTTTGGTAAGATATTTCAACTGATCAGGCTTTCGTTGAATCGTTCTGCTTATAAACTACATTTTGCATCAAGTGGCTAAGATTATGCAGGTTAAAGTATATATGAGCGTATCCGGATCCACGAAGTTCCAAAGATAAATATGGCTGTGGATCCCATTTAAAAGATGGAACTGCCTCTGTGCTTGATGTGCTATAGTGCAACTATCTATTTCTGATTAGCCTCGGCACTTCCGTACTATTATCATGATTATCCGTTGAAATTTGTGCTATTGTTAACACTAGGTGACATTGGATTAGTATGTTATTATTCAGTTACCATGTTCTTCATCGTTCTTTTCGAAGTTGATCTTGTTTTTGTGAAACTTCTTATTGTGTTTTGGCATCATGTCGTACCTATTTCATGTTATCATGTCCATCTGGAATAACAAACCTGTCTGGTAAACTACCTGAATGAATGATATGTTAACCAATACATATAAAACTACGACCAACTGAGTTGACCGCTTGAAACAGAAGCAAAATGCAAGGATTCGACATTTGTATTTTCTTGCTCTGATATCGTGTTGAATTTACCTCGAAAACCATTTAATTTAATATCTTGAGCTTGTTAATTGTCATGAGTTTTGTCTTCTTATTACTTACACAATGATGCTAAGATTGTAGCACCAATGTTGCAGCAAACACTGGAGGCATTCGTATTTATATCAGCATTTAGTCAGTTAATGCATGTGGTGCTCTTGCTTGCAAGCATGTCAACTGGCTATATGTATGGACCTGCTTACTGCAGCCATGGAAACCAGTATAGTGGTGATTTAGCCATGACACATCAAGCCCACTAGACAGGTACTCAAATTCTAGCCATCGTCCACCTTTGATTTCTTAAATTCAAATTTAGTCTTTGCAGAACCGGTTGTATCTCATTGTTTCTTTCTTTTCTTGGCAACTCCCTTTCACTCTGGCGATCTTTTTCTTTTCCCCGCTGCACCTCTTCTGCAATGTCACATCACAATATTTTGTTTAGTGCCAGAAGCCTGATTGCTTGAAATATGTTGCATGTAAACAAACTCATATATATGCTTACATGTACCAAGTACAAGAACCTGATGGGTTGCCAGAGTTAATTATTAATAGCATGGAAAAGTAGTTTGCATAATCGGCTATCTTTCACCAAAAATGGAAACTTTTTTTATCACTATAGGCATGGTCGAGCCAATCTTGTTATAAATGGTTGTAGAGCTGAACTTGACATGGTGTGAAAATGCAAGATCAAGACTTCAGATCACTGTGCAGTCATTTCATCTTTGTAAGTAGTTGACTTGATGGATTGAATATAAGTCAAGCCCACAAATTAAGAGGAGTGTTCAATCAATAAGCACATATATAAAGGACCACACGATATCTATAAAGCTTAAACTTCTAAAATTTGTTGGTGGTGGAGTTAAATTTAATAAATCTCTTCCACTGTAGTAGAGCTTAAAATCAAATGAGTTGGTTCCACATTTTGATTTGCTGAAAGAGCCGGAAGTTAGAATACTGTCTGAACTTGCTCTCAAGTGAAGGAACTTCTTCCATCTCAAAGATATGAGACCTGAACTCGATGAGTTTACTTGTAGTATAACTAGTTGAATGTCTCATGATGCAGTATATCACGACTCAGATCAAGCAATAGCAAGAATGGTGCAAATGAGACATTTTTTGGCCAAGGATAGAAGAGACTGGATCTCTAATACGAGTGAAAATAAATCCACTAAAAATTGTGTCTTACCATAAATTGAAAAGAAAAAGGGAGGGTTTTGTTGTTTTGTTGGGGTGCGGTGGAGTGGGTTTGTGTGGTGGGGTGAACCAAAGAAAGAAAAAGAACATGAATATATGATGCAACCATCTTTTTGATTGGTTATAAGTTGATTGTAAGTCCGACAGCTTTGCCAGTACTAGAACTCATGTAATTCCAATCCCAATCTTCATCTAGAATCCTTGGTTATTTTATTTTTCAAATCCAACATTCTCTAGAAAAATGATTGAGTGACATTTATTTAAGTTTTCTGCCAGTTTTGGAGTAGCCCAACCAACAAAAAGACAGCAATAGCCTGCAATTATTATACGGTACTGTTAGAAGACCAATAGCACTTTCTTTGCTTAAATTTCACCAGGGTACTTGGGAGCTGAGCTAGTATGCAACAGCAATACATCCTTACAACGATGGAGAAGACACAACCGAGCAAAATTCTAGTGTCAGCCTCTTTTGTGTTTTACTTCTTTCCTAAGTTATTGTTCTCCATGAGATCATGGTCTCGTCAATAGAACAGAGCTGCATGATTCGTTACAGTTAGTAGCCAATATTTAGATATGTTTCATGGCATTCGAGGAATATATTACATTAGTTTCAGTTTGAACTTTCTTCTGGTGTTCTTTGCTATTTAGTTCGCAGCACAAACATGATAAGAACCAAAGGAACTCATGTTTTACTTCCTGAACTTGAGCAGGAAGAGAGGTTACCGAGGTAAATGAAACGTGTGGCGGCGGAATAGAATGCCCTCTCCCCAACATCAGACGGAAATGTCAATTCGGTGGACTTTGACATACTCGAAGCTCTGATTTACAGGAAATCAGCTAGAACAAGTAGACTCTGTGTGACAAAAATTTACGTATGAATGTTATTCACATTGTTGCATTGGGTGTACTAAAAGGGAAGTTTTGTTTGAAATGATGATATCCCCTAGAAACTGTTGCTCTGTGTGTGTGTGTGTGTGTGAGTGTTTTTTTTTTGGGTAGTGTGTATATTCTATATATTAACATGTATCGTTTATTTCAGGGTATATGGTTTTTCCACGTGTTTCAGGATTACAAACCTTAATTACTTACATATATACTCTTCATACATTTGATGAAATTATATTTGCACTTTATCATACCTCAAACATATAAATGGTATTGAAGTAGTTAATCATGTGGTGAAATTCCAATGCAATCATTGCACTTCCATTTAATTAAGCCACCCATTTATGGGCTTCAATCTAAAGTCCCACAAGTAAAGGGAAATTGGGTAATGTTAAGTAATTGATGTAAAAGATCTATTAAATTTATGAGTTTAAACTTTTAAATTAGGTAATAATCTTAATATCAACCTTAACGTGGTATTAGACAAAAGCTACAACCACCACAGACCACTACCTTCTTGGTAGCTAGTACAATAGAAGCCACAAGTGTAGCTAAACCCGCCATCATCAACCCCACAGTCACCATGACATTCGCACAAGCAGTTACACCATCCCTAGCCTTGCACTAACATGCTGTTGACCCCAAACGCTCAACCGGATGCGCCACCACTTGCTTTCCCACTCCTGTGACATCAAAACGGACATCCCCGTCGTTGTCTTGGAGTCTCAACTTGTGGGACATTGGAGCTCAATCAAAATAAACTGATCAGTGCGGTGTAAGACTGAGCTCCACTAGAAGGTTCTGCTTTTCCAAGTGATCAGATTCAATATACATTAGTAGGTGTGATTGATGATGGTAGATAGAGGTTGTAATGACAGTGGTTGATGAAACATATTTGTAGCCATTACGTTAAAATAATCTCTGCTATTTGTTTGAGAAGGTCTATTTCTGTCATTTGTAAATCATCCATTCACTGAGAGGAAGTACTTTTTGCAGAGCGTATTGATATACTTTCTCTAGAACTTGTGAATGTGTGTTGTGAGCTAAGACTGATTTAGCATTTTCGAATAGCCTTCAAAGTGCCAAAGTGCTGCACAAGAAAGCCCTTGAACAATAGTTTTACTAAGAAACTATTATGCTTCTTCTTCTTTATTCACTTCAAAACAAATCTGCAAAACTGATAAGACAAATAAACCGATATAAGATGGATTTATCAAATAGAGACCTAACACTTGGAGCCTTTTCCTATAGGTGAGCCCCAATCCCATCGCCCTTGTTATATGAATCCTATTCCTCCACTAGTGTCATAAAAAGTGAAAACCAAAAAGAGAAGCCCTCTAGCCTGTTCACTTCATTTGAATAAGAAAAGAGATAATGGAATTAAAATTCTTGAAAAATTTAATGATGATGTAATATATATTACTTTGTTTAGTTAAATTAAAAAGCAAATTAGTAATGGATCAGTAATAGAAATTTAATGACTAAATTGCCCTATCTTTTCCTTTCTCTTCTCTAGAATTTGGTATGGAGAAGCCATGAAATCTGCCCATAACTCTATGCATAAATCCTTCACAACAAACCCTATTTTATTTATCTGTTTTCTTTCATCTGTTTCGCCTTAATTCTCCCTCTTTGTCTAGCAACGAAGCCTTAGATTTCATTTTGAGACTAAAGAGAGAGAAAGACCAAGAAGTCGATGGTTGGTGGTTGTTCCTTGTTTCCTAAGAAAACATTCTTTTAAAAACAACTGAGATATACGGCCAAACATCACTTGAATAAAGAGAGAGAAAGGAAAAGAGGATAGCTATACGCTCATCGATAGTGATCAATGGTAGAACATTAATCTTCGATGGTTGTTGATAGAACAATTGGGATGTTTGGTTTATGATTAGTGGCCTCGACATGTTCTTTTTTTTTTTTTTTTTTGGCCAAACCCCACTCTCTCTCTTCCCAAATGCCACAAAAACGCAAGAGATATTTGGTTTGTAACTCGCTAGTGGTTGGTAGGAGGTAGGCGAGCATAGTCTTGTGCTGTGGTGGGGGTTAGTGGCTATCGAGGTTGGTGGTGGATAATGAAGCTCCCACGTTGTTCCTTGAAAGTATTGGTTAGCGTAAAGCTATATTGTGATTTGAAAAGAAAAATTGTGATAGGGTATGTTAGGGAAAAATGGTTCACATGCAAGAAATAGGGACTCTTAGGTTGAAGTAAAAGTAAAGAATCTTTCAGTAATAAAGATTCTCATGAAATCACACTTACAAGATATAAAACCAACTAAACAGCATAAGGAATAAATTCCACTCCCTCTAAGTAAACAGGCTAATTGATTTGGTCTGAATTGGCAATAAGACAATTGCAGCACAAGGTATGGCTTCCATTGTGCTTTTTTTATGTCAAATGAAACCAGCTTACATTTTCTCATCTGAAATCTAGATTACATATTCCCAATGGATGTCTACTCATGTTGCAGACCAAGGCAGAAACACATGCATGTCAAGCAATACGTATTCTTGGATTATACATAATTAAGTAATACAGAATAAATGATTTGGAATCTTTTCTTCCAAAACTTAATTAGATTCATGGGCGTGCCATTCCACCATGGCCAAGGTATGGCGCCCACCACATGCAACAAGTTCGGCGATCCACTGTCCTTCACTTTCATCGCTGCTAACATTTTTGGGTGGTGGAAGATTTATTGGTACCTCCATTGGCTGACCAGTCGTTACTTTCCTCCCGTATCCAAGACGCCCATGATCACCTCGACCAAACTGCATTGGCAAAAACAAAGTCGTTTTTCAAGATGAATCTGATGTTCTGCTAATATGATAGCAATAAGATCTAAATCAGACTAAAGGCAAATATACTTACCGAAAACATTCGCCCATCGCGTGTCAAAGCGACTGAGTGTGTGCCTCCACAAGACACCTAAATTACAGAGACAGCATAAAGGTTTATCGAATATCCACCAAACATTTTCTGCCTATATCTGTAAAAAAAATGTCCTCATGCAAATTGAAACTGAAAGATAAGAATCAATTCCTTCTAAATCTTTATTTCCAGAAGATAATATTGCAAATAAGAGAACAAATCATAAATCCACGCCAGGATACCAGGAATAATCCCTATCTACTTATCGGTCTACCCAATAGTTAGTTGAGACAGGATGCTAAAACCACTTCTTAATGCATACCAGTGCATGCTACGATGGAGTAAAATCCTGGACAAGCAAAGCAAGCATTAGAAAATCCTTTCAGTTGTTCAACATACATCCTGTAGAAGTTGGATTGCAGGACGAAATGATTCTATGCAAATTGTTCTTATGAGCCACAACTGTACCTTCTGATTCTCTTACAGATACTTGGTTAGAGTTGAAGTGTTGAACAGATAGAAAAGCTCATGTTAAAACATCTTTCAAATCTAATGAACCTTTTAAGATCCACATAAAGCGATAATAGCAACCAAAGTTAAACATATGCAAGTAAACAAGGATCAGAATCTTCAATACCTGAACAATATCTTCTCCATCCAAAAGATTGACCTTTTGAGGCACCATTTTACTGCTTTTATCATTGTCTCCAAAACCAAGCCGTCCATGCTCCCCTCTTCCCCATCCATATACCTGAATGCCAATGGATATGAACAATCATTAACTTCATTTTTCAAATCTAAAAGACAAGGTTCAACCAAAAAAAAAACAAGAAGAAGAAGAAGAAAGGAAAAAAAGACATGCTAAAAAAAAGACTGCTCCAAAAAAATTCAACATGATTAAAGAAAAACCATGGAAATGCAAATGATTTTGCAATGTAAATGCTGAACAGGGATAACTAAATACAGTAAAGTCTTAAGAGACAACTTTTCCAGTTCTTACTTGCTTCAAAAGGGGAATCAAGAAAACTGTTAAATGTTCGGATGCTTAATTGATCAACTCTGCTAAGATGCTGAGACAATTTTTACAATCTCATAAGGATACAGCTATTGCACCAAGAGGAACTAAGATTCTTACATCACCAATATCCAGTGCTTTTTCTTTGCACAGAGCACACTAGAAGTGCTTACATCTATAATCTTTAAAGGTATATCAATCACCTTAGCAGTAAATGCATTAATTAGTATGGTAAAAATAACACATAATATTACCTCTCCATCGCGAGTTAGAGCTGTTGAATGCCATCCTCCTGCTGCAATATCAACCTTCACATTAGCAAGAAACCTATGAGTACTTTTGCCCAAAGAGAAACTATGATTAACAGCTACAAGCATATTGGCAGTGAACAGAAATTTAATAGAGAAAAAATAGAGAATCTTATTGATCTATTTGGTACGAAATTGATTACAAACCCTAATTCCTCCAATTAAGGAGGACCATGAGCTAAAGATCACATGAGCACCATTGTTCACACTAACCAACCAACTTGGACTAAGAAAATATCGGACTGTCTACTCTAACTCACATCCTCTTTATAGTAGTGTAACTAACAAACTAACTCATAGAAACTTCTAGACACTTACACACATCAAAACACCATAACAACTGTGCACTATACAACATCAGAACATACAACACTACACTATACACAACACAGCACAGGTACGCCACCAGCCCTTGCACAAATACCACATACTACTACACACTAGAGAGTCATATCACATATTCTTCTTTTTTTCTATGTTCCTTTATTTATTTGTTTTTTCCAGTTCACAAGGAAAACAGTCCAAGCAAATAAATCAACCACTTCAAAGAAACAGCTCTTTGCTCATATACTAAGAGTGGGATCAGCATGTAAAACTGACAATAAAATAACTCAAATGTAGAATAATTTATACCTGCATAGTAAATTGTAGAAGTAGGACAGAATACATTGGTTGAAGAAACAGTTGATTGTAATATATGCTAGCTAAACATGATTTTTGCTAGAAAGAGATTGAATAGCATATACAAACCAAATTAAGATCGGTAAGCCCGTGAACAGGGATTGGTTGAGATCGGGGTTGGGTGTCTCCAGTGCCAAGTTGTCCATATTCGTTGTTTCCCCATGCCCATAAAGTTCCCTCCTCTTGAAGAGCCAAGTTATGGAATGCGCCCACAGCAATTAGCCTAACCTTGTCAAGACCTTGGACACGTACAGGAACAGCAATTTGTTTGCTGGAAGACAAGTTGATAGACAATGGAATGAATCCCACAACATCAATATTAAACTAACATTCCATGACGGATGATTAAGATATCAAGTCAGGTCATTACATACATGTCACCAGGAGGCCATGGTTGACCCCATGTCCATACATGGCCTTCACGTGTTAGTACAACAGAGTGAGTGCCTCCAGCAGCTACCTATAAAAGAGCAATAAGAAACTATTATAATAAAAATCTGGATGCTAGAAAGGCAAGAACAATGTCGCATCGGGAAAGTTCATTGCTGCACATTATCAACGAGCAATGAATCCTTATCTAATGAATCTAACATTTCATAGAACAGACTTAGTTTTCTTGGCTTTTTCAGTCATGCCAAAAATCTCATATAATCAGACTATCCTTTTTGACAAACAAAGAAGAGGAAAAAGAGAAAATAAATCACTACATAACATAGAAACAGATTCCTCATTCTAGCAAAACACAATGAATGCTTCTTATAGTAGAGTTTGAGAATGAGTATGCACAAAAGAAGTAGCATGCAAGGAGTCATAGACTCTTCCACTGCTTCAAACATATTCGATCACAAATGCCTCAGGAACTGACATCACATAAAGTCTATACAAAATTATTTTACATTCTTTTAGCTAAGTGCAGTCAATTGCTTTACAAATGGCTTAAAAAATATCAATCAAGAGAACCATATCACCATCAGAGGCACTTGCTGCATTACAATTCTTTCCAGGAACTTGGACCGAGAATAAGGAAATCACCTGGCGAACTACAAGTTTTGGTGCACAACGTTGAGGAATCACAATATCCCTTCTCAATGGCTTCCCAGTGTCATCTTTCTTGCCAGGATCTTCACCACACTGTCCATACTCGTTCCCTCCTATACATATGTATATTATTCAAACTTCTTTTAGAGAGCCACTAAAGATCTCCCAAAAATCAACATTGTAGCAGCCTTCAAGGACCCAAAGAAACATATCTCCGATATAAAGCACCAATTTTTTGGTATTCCATATATATATATATAAATTACATTATTGTTTTGATTAAAGAAACAATACATAAGATAGACATAGATTATACCCCAAGCATATGCACGGCCTTGATCATCAACAGCCAAACAATGCCATCCACCAATAGCAGCCTAATCATTAAATCTTATTAACGATAACTCAAATAAAGCAGCATCATTTGACAACAAAGAAAAATGACTACAACAATAAGCAAGCTTAAGTTCATTACCTGAACAATCTTGACATTAGCAAGAGCTTTAACCTGACTTGGTATGTTTTCAGTCTTTTTTTCAGGTGGATGGCCAAGTGTCCCTCTCTGGTTCCAACCCCATGTAAACAGCTGTAATAAAACCAATTCAGAACGGTCAAATTACTTGTTAACAATCACATCTTGAACACTTCCATCAAAAGATTACTCTTATTTAAAATGACCTAACAAATAAAGGTGTCTTTTTCTTTACAAAAATACTCCTCATGACATTAAGAATAGAAAATAAGCTGATGGATACCAAATTGTCTCGATTTCAAACGGAAACATTCAATTAGAAATGTGGAATATAATTTCCCCTTTAAACCAATAACACTCAAGTTTTTCGCAATTCTGATTTATGTCGAAATGAGTGGAGGGCTGGCAATAGCCAACACAATATACTAACACAGATGGACTCCATACATATAAAATATACAAAACCTGCGACAAAAATGCGAAATCCAATACAACGCAGCTTCCCAAAAAGTGAAATCAATGCAGCATGAAATGACAAGAATATGCAATAAGTTAACTATTAGGCATATATCACCAATTTTACATATTTAGACAATGCCATGAATTCGACCCAAATGAAACAGCACGGTTTTCCAAAGGAATTGCCACCTCTAGGGACAATCTCGTCAGCTACTGAAAGCTGCCGTTACCTTTACCACCACTTTCTACCGAGGAAGCAGACGAATTATATGGTCCATTAAGAAGAGCCCAGAAATTTGCTAAAAGACAGGATTAAACTTTTCAATTTTGTACAATATCGTTTACACATTTCACCGATGACAAGTTTCATGAAGAGGTGAATATATGAAAACGTGAAAACTTTCTTCTGGGGGGTGGGGAGACTTCTAAACCAGCGCTCTTGGACTTCTGTCATCATTTTCTAATGAACAACTACAAGTGAGAGAACATAAAATTAAAAAGAAAAAGAAAAAGAAAAAGTAGAGACCTTTCCCTCCTCACAAATAGCAAGAGAGTTTCGACTACCAGCAACAACAGAGCGAACATTCTCAGACTCCAGAGCTTTGACTACACAAACCAATTCTTTCTCTTCATTGTTTCCAACACCCAGCTGCCCATCTTCTCCGGAACCCCTGGAAATGTCCAAACCCTTTCACGTTAGGCAACCATTTGACCGAAAAGGAACATCTTTAGACAAAATGGTGGCAAAAGAAATATGGGTTATGTTTGGTTTTTCATATTACCAAGTTATTACGGCAGAAGGTGTAGTAGAAGAAGACATAACCCCGAAAGCAAATAGTGTGCTAGTGAAGAAGGTAAGGCAACTTATACTAGGGAAGTGTAATTTTAGGTATGTATGTTTTTTTTAAATTTGTATTGGGCTGGGTTCCTATTCCTTTGTTCGTAGGTTTTCGTGTCAAATCTTAATAAGATGAAAAGAAGACTTTGGTCGAAGTTGGTGCTGTGGCGAATCGGATTCGGATATGTGTATTGAATTGATGTGTCGTCTATCGTCTATTGTCTAGCTGGCGCAAGTGCACAGTAGGGTTTTTTTTTTTGTTTTTTTAACAAAAGGGTATTAAAGAGAATTTTATATTTAAAACTCAAACATTTACATCTTTTCTATCATAATTTTAAGCATTTCAAAATTCTTATTTAAATTCTCTACATTTAAAAATATTATCAAATAAATACTTTCATTAAGGCCATTAAGTTTTCTATCTATTTGTATCATGTGACACATTTTTATTGGCTTACTTTTTTATTAAACAAATATTATAATAAAATATCTTTAAAATAAATAAAATAATAAATAAAGTAAAAAAATTAAAAAAAAAAGGAAAATTATAAAAAAAGAACAAACAAATAATAAACAATATATAAATATATATAATAATAAACATATAATTTTATTAAAATTACAATAAAATAAGAAAAATAAAATAATAAGAAATTTATAAAAAAAGAAAAAGAGAAACCTTTTGATAAAAGGAAATTGATTCCTACCATTCCCTAACCTAGGGGTAGTCGAAACTAGCACCAAGTGAGAATATATCATACAACTGACAATTGGCTATGAGTAACGACTTACCGACTTAAGGTGATTGTGTAACTTGATAGAGACTTAATTAAGTTTGAATCCTTTTTCTTATTTTTTTAAAATTTTTTCACCTGTTAGGCTAGTGGGCAGCTAAATGTATGTCACACGACCCACTTTTTTAATAAGTTACAACCTTTTGTTACTTGGTATTAATTTTGGCCACCCTAAGATTAAAGGTTAATGCAACCCTCTATAGTTTACCGTCAATTAGTCTTTGGTCTTGGGGTGGACTAAATAAATTTTCTTTATAAAAAATTTTCCATTTTTTTATTTTATTGCAATTTTAATAGAGGGATATATATATATATGTATGTTTATTATTTGTTTTTTCTTTTTTTATAATTTTTCCTCTTTTTTGGAATTTTTCTGAAATTTTTTACTTTTTATTATTTTATTTATTTTTAATATATTAATATTTAATTAATAAAAAAGGTAATCTAATCAAAATGTGTCACGTAGCATAAATGGATAGAAAACTTAACAGTGTTAACGAAAGTGTTTATTTGATAGTACTTGTAAACATAAGACTTAAATAAAAATTCTAAAAATTTAGGACTCAAACAGAAATGATGGAAAATTTTAAGTCCTAAATATGTAATTTTTTCCCTTTTTATTTATAAAACATTGGCTGCATTACAAGGTGGCTACAAGCTATATTGCCCTTTCATTGTGAAAACCAAAGATAGTTCAAGGAATTTTATATTCCCTTTACATTACACGGCCAATAGAATCTAATAAACGATGTAATAAACATTCATATGAAGGGACAAAAAACAACTCCTCCTCCATATAACCTTCCCTTCTAATCCTTCGTGCTATCCAATTTGCTAAAAGGTTACCTTCCTTGGGCACAAAAGTAATCCAAACATTTTCAAAGGAAGAAAACAAAGATCACATGAAAGAATTTGTTTAGTATACTTGTTTCCTTAGAGAGTAGATGATTTGAAATTTTTGAGTTCATATTAACTTTTACTCACTTAAATCCCATTTTCTTTTTCTAGATTTCTAAGCCCCAATATAACTCCCATAACTCAGCACTTAGAATGTTCACTTCCCCAATGTTATGTAAGTAACCCATTATCCATCTACCTAACTCGTTTCTTATTACTCCCTTAGTTATAGCTTTTCCATTACTTTCTTAAAGAGATGCATCTAAATTTAGTTTTACCCAACCAGGGGTAAGGCTTCTCATGCCACTCCTCTTAACTCTATTTTGTATAGTGTTTTTTGTTGCCTTGTAAACCTAAAATTTCATGAGCAAGATTATGGGTTACGTGCTGAAGTTCCTCTTAACAAGTAATATGTTGAAATAAACCATTATTCCTTGTTTTCCACAAAGTCTAAAGGCTAAAACTAAAAACAATTGCCCACAATGGATTTTTAGTGTATAGCTCAAATTTATTATACTTGCAATTATCCTTTATCTACCTTTCAGTTCCATGTTCTGGCTTTGATCCATCTAGTTAAGCCATATTTTACACCAAAAATTTTTTGCTCCTAGACATGATCTAAGGACATACTCTATGGATTCAACTTCACTTGGACATAGACAACATTTGTCTAGTACTTGGTTAATAATCTTATCAACATTGTTCACTGTAGGTAAAGAATTATTTATTGCTTTTCAAATGAATAATTTACCTTTAGGTACTAAGGGACTTTTCTAAACCCATATGTAATCTTCAAAAGATACTATTTCATTTTCCCCTATTCTTTCATCAATTTCTTTCAATTGTTTATGCCTAGTAGAGTTTAAGGAGAAGTAGTAGCTACCACTTAGTTGATTAGATAAGGATATTTGGCTAATTTTGTTACTTAGCCATTCTAAAATAGGATAAGTAATAATTTCTTCACACTATACCATTTCTAATATCCATTACTGGTTCTTTCTCAATTCCTTCCATAAGTTATATCCACTCCTAATTCTAATTTCTCCCTTTTCAGTCTACTTTTTATATCTTTTTACAATGATTTTAGCCTAATATCCTAAAACTTAACTCTATTTTTTATACCAAAAGTGTATTTTTACTAATAAATACACTAGGTCGTATATATGGTAATAAATCGGTGAGAACCAAGTCAAACTCACAAGAAATGCTATACTAGTTCTCAATTGTGTTTGTCTCAAACACTATAAGCATGGGTTCAATTTTCAAAGAAATGCTTGATTTTGATGGCTACAAAAATTTTGGGGGAAATTGCAATTATTCTTCTTAAACTTTTATTTAGGTGCAGATTTATCCTTTAAATTTTTAAATGTTGCAAATTATTTCTCTAAACTTTGATAAATTGATAACATAAAAGACATTTCTATTTTAGTTAAAAAGTGACATTATAATCAAAGTTTAAGGGCTCTTAAAGTATACCTCGATAAGTTCAAGGGGTGTTTCTACACTAAAGTCAAAATTTAAAGGAGTTGTTGTTAACCTATGGGTTCTATTGGTAATTTATTAAAGTTTAAGAGAGTCATTTGTATTTTTTTGAAAATTTGTGAAGTCTATTGGTAATATAAAAGATATTTCCTATTTTAGTTAAAAAGTGACACTATAATCAAAGTTTAAGGGTTCTTAAAATATATCCCAATAAGTCTAAGGGTATTTCTACACTAAAATCAAAATTTAAGGGAGTTATTTTTAACCTATGGGGTTTATTAACAATTTATTAAAATTTAGAGGAGTTATTTGCATTTTCTTCAAAATTTTGTGTAACCCAACCTATCATTGTGATAAACTTCAAAGGCAATTATTCTTTTATTGATGCAAATCCACAAACACATAGCGAGCATGAACCATTAATGGGTATTCAACATTCAAGTGAGATAAGGAATAGGAAGTGAAAGGGGTTTTTTACTATGAATTTATATAGATATTACACACTAAGACACAAACATAATCAAGGATTGAGCTCAAAATAGAGTCCAATATGACTCATAAACACTAAATGTCACTCAGGTTTTAAATAGGAGGTTGGATGTAACTCATTAACTCGTTCAAATAAAAGGTTCACCACAATCTTAAAGTTGAGATTGATAAGAATACAAAAAATATTAAAGAATTAATCAGCACTCAATAATCCGGAAGAGGCAAGCTCTAAGAGCTTAAGAATATGCTTGCTCAAAAGAATGTTCAAGTGTAATCAATGTCTGTGAATTCTTTTCCCATCATTCATCGTTAATTACAAAAGTTGCTATTTATAGTAAATTCTAAAACCCTAGTAACAAAAGTGTAAATAATATATAAGACTCTTAAGCCCTAAAGAATTGCTCACAATTGAAATAAAGAAAATATTTACAAAGTATACAAAACTATACATTCAACAGAGTGGTCGACATGCAGTCATCCGAGCTGTTTGTAAGAGCCGACCCAAGTAAGGGCTGATTGGTAGTCGAGTGTTCGAGCTGGGGTAGGATGTTTGGAAGTCTTATTATGTTTGGTCGAGCTCCTTATGCGATCAGCCCACAATTGCTACACTTATGGATTGCTTAGCATTAGCTTTCCTGTACTATGCTGAGCTGTTCTTTGGCCTTAAAGCTTCAACCATTTAGTCTCTTACCACCTTGGCAGATGACAAACTTGATGCTAAATGATTCCTTTTCCTCCTTTCTTCCTTTTATTATCAGTTCAGCTTTAGCAAGAGTAGATCAGTCTCGAGTTAGGATAGTTTGGCTTCAGCTTTTAGTAAGTCTGCATTAGCTTCTGACAGGTTAGCCTCAACTTGAGGATTGTCATGGATTGATTTCTATCATCTATCTTAGTTCTTCTTTTATTTTCAATGATCTTGTTTTTTTTTTCTTACCAACTAAGGGAAATAATATATATTAACACATAATTAAGAAGTACAATGTCTCCCAAGGCTATATAACAAGTTCTACATATAAGACTTTTCTTATAAGATTTGTTGAATTAACACCCCAAAAACACATGCTCTAGCCCTTTTGCCTTGGGAAGCTAACCAATCAATAATAGCATTAGCTTTCCTATTAACTAGTGCAAAGATACAAATCAAGTTAATAATTTTATTTTATTGTATATATATATATATATATATATTTGCCAAAGATAATATTTAGTCATGATTTTTTTTCTTTTCTCAATTATTTTGAATTAGTTTCTCAAAAAGTATACTTGTTCAAGATATGGTTACATGGTAAGGATATTAAGAAACACTATCAACATATTGGTTATAACAATCCATAAGATATAGTTCATAAAGTATCGTAGGTATTATCCTGAGCATAAGGACCAATTTCATTAAGTCCCCGTTAAGTTAATGTAAGCTTCGTAATTAGGTGTTCAGAAGTCGATACATAAAATTTACGGCCATTAGATAAGTTGACCGATTAGGTCCAAAATTTACAATTGAGTTAGAAATAATAGTAAAAGTAATCCCCTAAGTTTGAATTTAGAATTGTAAATAATTAAATAATTAAATATTATAATATTAAGTTATATATCTATTGTTTGTTATTTATCGGAAATATATAAAATGAGTTTCGATAATTAACGAATTGATAGAAATAAATTATATGCATTACGTGTAAATAATATTTAGATTATTTATTTGTATTATATATGTATTACGTGTAGATAACAATACTCGAAATTAATTAAATACCTAAAATATGTTAAAATAATACTAACTAATTAAGAAAAATTCGAAAAAAATCAAGGAAAAGACTAGAAAGTGTAGAAATGTATAGATATCGAGCATGACATGTTGGGATTTGAAGAAAGAAAATCAACAAATAAGATTAAGCCAAATAAAAATTGAAAAGGAAGAAGAAAAGGGACATTTGGCATAAGGAAAATTAAAGAGAGACCTAAACCCCATTATAAATTTAGAAACTCTCTTCCAAAATTCATTTTGAGCACATAAGAGCCTAGAAAAATTAGAGATAGATAAAAAAGAGATGAGAGAATATTTTTACAAAAATTAACAAAAATAGTATGCAATTAAGGCATTAGAAAAGATCATATTTTCAATGACCACCTACAAAAGCATGGACACCATCACCAAACAGCTAACCCATTGCCTAAAGCTGTCGACATAGTGGGAGCTACTGCTGGTGGCTAGAAGCCATTCGATCAATGAGTTCTAAATTACATTCCAATTTTGTTTAATTTATTAAAATTATCAAATTAATCTAGAAAATTATGAAATTTAGCATTCAGAAGTATTTTTGTATGTAGATTTAGGGAAAAATGTTAATTTGATAAAATTATATCTCAGGATATACCACATTTGAGAAATCATTAAATCCGAGCTAATTTTCGCTTTTGATTTAAATGATCTTAATGATGTAATTTTAACCCCAAAATTTTTGTGTATACTGTTTAAGGTATATATATCAGTGTTATAAAGAGATATTAAAATTAATTTTCTAAGATTTTACTTAATTTTTAAGTCTTAAAATCATACATAAAAAGTAATTTTTAAACTTATTTTGCTGATATAAGGTTAATTTAATAAAAATTATGATTTAGGATATATTTAGACATCTTGAAATGCTAGTTGATGAAAAGAGATGGTATTTATGGTGTTAAGAAGGCTAAATGTGTATAATATGTGTATAGTATGTAATAGCATAGAACATGTGAAAATGGAAAATAAGTGAATGAAGTATATTAAAATAAATTTTTAATATTATAATAACATAATATAAATTTAGGAAATTAAGTGAAAAATATAAGTTATTTTCGCATTAAGAGCAAAATTTAAGAGTTAGATTAAGAATGAAGTGTATAGTATAAACTAAAATATTAGTTAAGAGCTAAATAGAAAATTTACGATACCTAAGTGTAATTAGATGAATTTCACATATTGGTTCGGAAGAAGTTCCTAAGGTTTACAAATAAAATTGTAATGAGAAGCCAAATTAGAGTCTAAATTAAGAACTAATTCAAAAACTAAATCAGAAGCTAATCTAAGATTGATTTGGTTATAAGTAATATAAAACTTGGATAATTGGGTAAAATTATAATTTAGAAGCTTATATGTAAAAAGGGAATAAATAATAAAAGGGATATTTATATTATATGAACAAGCAGTGATAAGTTGACCTTGCGTCAAGTTTGAATGATCAAATCAAGAATTTCAAGTAAGTTAGAATCAATACTCCATTACATTTTAGAGTACTATATTATAGTACTTGGAGGCTTAGGATTGTTTTTGTTTATGCTTGTATGTAGATCCTTATGTGTATTCTTGTCTGTCTCTAATTATTTAGCTGTATATTATGCTTTGCTTTGGTGATTTATGGTGGTTTGTATGGAGTGAAATTATTTGATCATCTGAATTAGACTTAGCTATATTTAACCTAAACCCCTTAATTAGACATGTATTGTAACATTTTAAGGAACGACTAAGATTCTCCAATCAAATATAGATACTTTTGAAAAGGATAGTATTGAAGCATAATGATCATTTCTTCATTTTTAGTCAAACTAAGTGATAGGAGAGGAAGTAGCGGTAACAATAGGGGCAATGATTCAAAGCATAATCACGGGGGAAGCAGTGCTTTTGTTGCACAAACCTAGGTTTGTGTAGGTTTGGTTGCACAAACCTAGGTTTGGTTGTGACCTATTGTATAAGCGTTGAAACTCCTCAAACTTAGATTACAGCAAGTGAAATTTCTCTAAATTGACAATAAACTGAATAACGTTGTGTAATGGTATTTGTATATTGCATTGCATTTAATTAATTGTTTGAGAACCTTGCTTGTGTTTATTATACAGTCTTATGTTTCCATCCCTACTCACGGAGCTATTGATTACTCATGCCCTTATAAATTTTATTTTAGGTGACAATCCAAATGCTGTGTTATAACTATCTTAAGGTTAGTACCCTTTTGAAGAACTTTGGTGAGGATTAAACTATAAGATCAGCAGAGTTTTAGACAGTTTTTGTTAATAACTCTTAGATATATAGGTTAATCATGTAATATTTTACTTATCAGACTACTATCTTGTGTAAATATCTCCTAAGATCATGAGACAATATATATATATATATATATATATGAATATGTCTTAAGGTTTTGTATGTAATTTTTATTAATAATCTTATACAAACAATTTACTTTAAAGTGGATAATTATAGGCACCTTGTGTGAATCATATCTACAATAGCAACTGAGACGTTAGTTATTATCTTAGACTGATTTATATGGTAAAACTATTACGACTCTACCGCTTTAAAACGTAACAATCAATACTATAGATTTTAGTAAAGGATGTTATAAAGTGACTTCAATTCTATGTATCATATTGACATTGAGACATTTGTACCTAGAGGGTCATTCCTATATAGAGAAGATTCGTACATTTTTTCTCATTTATAAGAAGATATAAAGATACATATAATACAATACCCATGCTTTTTCACTGTAGTAATTCATGTGCATATATGAAAGCTAATGTTTTAACTCTTAAGCTTAACACTATGTTTCAAAGGATAGAAATTTATAGAGATCAAAGGAAAATATTAAGAAATGCAAAAAAGTTATGTGTTTAGTTAGGGTGGAAATGAGATGAAATAGTTTAACCATAGTGTTCCTTTTCTTTCTCTCCAAATTTAGAGAGAAATAAAAGGAAATGGATAGAAAGCACATGAAAATACAAAAATAGCCTTACAATGGGAAGGAAATAGAAAAGAAAAGAGTCCAATAAGGTTACTTTAGTATTAGGAACCGGATATGTCTAGGATTAACAATTAAGATAAACTTAGAGGTATAAATAGATTGCTTTCCTTAGAATTTATGTCTCTTGTACTCAGTTTGCTAGGAGAGTTAATGTACCAAATTCTCTCGAGATACAACTAAGTTTTGGTATATAAATAGTAAAAATTCATATATCAAACCATGCTTGATGGAAATTCATACTTCAAGAAAATGCCAAAATACATAGCGATAATTACATCTTATCTTATCTAGTTCAAAGGAAATAATCCTCCATCAAGAGTTATAATGATTTAATATTGAATCTAATTTGTTAAATTAAGTTTTAATTAGTTATAAATTAATCTAAACCCCCGATCATGAATTAATACAAATCTTTACAATTAAAACTTATGAAGTTTGATCAAAAGTTATAACTTTATCAAGGATCACGAACTTCAATTCTACTTACTCAAAGTTTAAGGGCAGTCAATTTACGTTTACTTGTTGAAGATTATTAGGTCGAGTTCACAGCCATAAACTTTGATTGTAGACCTTTAGTATTTATTTATTTTTAGTTCCTTATTAAAGATCATGATTAGGTTCACTCCCATAATCCTAACCATGAACTTTACATTGCAAATCTCTTTTTTTATGCTTATGTGAAACATGATTACCAACTTAGTTAATCATTAAGAATTATAAACACATAGTTTACACAATTTAAAACATATAATTGGGAATCTATTTCTACATGGTCTAAATATAAATACATCATTGATTATGCATAAATAATAGTAGATTTGAACTAATTCTTATTGTAAAATATTAAAGTTGCAACACACTGAGAAGTACCTTATTGCTTTGAATTTTTACACTATCAGTTACAATCTAAGAATTTACACACATAATTATTTCACATTCAATAAGTAGATTTCGTGACAATGTGATAATGGCCATGCGTTCATCTCGATTTTATTGAGAATTTACAAAAGTAAACTTCTTAAAATTTTGCTAGGAACGACACCACTCTTGTGTTTAATTAGGTGGATCTATCAAATTTATTGATTTAGATTCAAAATCTATTTATTAATAGATATTTATTATATTATATATTATCTTCTTTTGACTAATAGTACCTACTGTACACTCAATTAGCAATGACTTATTTCTATCCTTTGAATAAGGAAACTAATGATACGTTAGAACAAAGTATGGTTACCATTAATACTAACTATAACAGTTTGAGACTCATCTTAGCAAAAGTACTTTTTGTCAGATCTCTTGACAATCTTTTGGTCAAATAATTTGCTAAGTTATTACTAGTCTCGATATAAATGATGGTTATAATTCCATCTCTTATTAATTCTTTAATATACTTATATCTTAGTCCCATGTCTAGATTTTCCATTATAAATTTTACTATAGGCTCAAGATATTGCTTCACCATCATAAAGTATTGAAATGGCTTAAACAAGTTTTTGCTAAATTTCTATTTTCATCAATAAATTTCTCGGCTATTCTACTTCTTTACTAGTTGCATCAAGTGCTATAAAGCCAGCCTCAAATGTAGAACCCATTATACATGTTTATTTCTTAGATGTCCAATTTATGGTGTCACCACCTATGGTAAATATCCATCCAATAGTTGAACTTCCATCACTAGTACTTGTTATCCAACTTGTATTTAAATATCATTCTAACATAGTGGGAAGGTCACCTAAAACATTCTGAATTTTCACTTTCTTTTTTAAGTATCCAAGTACTTTAGATATTACTTTTCTAATGCTTACTATTGGGATTATTAGTGTATTTTGACAATTTGCACACAATATATACAAAATCATGTCTAGTGTAATGAGAAACATTAATCAAACTCCTTATGGCACTAGCATATTCTAATTTTACTATTTTTCTTCCTAATTTTTTTTCAACTTAATATGAGGGGTATAAAGTGTAGTATATTCATCCTTTATTAAGTATTCCAACTTTTCAAAAATCCTTCCTATATGATGTGATTGACTTAATGTAATATCGTCACTATGCTTCAAAACTTTAATCCCTAATGTTGGATCTAGTTCATTTAAATCTTTTCTTTTAAACTTTAAGGTAAGATATTTCTTAATTTATTGATGCCAATCATATTTTATTCCAAATATCAATAAATGGTCAACATACAAACAAATTATAATGCTATATTCACTAGTGAATTTTGAGTAAATACATTTATTTGCACTATTACGTTTAAAGCTGTTTGTAAAGATTACAACATTCAATTTCTCATATCATTATTTTGGGGCTTGCTTGAGTCCATACAAAGATTTAATTAATTTGCAAACTTTCTTATCATTTCCTAGTGGTATAAAACCTTATGGTTGTTACTTGTTCATCTAGTTGTTACTAATTTGTTAAGGTCACAATTCAAGAAGGCCATTTTATCATAAGTTTATGCATATGAAGTTTGAAAATGGATGCAAGGGAAATTAATATCTTAATGAAATTAATTCTTATAATGAGAGCATAGGTATCAAATAGTCTATTCTCTCTCATTGCTTGATTTGTTTGGTTACTATCCATGCCTTAAAAGTTTGTAAAGAACCCTCTAAATTCTATTTTTGTCTAAAAACCCACTTACATCCATTTGCCTTAAATTATTAAGGTAAATCAACTAGAATCCAAGTATTATAACAAAGATTCTATCTCATCATTTATTATCTCTTTTCCAAACGCTACATCTCTAGAAACCATAACTTCATTATAGGTTTTAGAATCACTATCTACAGTAAGAATTAAGAGGATTTTACTTATTACTAAATCTCTATTTTCTTCCACCAAGAAGTTAAGGGCTTATGGTCAATGAATCCGGGTTCTAGATTCTTACTTTTCCTTACTCCTTTACTTCTTATAAGTTTTATGGTAGATTCTACACTTGCATTTCCACTAGAATCCCTTTGTTTAGTTTCTTATCATGAGGTAGGACATGTTTCCTTTTTATGTAGATCACTATAGAATTTCTTTTCTAAAAGTTCTATGTCTCTAGTTTCAATAATGATATTAAATTACGAATGCAATATTGTATATTCTTTAAAGTTTTGAATATAACCAACAAAAACTCCTTTTAAAACTCTAGCATTGTTTTATGATCAAAGGCTATATAGTAGGCTATGTACCCCCATATTTTGAAATATTGCGAATTTGGTTTTCTCCCTTTCCATTTGTCATATAGAGCAAAACTTAAAGATCTTGATAAGATTCTATTTAAAATATAAGATGAAGTTAATAAAACTTCTTCCCATAAGTTAAATGGCAACTTACTATTTAAAATTAATGCATTAGTTATATCCATAAGGTTTCAATTTTTATATTTTGTTAACCCATTTTGTTGTAGTATATATGAAGTAATAGATTAACATACTGTATTGCACTCTAAATTCAAGAGCCAATGCTATCATTCTATTAGTTGCCTAGTTTAGGACATGACAACTATTGCTTACTTTAATCATAAAGTTTCTTACTTAACACATAACCTATTAGATGTTCTATAAGAATAAAACATAAATACAAATATTTATAAAAATATTATGAGGCATTTTTTTCCCCTCATATGAACCATCAGGATCATAGAGAATCAAATCCCCCATCAAACAGTAAAATAGGTAGTAAAAACAATTCTAAAGTTAGCTTACTTCATAATAACCTACATTCACATACTAGCATAGGTTCTCCCATTGGATTTGTAATAAATCTCATGCACTTAGCATCTTAACTCATCTAAGGCTTTAGGTTCAACAACCTGTAGAAGACTATAGGGGGAATGAGACAAAGAACCATAAGCTTAGCAAATGATAGGAGACAAAAAGCATATACAAGCTGAGTAAATCAATAAGGTTGTTCAATCACCTTATTTCATGTAATACAGCAAAACAAATCTCATTCGCATGATATTATCTAGTATGTTGCGAGGTTAAAGAAATTATGCCCACTCTAACCCAAGTTAGGGAATTTACACATAAAGGTTACAATACCATCATAAATGCCACAATGCCTTTACGGCTAAACTTAAGCTTGCACAATGAGGACATTTCTCCTCTCTTAACTACTTTTGGACCAACACCTCAACCTTTTGTCTTGTTACTTAGTTTGACTAGTGGTAAAGAAATACCAAAACACTGCACCTCTTTAAAAGGGTTGGAATTTTGCTGGAGAATCCTAATTGTCCCTTAATGGGTTATAATATATGTCATTTCAAATTTAAAATTCAAGTTTGTATTAGTCTAATTCATAAGTGATTACCAAGTTGCAAATACGTCAAATAAAAGTCAATTACGCAGCAACATAATAAAACATATAGTTCAACTACTAACCAGTACTTTAGTATCTAAGCACAAGCATAACATACGCATAATCAACTATTTACAACCATAAGCAAGCATTTACTCAAGTCTACAGAATTCCCACTTGTCATCAGTTATGGTCTCTTGAAGAATCATCTCCAAAACTTGAATTCCTTATTATTATTGTCATAGTGAAAACATTATTTTAGTTTTTGTAGGAATTTTAAAAACACCATAGCATATTAGTATTTGTGTAACTTTATTTAAACCTATGAATTAACATTGTCGTAGTTTATTGTTATAATAATTAAGTAGAATAAAATTATTTACATTTTTTTGTTCATTAAATTCCGTGATTGTCAATGATTAAGAGGATATATCGTATGCCTTTATAATTGTGAAAAGAGGATATTTTATATATGTATGCATGTATATAACTTGCCTCTTCTAGAGAAATGTTGTAGAGATCCTATGAATTATATGGATATACCACATAAGGAATTATAGTTAAACATTTATAAATTGATACTTTATAAATTAATAACCTCTCTAAAATAATTTTTTTTCGATCTCAACTTGGTTCAATTTACAAAATTAGTAATTTTGATAAATTAATGAGATAATAATTTTTAGGATGATTTTTATATAAATTTATAGTTCCGTCAATATCATAAATTAATAATCTCTAAATTTGTAAACATAACTATGATAGTCTAATAAAATATGAATCTATTATTGTTCAGTTTTTTCTTGAAATTTAAATTTAGGTGGATTTTATCTTTAACTTTTCTCATTATATTTAAAAGTTTTAATGCCATGTTCTCAAACTATAACAAAAAAATTCTAGAGTCATGGTTAATTTCTAGACACCTTTTAGATGAGAAGCTATTGTTAGGTATGATTTCAAGAATTTTTTCTATGTTATTTATATAGTAATTCCCTTCATCGTCATATGTTCAATAGATGCAAGTAACTTGTGTTGAACTTTATTTAATTAGTTAATGCAATGAATATTATTTAAATATTAAAAACAATGAATACCATTTATGTACTTATATATATATATATGTACAATGAATTTTCTTTTTAAATTAATTCATGAAATATGATATATATATATATATTAGTGATATACAATGATTTTTTGTCTAATTAAATTAAATCTTTTAGGTACAATGAATACCATTTATATACAATGAATTTATAACGATTAATTAATACATCTCTAAATTAATAAAATTTCATGACCCCAACATTATTAATTTATAGATATTTTATGGTATATAAATAATTTCCTAATAAAATTTTATGCTACATTATATCATAAGACTATCTATTCATCTATAATCCTATACCGATATATGTACATATATATTATTTAATCCTAAACATACTATGTATTATAAAGTAATTTTTGAGGTGTGTCGTATGTTTTGGCATAATCGATCAAAATATTACTTATGATATTTTTCAGAAACCTTATGTTGTTCGAGTTAATATATACTTAATCAATATAAGTCATATCAACTCCGTTAAATTCATAAAAAAATTACATAAATATATAAGAAAACAAAGGATTTATACTCAAATTTCACGATAATCTCATTTAGACATGGATTTAACATAACTTATCAGGATTTGCAACCCACACATACCTACGATATCAATAACCTCTTATGTTACAATTTTAGGCTAGTTCTATGAAGATTATTACTCAAGTCGAATTACATAATTCAATTCTAAGAACTGTCATATTTAAAAGATTTCTTCGCTCATATTTACTAAATTACATTTTCTTCTCTAAGTTACTACAAACATCCAAGTCTTAGAAACATCTTTCATGACAATATATTCTTATTACACAAAATCGGTAAAGACGAGGGATTCGAGAAAATGACCGTCAAACTACCCTTTTCACAATCTACATTATACATCGTCTTAATAATACGGCACTAGTATCAAGTACAAAAAATTTCTTCATACCCTTCCAAAAAAACACTTCAACCGTACTAACATAATAATTGGTATTTTTTTAGAGATACGTTACCTCATTTACATATATCAAAATTTTATGAATATTTATATGAGAAATATGTACATTTTTACCCTTAGACCTTCTTGAGCTAAGCTTGTTTTAAGCTGGGTTAAGCTAAATCTCGATTATTAAACAAGTTTACCTCGCACTTAAAATAAAACTTATTTATTTGAATAAATCAAGCTCAAACTCTAGTTTACACTTGTTTAGGTTCTTGAGCAAATTTACGAGCTTTATATGTATTATTACTAATAATACATATAAAGCTCGTAAATTTGCTCAAGAACCTAAACAAGNATAAATCAAGCTCAAACTCTAGTTTACACTTGTTTAGGTTCTTGAGCAAATTTACGAGCTTTATATGTATTATTACAAATAATATATATTATATATTATATACTATATATTATTAAAATTCAAAAGCTAATATCTATATAATATATATAAAAATATAATATATTATAGGATAATATATGATAGATAATTTAATCCTTATTTACTATTCGTGAATCTACTTATTTATCTATTTCTTCCTTTTAAATACTTAGAGTCATGAGTAGGTTTAAAATCGGTTCACTTTAATATCAATTTGGTTTGACTTCAATAAGTAAACGAGCTGAACTTAAATTCAAGACAAAACTTTTTTATCTAAATAAGTGAAGTTTAAGCCTTAATTGCTGACTCGATAAAAAGTTCAGCTTAAACTTAAATTTAATAATTTTTAAATAAGTTGAATCTGAATTTTTGAAAGTTGGATTCGGTTCAACTTATCTGGACTTGGCTCAATTTATCTCATTTACGGCTTTATTATTCTGGCATGGTTGCTGCGGTAGTATGCTGTTATTTGACGATGGCCTTCACGATGGACCGCCAGAGTGAAGAGTAGATGGTAGAAAACATAGCGGTTCGAGGGTCATCTGTCTTTTTCTTTTTGATTCTTGATACTCCCAAGTCTTTTTTTAAATAGAAAAACCTAGTCACGGATTAAGATAATGTAATATATATTCATAGATAACTTTCCTTTACGCAACCTAAAATCCATGGAGCTAATTTCGCCATTTGCAAATGTCTTGCCCTTTAATATACTAGTTAATGACGGTGGAAATTGCTTTGAAACCAAGCAAAAATGGCGGCTAAGGAAGTTACTTCCTAACAAAGTAGTGCACCGCGGCGGTACCATCTTAAGGAAAGAAAAATAATAATAAAATATACAATACATGCCCGTTCAATTCGTTTGCAAACCTTGTGTGTTATTATCCTGTGGTTAGTTATCCAATAAAGCTATAAGAGGTGGTAGAGAACCCTTGTGCAATAAGGATCTAAGTTAAGGGTAGACTCTTAGGATAATTATGCTATTCGATTTTGTCTAATTCTTCGAGTGCAATTTTATCAAGATTTTATTAAAGTATTTGTAATATCACATTTTTCACCCTACTTTTGTCATAATCCAAATGTTACTAGATTAAATAGTAGGGTATTACCAAGTAAATAGGATTTTCCAACTTAATATTACATTTATACTCGGGTAATTTTAAAGAGCTTACATATTTGATGTTTTTAGTAAAACTTCAATTGATATACTTAAATTTTGATAAGTTTTGTCTTATGATCACATACTTTTTATTACCCTATTATAGACTAGTGTTTAAATATCTTAAGATATGTAATTCTCCTTTTTACTGTTAGATTTTTAATGAAATTAGTATATTGTAGTTTCCCCTTATATGCTTTGTAACCCGGTCTATAAAAGAATATTTCTTTTTACAAGGAATATAAACTATTCAAAAATTAATATGTTAGAATTGTAAGGCATTACATACTATTTCATTTTTTTTTCACAAAATTGGTGAGATTTATTGGAGAAATACTCACCTATGCTATCATTATGTATCTTGTAAATTTTCTACTTTAGACTTGTATCGCTTAAAAAATGCAAATGCTACATACTTATATCGTATTAAATATATATAAGTATGACATGAAAAATCATCAAATGTTATAAAATATCTTTCCACCTCTTGTTAGATTTCCATTCAATTCACAAATGTCAGTATGGATAAGATCTTAGTAACTTGGTATTTCTTTCTACATTAAAAGATGGTTTCTTTGTGATTTTGGCTTTAATGCATACTTCAGATTTATTCAAAGTATCAAAATTGTTAACTTTAACTTATCCATTCTTATTCATAAACTTAATAGTACTAGAATTGATAAATTTTAGTATAACATGCCATATATCACAAGAATTAACAATATAAAAGGAAACATTTATCTTATTCATATTAATATTGAGTTTGAACATACAATCAATAGCATATCCCATTCCTATGTATAAATGCCCTTTCATGAGTACCAACTTGTTAGACTCATATTACAGCTCCAAATCCTTTCTCATATAATTATCTTATAGAAACATGATTCTTCTTTATATTTGGAACACACAATATGTTTAGTAGTCTCAATTTCTTTTTGGACACAAAGTGAAGATCAACACCGTCGATGTTGTTCAGACTAGCTGAATAGCCATTTACTAGTAAAACTTCAATGTCTTTAACTTGAAATTCTAGAATTGGTGCTTATTATGGCACACATAAATAGTTGCTCCAAAATCAAGCCACCAATCATCGCATTTGACTGTTGTAGCCATATTCAACTTAGTGATCATAGTAACATGAAGATTCTTGAATCCATCGATAACCATTGCCAGAAATTCTTAATCTTTCATTGAATTCGTAGAATTTTAGTTAATTCATTCTTAACCTTCTTTTGTGATCAACATTCCTTAGTAAAGTGTCTCTTTTCATTACAAATGTAGCACCTTTAAATTCTCCTTTTGACATCAAATTATTTGGCTTTTCTTTTCTTGTAAGGTTTCTTACATTTTCCATCTTTTACACAATTCATATTAGATTTATGTAGTAGATTTACTGTGTTATGCTTTTGAGATTCCTCCTCTATGCATATATATCCAAGAATCTTTTCAATGTCGAAATCCTTAGCCATGTAAATGATCTTCTTCCTATGGTCATTCTAAACTATGAGGTAATTTTTCAATGTTGAAATCTTCAGCTATGTGAAGGATCTTATTCCTGTAATCATTCCAACTAGGAGGCAATTTATGAATAAACTTGGAATAATCACATGCAAGTTATGTAGACGATTGATAAGAACTTGTAGTTTATGAACTTAATCTGGTATAGATATTATCAAGCATTTTAAACTTAAAATATTTCAACATTAGGAACTTATTCGTATCATGTTTTTTAGTGTTGTACTTTTCTTCTTTTTCCTTCCATATTTCTATCACAAACTTGATTGCTATGTAAAGATCATAAAGATTATCTATTATGCCCTAAAATAGCAAAGTTGTAATAGTTTCGCTATATAAATAATCCTAAAATAAAAGCTGACCTCGTAGCCATTACTATAAGTTTGGTTTATATAAGACATTCACGACTAATTCGTTTTAAAATAAACAGTTCACAAAATAATATTGTTATTCACTTATAGAAGTCCAAAAAACACATATTAAGATTCAAATAAGTTAAGTGGTATCTACACGATTCATTAACCTAATTTACTTAAGAATTACATAATTTGATACTAAAAGATTAATAGATAAGGGTTAAAGCTTCAAAAGTGCTATTGTTTATTAGTTTTATATCATTATTCCCTTTGATCCAATAGTCACTAGCTTTAGAGTGGTTGACAGCATCTATAGTGATGTGAGCAACCAACTACTTAATAAGTTAAAAGGAGACATAAGACTATTTGATATGGATCGTGGCTAAGAACTGACAAGGTTAGCCGTCGGGGTAGGTTCGATCCTACTGAAGGAACGAAAATGGAATGGGTTTAGTGAGGGTTCTAGTGAATCCGTGAATCACCTAACTGGATATGACGTACTAACTAGATTTTATACGGCCTAAGACTTGCCGGATGTGATGCACCGATTCTAGTAATAAGATTGCTTGTCACAATCTTTTCTAAAGGGATTAATAAGAGTCGGTAAGAGAGAGCTTTCTAAGAGAAAAGACTCAAAAAGGGAGAGGGGGGTTTATTAATGTTATGTCTCTATATTATTACAAATATTGCTATTTATAGTACGTCTTGAACTTTAGTGGCAAAACTGTAAATAATATATAAAGCCTTAAACCATAAAAAATTAAGCCCATAAATAAAATAAAGACAAACATAAACAAAAATATAAAATAGTGCGTTTTACAAGGGGAAGTCAGCATACGGTCATTTGGCATTCCTTGAGTGTAGTCTTGCATTGCTTAGTTAAGATATTAGGGAGGTCGGCCCATAATTGTCGAGTTTTAAAGTTAGTCAGTGCTAATCTCTCCGAGCCTTGCCAAGTAAATCCAACTCTCGACAACGTAATCTTTGGGCATATCGGCAAACATGAAGCCGAGTAAGTAATTGGTCAGGCATGGGTAAGGATCGATCCTTTTGCTTCTTGGCACTCTTTTTGCGAGAAATAGTGTCATTTAACTCGGTAAACAAAATGAGTTGGTAAGTAGATGAGCTCGACTTTAGCAGTCGAGTTGGGTTAGTATGTTGAATCCTATCATTCCCTCTCCTTTAAAGAAGTTTCAACCCGAAACTTAGTGATTGGCGGCTCTAAATCCTACTGGGATCAAGTACTAACCTGCAAAAACTAGAGAGAGTAATATAGAGATAGCTCGAGTCTATGATCATTGCTAGCACCATCCTCAGCTCCTTCCACTTGTTATGAGCTTGATCGACCAAACTCTTCTTTAAGGATCTTTCTTTCCATTCATCGTATATTTGATCAACTCTATCCAAGTAGCCCCAACAACTATCGATTAAGGAGATTAATACAATTTTTGGCTCAAACATCATGTGATGAACCCGTTATGCCTCGAAGTCGTAGAGTCGCAACAGTCCGCCATGTAAACCATTCTATGATAGTAACTGGCCTCACAATGTCTACCATAAACATGATCTACACAAGGCGTCGATAACTCTTTACTTTAAAGTAAACAGTCCAATTAACAATTTAGCTAAAGTTACAATAAGTATTAAGAACTTTAAGTCAATATATATAATTACATGTACATTCCATAGAATTCTTAGGAAATTCTACATCAAATGTAACAGTCAACTGGTTTACATATCAAATCTCAGTCTTTCAGTCTTAAACATATTAGTGAGACTATAGATACAACTTAACTATTAAGCAAATTGATCCTCATACCCCCAGTCTTCAAAAGAGAATTAACCTTCGGATAGTTGTAGGGGGGCATATTAATCAGAATACTCAGAAATCAAGACTTACAAAAGTATCTATACGGGTATGAGCAACTATAGTCTAGTAAGTTGAATTGGAGACTTATGAATGTATAAAAGCATAAATAAGATTATCAAGTAATTATTTTCATGCAATGCAACAACCAAGTGTCATCACACAACGTAGTCCAGTCCGTTGCAAAATCAAAGTAATTTTACCTGCTCTAATCCAGATTGAGGAGTTTTCATGTTATGCAATAGCTCACAACCAAACCCAGGTTTATACAATAGAGATACTGCTTTTCCTAAGACTATCCTTCAAACCAATGCCCTTATCCTCATTGCGACCTCCTCTCTTGTCACTTAGTTTAGCTAAGGATGAGGAAAAGACTAAATTGCTATCCAGCGTTATCTTTTTTGAAAGTGTCAGTGTTTGGTTAGAGAATTCTAATGATCCCCTAAAGGGTTGCAGGGCATGACAATTTAGGGTATTAGGGTTGATTAGGATTAGGTTTAGGTTCAATTTTGGGTGTTCAAACAATTTCACACCAATCTAGTCATAATAAACAATCAATCGCAATACAAATTCTAACACGAAGTCAAATACACAAGCACATGCATAAAACTACTTACAATCACAGTCATACACAATCCTATGTCTCCAAGTACTCTAAAATAGTATTTCAAATACAGTGAAGTAATAAACTCAGCTTACTTAGAATTCTCGGTCGCTCAATCACTCAATTTCAGGTTGATTCGACTTCGTGTATCTTATAACAAAAATACGTCTTTTTAGTAATTATATTTTGATGATATATATATATATCTATTAAGTTATGATTTAACTCACTTTTCCATATATACCTATTATTTATTAATGATTCACTCTACATTAGCTCGGGGTTCAGTTTCTGAATTAGATTTCAATTTTTGGTTCTAAATTATTTTCAACTATGGGGAATCCTAAATATGCTTGAATCTTAAAGTGAAATTAATCACATTAAGCTTGAATATTCTAAAAATCATACTAGGTCTTAATTTCGTATTCTAATCTATTCGATACACTCTAACTTTAAGTAAAGTATCGGATTTACTTTTGATGTAAGAAAATTTTATATTTTTTATCCAATTACCTAAAATTAATTTTTGTATTAGATTTATTTTGTACTGATCTTATTACTATATTATCCAATTTAACCTATTATTTCATATTTATTAACATTCTAATTTCACATATTACTAAATTAATGACAATTACTACATAATTCCCATATTAATTGCAATTAATACTCCAAAGACTAGGATTAGGTTTCCCACATTAAAGATTAACATCCTTAAACATCCAATTACCTTCTAAGTTAGTAATTAATCATTTACTCATTTAATTAAGCCAAAATTACTAATTTTCTTCATTATTTTAGGGCTAAAAATTTACTTAAAATTTTCAAAAATTAATTTTTAAAAAAAGGCTTCATAACATTGTTCTGCATCACTTAAGCATTCTACAAAAAAAAAAAAAAAAAAAAAATTGAGCTCTAAACTACATTTGTAAGCCTATTTATTTCTAATTCTAAATATGGTTGGTTTTGTCCAATTTCTTAAGAACCTTATATCTACAGACGTGATTAAAATTAATCACTATTTTCCCCTAAATTTATATACAATAAAACATCATAATAATAAATTTCATAATTTTCTAGGCATAATTAATAATTTTAAGAAATTTTGCAAAATCTGAAAAGACTTGAGACTCACCTAGTTCGAAAGCTTTTTGGCTTCCAACACTAGTTCAAGTGTGTCAACCGATCCAGGTAGTAGGTTTAGAGTAGGGTGGTGGTGGTGGTGGTTCAGCTCTGGGTGGTAGTGGTGGTTTAGTTCCAAGCGGTAGTGATGTGTAGGTTCCGCCTACTTACACTATCTGTACAGATTTGAGACAAAATTTCTAAAACCCTAATTTTTCTTCTCAATTTCGGTTCTCTCAATTTTTTTCCAGTTCCTAATTGACCAAATGAGCTTTGTAAATTTTCTTACTATTTATAGAGCCTTGTAGGAATTGTTGTGCATTAATTAAGACAAGACAAGGCCTATATCTCTTCCTATTTACCTTTTTTATTGCTTGTTTTTTATTGGTTAATTTTAGTTTTTTACTCCCTAACTTACCATGACCACTTTCTAAATTGTTCTTTACCTTTCTGATTTTTCCTTAATTATTTTATAATTTTCTTTAATTATTTAGCAAATTTTTAGTTAATTTAAATAATTTCGCGTATTTTTACTTACATGTAAATACATGTGGGTACAAGTAAATACTCCTAAATATTATTTAGGATATTCTATGATTTTCAGTATATATATAATTTATCTCTAGCGATTTATTAGTTATCAAAATGTATTTTACACACTATCGATAAATAACAAATAATATACTTAGAATTTAAAAATTTTATATTTTCTTATTTTATTACTTATTTTCTTAAATTCAAACTTATATGGTCACTTTTACTAATATTTCTAGCTTTAGTTTATAATTCAAACTTTGTGTATTAAGTTCAATCCGACATTGACTTGGCTTATTTTTAGGGCTTACATTTGCACCTTCTTTCGAAAAAGTTTTGTCTTCATAATTTTTGTATATCTAAATTGTACTTAAATGACCAAATACATTAATCACATACTTTTACTAACTTGGAAGTTAGAAAAGTCATGGATATTGCTTCATCATCACTACTTTTAGCTCCTAAGTCATCTCAAAGTCTGAACTTTTGTTCCATTGAAACTTCACGTACTCCATATCTCAATTTATTAACTTTTGAACCCGACTATCCATTATTTTTATGGGTTGCCTCACAAATTGAAAATTCCCCGTTAACTCTATTGGCTCTATTTCCACTATTACATTCAGGTTCTTAACAAATTTTCTTAATATGGAAACATGGAATACATTATGATAATCCAACAAACTTGGAGGTAGAGCTACTCTGTAGGATATATTACCAAATTTTTCTAGTACTTCAAATGGACCAATATATCATAGGCTCAGTTTTCCCTTTGAGCCAAATCATCTAAGTCCTTTGAATAGACTTATCTTAATATAAACATGATCACCAACTTTAAACTCCAATGGCCTTCTTTTCAAATTTACCCAACTCTTATAGCGGTCCTAAGCTTCCTTCATTCGTTACTGAACAATCTTAATCTTCTCACTTGTTTGATTGATCATATCTAGTCCAATTATGGCATATTCTTCGTGATCCTAATACAATGGTGATATACATTTTCTCCCATATAATGCTTCATAAGGTGCCATTTGTATGGTTTCACGATAACTATTATTATAGGCAAACTCTATCAACAACAAATACTTATCCTAATCACCTCTAAAATCCAACATGCAAGCCCGCAACATATCCTCTAGGGTTTAAATTGTTTTCTCAGATTGCCCATCTATTTGCGGGTGATAAGCTATACCAAACTACAACTTTGTACCCAAGGCTCAATGTAAACTCTCTCATAATTTAGATACAAATCGACTATCCTGATCAGAAACAATACTCTTAGGTACACCATGTAATCTTACTATTTCTTGGACATATAGTCTAGTCATCTTTTCTATTAAATCACCCGTTGATAAGGTAAGAAATGTGCACTCTTTGTTAATCTATACATGACTACCTAAATGGAATCGTATCTAGCTTAAGTCCTTGGTAGTGCTACTATGAAATCCATAATAATATGATCTCATTTCCATCTCAGTACTTCCAAAGGCTATAGTGGTCCACCCGATCTCTAGTGTTTTGTTTTAACTTGTTGGTACGTAATACATTTTGATACATATTATGCCACATCTCTCTTCATTCCATTCCACCAAAACATGAGCTTTAAATCTTCGTACATTTTATTTCCTCCCCGATGTACAATAAAACTTGTAATGTGTACTTCATCCAAAATTTGCTTCCTTACATCGGGATCTTATGGCACATATATTTTTCCTCTAAACTTTATTATACCTCTTCCATCCAATTTAAAGTCAAAGTCACTTTTGTTACTTAATTTCTTTTTTATCTCCATCAAGTACCTATCTTCCTCTTGCTTTTGCTTTATTCTTTCCAATAAAGTGGGTTGCAATTCCAAGTTCAATATCTGACTATTAGGTTTACACCAATCAAACCCAATTCGCAACTTTTGAAATTCTTGCACCAATTCATATTGGGGTGTTAACAGTAATACAACCTGTTCATAATTCTTTCGACTTAATGCAATTGTTACCAAATTGGCCTTTCTAAGGTAGTAATTTATATTCAGATCATAATTTTTGGTCAATTCTAATAGTCTCCTCTACCTTAAATTCAACTCCTTCTGAGCAAAAAAATACTTCAAACTCTTATGATCAATGTACATCTCACACCATTGTCCATATAGATAAAATCTCCAAATCTTTAAAGCAGACACTATAGCTACTAACTCTAAATCATGGGTTAGATAATTTCTCTTATGTGGACTCAATTATCTTGATGCATATGCAACAACTTTTCTATCTTGCATCAATATACAACCCATTCCATTCTGGGAAGCATTACTATACACATTATAAGGCTTATTTAGATCAGGTAATGTTACTACAAGTGCTGTAACCAGTCGTTTTTTTAACTCTTGAAAACTTGATTCACAATCCTCATTCCATTTAAATTTTACATCTTTTTGGGTCAATTGAGTTAATGGCTTGGTTATTTTGGAAAAATCTTTTATGAATCATCAATAGTATCTAGCCATACTGAGAAAACTCCTCATCTCTGTAATAGTGGTTGGTTGCTTCCAATCAATTATAGCTTTCACTTTATCAGGGTCTACAAAGATTCCTTCACCAGATATAACATAACCTAAAAAAGAAATTCTATCCTAATAAAAATCGCATTTACTTAACTTCGCATATAATTTATTCTCTCTCAACTTCTGTAATGCTAATCGTAAATGCTCTACATGCTCCTCCTTGTTTTTTGAATAAATCAAAATATCATTAATAAACACTACAACAAACTTATCTAAATATAGTTGATATATGCAATTCATCAGGTCCATAAATACAACTGGGGCATTTGTTAAACCAAATAGCATCACCAAAAATTCATAATAACCATATTGAGTTCTAAATGTAGTCTTATGCACATCTTCCAACTTAATTTGTAATTGATGATATCCTGATTTCAAATCAATTCTAGAAAACACAGTTACACCTTGTAGTTGGTCAAACAAAACATCAATACGAGGTAATGGATACCTATTCTTAATGGTAACCTAATTTATCTCTCATTAGTCTATGCACAATTTCATAGTACCATCCTTCTTCTTTACAAATAATATTGATACTCCCCATGGTGAAACACTTGGATGAATAAACCTCTTATCCAATAGCTCCTGAAGCTGCTTCTTTAGTTCTTGAACTTCCATAGGTGACATTCAATATGGACCTTTAGAAATAGGCTCAGTTTCAAGAACTAACTCTACAGTGAAATCCAACTCTCGAGGTGGGGCTAAACTTGGTAAATCCTCTAGAAATACATCTAGAAATTCATACACTACCCGTATATCCACTATCTTGGGTACCTCTTTCTTTACATCTATAGTAAACACCCAGCAATATTTCCAATCATTCTCTTTTACCTTTATCTCATATAGTTCATCACGTATCTCCATCATAGATAAATTCAACTTACTTCCACCAGCCTTTCCTTGAAATACCATTTCTCCATCATTAAGATTGATAATTTTATTTCTACACTCCACAATTGCTTTATTCTTAGACAACCAATTTATCCCCATTATTACATCATAACCTTGTGAAGGTAATATTACAAGACTTATAAGATACTCCTTCTCTTGAATTTTTATTCTACCATCAGCTACTACTTCTCGGGTTGTTACTTTCTCCCTAGTCGGAGTTCTAACTTTATAAGTTGTGTTAATAGTAACTACACTAATCTCTTGTTCATTTACAAATTTTTGATTCGCAAAGGAATGAGATGCACCAATATCAAACAGTACAAAAGTAGGTTGTCCATTTATCAGCACATGTCTTAGAATGTACTAATACTATGATTACTAACTAAACTAACATTCATAGATCTTAAAATGAAAACACTTTAATTTTATTTACACTTAAAAATATCATCAAAATAGATAGTTTGAGTACGTACCTGTCATAAGTGCTTTATCATTTTCTTCTTCAATGCCCATAGTCTCCTTGACATCGTCATGGTAGTACTCCTCTATCTAATCTGAGAAATCCTCATTCTCTTCAACTCCCATATCCTCCAGGGCAAAGACACGAGTAAGTGTAGTTATGTTGTCAGAACCTTCCATCCGCTTAGCTCCTTGTCTACACTATGGACAATATTTGGAGAAATGCCTCTTTCTACCACATTTGTTACACTTCACCAATTTCATCCTAGGGCATGCCTTTAGCATTTGATTCAGATCTCTACATATAAAACATTTTCCCTTGAGTTGAGCACAATTTCTCAGAAAATGATCTACACCACACTTCCAATACTTGACATTACCATCCTTATCATAAAAACTCAAACCGGGCACTAACTGTGCTGGGTTATTAGCTAAAGTTGTTGGTTTCCTTCTCTTCTGTCCAAAACTATTACTAGCGGCACCGGGATATGATCTCTTAAATGATGGACCAGGTCAATATCCTTTGTTTATCTTCTAACTCCATATTGCTTGCATCTTTACACAATTTTCTTCTAGTTACCTTAGCTTATCTATCACTTCATTGTAAGTGGTGAAACCATAATCCAATAGCTTGCAATACATTATGGGGGTCAAATCTGGTAAGAAACAAATCCTTCTTTAACTCAACTTATCTCGGTATGAGCCAGGTACATATTGTAACAATCTATTAAACTCGGTTTCATACTGAGTTACACTAATACCTCCCTTCTTCAATTCAAATAAATCTCGCACCATCTTATTTTAAACACAATGAGGAAAATACTCCTTGAATTCCTTCTTAAACTTTTGCCAATCAATATTATTCCCGAGTTGCCTTGCTCTTGAGTCCTACCATACTCTTACAGCTAACTTTAACATAAATGTACCATAAGATAACTTTTGAGATTTAGGGACTCTAAAAACCTCAAAACTCCATTCAATTTGGGCTAGCCAATCATCGGCTACATCTAGCCTACCCATCTCCCCTTTAAAATAACAGTTGGCCTTTATAAACTCAGGAAGTATATTTACCTCTTAAGGTCACTTTGTTCTCTGTTCAGCCTCTTGGAATCTCCTGTTTCCTGCATTACCACTAGTCATAAGATGTTGAATCAACATTCCTTGCTGCCTCATCATCATATACATACTGGCAAGTATTTGTCCGATAGGTATATTCTCTTATGGAGGTAGCGGGGGCAAATCTTGTCTATTTTGTTCTCTTGGAGGTGATGGTGCTCGTGGTGAAGGGTTTTGATTTTCTTCAGTTCCTCCATGACTACTTCCATTTCCAGCTTCAACCATATTCGCTTAATAATTATAACTTATAACCCTGCATTGATATCTATTTATAAGTTATCCCATACCTTTGCTTTAGATACTTTTCAAAATTTAATAAATTCTTGCAATATGTGCTTATATGAAATAGTAATAACAGTGTCATTGTAATCAAAGTATGTAATAGATCTACCTTTTACTATTTACATAGTTCAACCTTTACATCATTGCACCTGGTTACAACTTCAAAAACAAAAAAGTAGAACTCGATAACTTTTGAATACATACATAATATTTACAACTCAATTACATCATCGTTTACATAACCTATTACAAACTCGATCTTTACAACTATACAATACAAAAGATTACAGTTGGTTACATCAGACTTGATTACAATAGACGCTTTTACAACATATGTCTAGCTTGATGATTATAACGTCAATTTTCAAAAGTCACATAACTAAAGTCATAATACATCAAAAGTCAAAATACATTAAAAGGTCTTAAAATATATCAATTTTCATCAAAATTGCTACTGGATCCTATCTAAAGGTCTAGCTAACCAGAACAAGTCAATCACCTAACTAAGCTAATCCTCCTTTAAATCAGTGGTAGCTACCCCATCAAAGGGATCATGACCTATATGACCTCCTACCAAGTGATCTTTATGTTCACTATTAGGCTTGGAATCTATAAATATTATCTCTGGAGTCTTGGGAATCATAATCACCTCCTGCATCTCATTGTCATCTGACTCAATCACATCACTAGCTCCTACTCCAGCTATCCCGATGTTTGTTATCACCTACATAACCAAAGCATGAATGTCTATACTAAGTTCATCCTCATTCTCTTACTCCTCCTCGGGGTCTTCTTCTGGATCTTCTTCAACATAAACTTCATCCACTTGAGGTTCAACTAAAGGTAGGTTTTCTAATGGTAGTTCTTGTATCTCAGGCTCAGGTTCATGTTCAAGGTTAGGGTCTATTGGTATCTCTATACCTTCCCTAGTGGGTTCTGGAAATTGAGGAAACCAATCAATAATCCTTAGGGGGTACTGTCTAGCGATATATGGGATATCAGCAGAGATATGAGCAATACTAACTAGGTTTGGTCTCCCATCCTTTAACCTAGCAGGAAAATATTGTAAGGGCATCATTAAAGTTACAATTCCCTCTCTCTCTAACTATCTCTACTCAAAAGTTGCTATAGCAGTATATCTATTATACTGAGGCCCTAAACTCATCTTCATCCATGCCTACTCATCTTTCCAACTATAGCACATCTTATCATAAAATTTATCAACAATCTCGTCAATCATCTTAAATATGTTCTAATTAACTAGTTCCATCAATAACCGCTGTAATTTAACCCTATAGTCAATATGGGACACCTCTCCATTCCAACCAAACCATATCCAACTAAGTATTAGTTCTCCCCTTCGACCCTATAATTATAGTTAGAATCAATTAACATTTACTACACTGAACATCATGCTTACTTTTACTTTAGTATGCTTAATACAATCTTTTATCACTTACTTAATACCACCTACTCTCAATATTCCTATGATATCTAATTCTTTTAAATTTTGATGCTTCAAAGCGAGTTCACTAGAACTACGCTTTGATATCAACTGAGAACTGTTACGCCCCAAAGTCACGAAGTCGCAACAGTCCCACCGTGTAAACCATTCTATGATAGTAACTAGCCTCACAATATCTACCATAGACATGATCTACACAAGCGTTGATGACTCCTTGCTTTAAAGTAAACAATCCAATTAAAAATTTAACTAAAGTTATAGCAAGTATTAAGAACTTTAAGTCAATATATATAATTATGTATACATTCCATAGAATTCCTTGGAAGTTCTATATCAAACATAATAATCAATTGGTTTACATATCAAATCTCAATCTTTCAATCTTAAACATATTAGTGAGACTATAGATATAACTTAACTATTAGGCAAATTGATCCTCACACCCCTAGTCTTCAAAAGAGAACTAACTTCTGGATAGTTGTAGGGCAGCATATTAGTTAGAATACTTAAAAATCACGACTTTAAAAAGATTTATACGGGTATGAACAACTACAGCCCAATAAGTTGAATTGGAGACTTATGAATGTATAAAAGCATAAACAAGATTATCAAGCAATTATTTTCATGCAATGCAATAAGTAGGTGTCATTACACAACTTAGTCCAGTCTATTGCGAAGTCAAAGTAATTTTACCCACTCTAACCCGAGTTAAGGAGTTTTCATGTTATATAACAGCTCACAACTAAACCCAAGTTTATGCAATAGAGACACTACTCCTCCTAAGACTATCCTTTGAACTAATGCTCTCATCCTCACTGCAACCTCCTCTCATGTCACTTAGTTTGGCTAAGGATGAGGAAAAGACTAAATTGCTATCTAGTACTATCTTTTTCAAAGGTATCAGTGTTTGGTTGGAGGATTCTAATGATCTCCTAAAGGGTTGCAATGCATAACAATTTAGGGTATTAAGATTAGGTTTAATTTTGGGTATTCAGACAATTTCACATTAATCCAATCATAATAAACAATCAATCATAACACAAATTCCAATACGAAGTCAGATACACAAGCACATGCATAAAACTACTTACAATTATAGTCATACACAATTCTAAGTCTCCGAGTACTTTAAAATAGTATTCCAAATACAGTGAAGTAATAAGCCCAACTTACTTGGAATTCTCAGTTACTCAATCACTCAATTTCAAGTTGGTTCACCTTCATGTATCTTATAACACAAATACATCTTTTTAGTACTTATATTTTGATGATATATATATATATATATATATATTAAGTTATGATTTAACTCACTTCTCCATATATCCTATATTTCTTAAAAATTTAACTCTAAAATTTCAATGAACTAATTACATAGCATGAAAATATAGTGTATGGACATCTTATCTTCAAAAATTAAGATAGAAATTACATTGTTTGACCTTTTAAAATTCAATCGAAAATTAGTGCGGGTGTGTAATTTCTTAAGGAACATATATTTGCACTTAAAATTTTAAAAAGATGGTTTTACTTTTGAAATCTATACATAAAAATATTCTAGAAAACACTTTCTTAGAATTTTCCAACTTAATTTGATAATTTTAATAATTTATCAAAATTTAGTACAGTTTTAGCTACTCACCGTCGTGTCAATTTCTAGCCACCTAGCAATGGTAAGAGATTGTTGGCAACCCCAATTAGTGGGTTTCCTATTAGCTTGTGGTGGTGGTCCACTCCAAGATTGCTTAGAACCCATTGAACTTCAATTTACTCAAATTTCCTCCTATTTTTGTTGAATTTTTTCTAAAACCTATTTAAGCTTGTTCTAAGGATCCTATATTTTTCCTAGATGCTAGTATGGCTAAACTAGTCTTTAAAAGTGCTAATTTGATTTTATACAATATGGGTTGTTTAGCGAAAATTTTAGTGCCACATGTCTTATTTCTTTATATTTTAATTAGCTTAGGTGGCCTTACTTGATCACTAACACATCTTAGACTTACCACTTCAATGTCCACCTCATTCAATTGTTATTCTACTACCATCACATTTTTGCTTAATTTTTTATTAGTTTCCTTCAATTATTTAGTATATTTTAGTATAATTTTAGGTATTTTAAGTGATTTCGAATATTTTTTCTACATGTAAATTCACATCTACTACAAATAAATACTGCTAAATATTATTTAAGGTCTTTTATAATTTTTTTAGTGCATATATTTTGTCTTAAATGACTTGTTAATTATCAGATCTTGTTTTACTTATTTCCAATAAATAACGAATAATTTTATATATAACCCAATAATATAATGTTTAATTATTTTAGTTTCCTAAATCTAAACTCACGGGATCACTTTTACCAATATGTCTAGCTACATTGTAAAAAATTCGAACTCGATTGAATAATTTTCGTGATCACCCTAAATTTTATGAATCGTTTTTGAATCAACCAATTTTGAGTTAGTAGGCTATTTTGTAAGATCTCACATTATTTGATAAAGTATTAAGAATATGACCTATGCATGTGAACTCGTCATTTGCTCCCTTCTTCTTTCCTTTGTCATGCTTGACTTTCTCTTATAGATTTGCACCTTCCTTTAAGTCTTCAATAGGTCATGTTTTTGGGATCTAATATGTATGAAATACTAAGCACAGACAACAGAAAGAGCATTTTTTTCCTTCCAACTGTTGAAGTTTAATCCATCAAATTAGTCCAACTTAACAAACTCTCCATTCATTACTCTTAATTTGTTTCACTTTCCATAATAATCAATTATCTAAGATTGTTAAGAGAAGGATGTGTGTTGGGTTAACAATTAAGATAAGCTTGCAGATACAATTATAATGTTTTCCTTAGAAAATTTATACCTCTTACACTTAGCTTTGCTATGAGAGTTGATATGCAAAATCTTCTAAAGATACAATTAAGTGTTGTTCTATGAATAGTAAAAATTGAAACATTAAACCACACTTGAATATAGAAAAGAGGTGTTTATTTGGTATATTTTGAAGGAAGAAGATTTGTAGAGAATGGATGGAAATTCATGCTTTAAGTAAATGCCAAAACATAGAGTTGCAATTACATCTTATGTCATCCAATTTGAAAGGAAACAATCCTTCATCAAGAGTTATAGTAATTCAATATTGAATATTGTTCATTAAATTAATTTTTAATCAATTATAGATTCATTTTAACCCTCAATCAAAAGTTGCAATTGTTTCAAGAATCACTAACTTCAATTCTACTAACACTTGTTTTGCTCCCATAATATTTGCCCATGAACCTTTCATAGCCAATTTACATTCACTTGTTTTGCTCTTATGATCTTGACCATAAACTTTACTAAATACTACGAATCTACTTTTTATGCTCATGTTTAGCACATGTAATAACTTAGTTAATCCCTGAGCGCTCTAAATATAGAGTTTACACACTTTAAAATATGTAATTGGCAATCAATTTTTACATNGGAAAAAAAAATAATGAAATGGAATAAAAAACAGTATGATAAAAAAATAAAATGAAGTTGAATAAGATAATATAAAAAACGTTACGTTTTGTATGGGCGAAAATGGTGGAAAGCTATTAAAATGGAATAAAATTAGTGGAAATATTATGTTTGATAGTAGAAATAGGTAGAAACGAAGAGAAATTAATAGAAATATTTCCACTTTTAAAGACACTTATTTTTTCTTTGCTTTTGAAGAGAAAATAATGAAAATTGATGGAAATCAATTAAAATTACAAAAGTACTGCTAAATAAATATATAAAGTTGGAGGTATTTTACTCAACAACTAAGGAAAAGGAAATTGAAAATGCAAAAAAAAAAAAAATATATATATATATATATATATATATAAAAATGAGATTTTGGGAAAAATATTCCTAAATATACGGTAGATGAATTTAGGTTTACAAAACTTAAATTTAACTTAAATGGGTTAAACTTTAAAAGCCGATTATATCAGCAGCAAAATCAAAATGACCTTTACTTTTAAAAAGCTAGTATTAGTGCGAATCATGACTAAGAATAGACAAGACTAATTACTAGATAAGTCCAAGCTTGCAGAAAGGTTGAAAAGGGTTAATGGGGAAAGGTATGAAAAAAAGGTGAAATTAAAGGATGAAAACAGTAAGTAAAACCCATGAACAATTTTAGAGGATATAACGCATTAATGGAATTTCCAAGCACTCACGGCATAATTTGATGTGACGCATAAATTGGTTCAATAAGGTTACTCATCACCTAACTTTGCTTAAGGGAAAGAATAAGAGTGATGTCGAAAGCAAACAATAGTGTTTATGTAGGGAAAAAGGTATTCAAAAGTGTATTGTAGATTATTTGATTTTTCTTACTACTACAAGTATAAAGGTATTTATATCTACAAACTAGGGTAACTTGCCCAAAAGGGAAAAGATAGAAAGGACATTTTCTAAGGAGGCAATGTACATGTTATAAAGGGACAAAAATTAATATACAAGGAAAATAATCATTGATGTTACAGATTCTATATGTGATATTGTATATATAGTGATGCGGCATTGGCAAAGTCGTTAAGAGATGTGGATAAAAAAGTACGGACGGATGGGCTTATCCGAGTAATGATGGCTTAATCAATCCGGATTCTCTCTTTCGACTTCTCGACAAGGATGATGTCGAATAGTTAGATAGCTCGGCATTGGAGAGTACTCATCAACTTGATAAACAACAAAATAATGAGCTGTTATACGGTATGGCATTAAAGATGACTCGATAAGGAAATACTCGGCCTTGGCAGGAGTTGGTTAGAACATAAGGATTCGACGTACCAGCCCCTCTAGTCCTCAGGCTCGGCTGTAAGTTAAGGTTCCCGTAGCTTGATTCCCATCGGATACAATTTAAGTCATGTGTCTGATAAAAATTATTAAATGGAAATAAGTCTTGGATTTACCTGACCATCCTATACAAGCTTAGATCTATGGAATGGCTATCTAGCAAGAAGTAAGCCATCCAACGGTCCTTAATCTGTGCTTATTTGTGCCAAAAAAAGAAATGAAAAAGTAAGCCACTATAGTTACAATTAATCAACAAACCATGAAAAGTAGTAAAACATGTAAGGGCATGTAAAAAGTAAACACAATCATAATAAACAAAACACTAGCTAATTATTATAGTGTATATCAATGGATCTACATGACCATTGTTGTGAATTGCATGGGGGACATCTCTACCTGTTATGGCCTTTACCGCATAAACCGCATGAATAAGCAAGAGGCCTTTCCTAGATGTCCATCTCATTTTGAAATCTCTTCTCTTATGGCCTCCCATGCTTTCTAACCCTGTCAGTAGTTATAATCGGGTGCTATACAGGAACGTTAAGTGGGAGCCACTTAGACTTATTAGCACAAGGCATGAAGGAACGTACGTAAACTCGCAACTAATGTTGCTACATATACCGGTGACCTACATGTGTAGCATAATCCATTTGCATCTTCCCATTACCGCCATTTAAAGGTGTAATCGGTTTGAATCAAACCAAATAGTATTAGGCTTAAGCTTGAGATCAACTTGAAAACTCAAAGCTTAAGCTCGGCTCGAGTTCAATTAAGTTTTAAATATAAGAATGAGCTCAATTTAATTAACTCGATTAAACTTGAACTTTTATAAATTTTCCTTAACTAATATTAGATTTACTTATATTTAAATATATTAAAAATTATACCAAACTCGATTAGGCTTGTAAGTCTAATAATTTTAGTATTTTAAAGCTCGAGCTTAGCTCGATTTATTACTCGAGTAACTCGAGCTTGAGCTTAACTCGACTATCACCAAATCGAATTTAAATAAAACTCGAGTCGAACTCAAATAGTTTGTGAACTGGCTTGATTCATTTATACTTCTACCGCCATTGTATGAGAACAATGGATCTTATAGGTTTATCACTTGTTATAAGTATATCGACGTGTCTTTAATGCAACTATGTGGCTGTTTTCACCCTTTTAGCCATGCATGGTACAACGAGGAGCAGTTATGACTTTGAACACCTATTCTTTGTAGTCGAAGATAACAATATAGTGGCTACTGGCTATTTTACACCGCTTATCAAACTTTCTCTATGCAAGTTTACCTTGACCTATTTCTTTAGAAATATCAATCCTTCTCTTATTGAAATAATCATTACAATTGTAAAATGTCTTCTTCACTAGTGCTGCAACAATAAGTTCCTAGCATCTCTTAGGTTGTTGTTGTAACTCTTAGCAATATTAGTAGTACCAATACCAAAATAGGCCCCATCATTGTATGCCAATGTCCATACCGTTGGGTGTAAGCCATTAAAGTAAGGCCTAGTCTGTGGGCTCATTACGTGAGCTTCATCATAATATCTAAGAAACTTATAGGGCTACACTTAGAATGCAGCTTTTTAATTAAGTCCCTACACTCTTTGTTTTTTACTCAAGCATTGAAATTGCTTGCCACGTAAAAAATGCACTAGCGCCATGGCTAACCATTTAGCTACACTACATTCTTGCCTTCTACAGTGGACTTTATGCTAACATGGTAGTTCGATATCAAGCATATTTCTATACGATCCTTTATGGCATACGTCACCACGCACTTCAAAAACTACCCCCATTATGCTTGAAACATCATTGATTTCTAGTGAGATGTTAGCTATCAAAAGAAGATGATAGCTTAACGTATGAAATGTAGTTATCATCAGAGGCTTAAGTAGCTAGTAAGGTATGTTCATGCACTATTCCTAACCACTACTTATATTGCTATTAATCCTTGTACCTAATAGTTGCTTATTCACTCCTTTTATTTATTTCTTTATGTGATTGCAAAGTGTAATTGTTTGATTAGTGCCCTTATCTCCTTCGTTAAAAAGGAGGTAGACATCTTATGTGATGGAAATACATACTTAACAAATGTGGAAAGTGGAGTGGGTTTGGGACGGATGATATAAAACCTAAACATGTTCCTATAGAGTCTAACGTTTCCTAAAACTTTATAAAAGTCTTATAGAGTTTTGCCTTTTGTTACCAAAACCCACCACTATAGAGTTGATCCTATGGGGAAGGTTTTTATAGAGTTTAGATGACTTTATAATGGTAGGTTTTTATAAGATTTAAATGAGATGAAAGAGAGGGTAGAGTGGAAAGCGACTAAGTAAGGCTAAGGCTATACTTATTGACTTATATACAAATAAACTTGAAAATTAAATGTGTTATAAAGTGTATAACTAATGGAGGGTGGTGCATAGGTTAAAAATGAACATTTTTATTGATATATATTCTTTTATTGGGTCAAGTTTCTAGTCAAGTTTTTCTATAATCGCAAAACTTGATCTTAGACCTTATAAAGTTTTGAATTATGTCCCAAAACTCTATAAAAGCCTTATAAGGTTTTTATCAGGTAAAGCCGATCGGATATTCTATAATGATCATCCCGATTGCATCCCTAATGTAGCACTAGTAATATGCAATGCCATAAAAAAGCTCAAATTCTAAAATTTCTCCTCTCTATGCACATAAGATATTTCTAGTTTTCACCTTTGGTTGTGAATCTGGTTTTCTTAACATATATAACTATGGAAAAGAGTAATTGGAATAATATTTTGGTGGATCTGGAAATTGTGCTTCAAGACTTGTGATAAGGAATGATTTTAATAGTTTTTAGTTGGTCTTTTACTTATAATGATCATCAAATGATAATCATTCACAAAATGGTTATAGATAGATAAGATTCATTTATGCTGAACCAAAGTATATGGAATGACATGCTAATTTTAGTTTTTATTCATTTATTTATTTACTTATTTTAATATATGCTTGCCACTACCAAGGATTTTATTATTGAAAATAAGTATCTACTCAATTTGTTAATGTTATTCAAGCTGTAGATGGTTAACAAAAAAATAAAAGGATGAAAAACGATTATGATGTCTTGAGGTTTTCTCCTTCCACCTTCACTAATTTGAGGGTCGGCAAGTAAAATATAGTTCTTCCTAATCATTATAAGAAGCACTCATTATTGGGAACCATAACTTGTGTTGCGTTCATTAGTATTCTTTTGAAACTGATGTGGAGGGGTCTCTTTGATGTAGGTAGCGGCTAGGGGCATAGGAGATGATGCTAAAAAGGATGAGTAATTCATTGTAAAAGCGACACATTTTGATAGGGAAACAAAAGAGTAAGCTATTGCTATACTCTTGTTATCCCATCTCTAATAATATTGAGAAATTTTGTTAGACCATTTTGACCTCATTAATTTTATCACAAGTACCTTCTTTATTTGATCATCGTGATGACCATCAATGTTGTGTTTCTGTGCATTTTTTCCCCATTAAACTGGTTTTTCATTTTTTTAACAGTTTTGCTCCATACCAATTAAAACTCAATCTTTCAATCTCTTCATTGATTTGGACGGCTATTACTGGAAATTTAATCTCCTTGAGTACTTCACTAATATCTGTCATAGACTCACATGCTTATCAACTACTACCATAGGTGGATTGAGATGTCAAATAAATAAAACCTTTTTCGCCTTGTGATTGGGGAAAAAACATGCTAAAATAACAATTTTTTAGAAAGTAAAACGTGTAGTATATAACATTGCTGCGGAAATTTCAATCTGCCAAAGTGAAAAGAGAGCAAATACATGCACATCTTCAATTAAATGAAGTGCTAAATGCATTTCTAAAAGAATGACTAGTATAGACCTTTCCATAAAATTTATAATAAATGAGGAAGAAGATAGTATGGGCAAGTAACTAAGAAGAGGACTCTTTCTCTCTACTTTTACCATCTCCACCTAGTACTTCTATGAAGATGAATGAGTGAAGGAAGGTGAAAGAAATATGCAAAAAATTAAGCAGATAGAAAGTATGACTAGACATAATAGCTTATAGACGTTGTCTAGGAGTCTGACGTGAAAAAGAGTGAACATAGAAATAAAAAGTAGGAACCATGCTTATAGAGCTATGTTTACTTGTGGAACACAACATTTCCCGCCTCGAACCTCTCTCTTGTGGTCAAAAGTTGTTATGACTATTGATGATCAGAACATTGTTGACAATCCTTTAATAGAAAGAGATCATAAGTTCTTCTCTCTTTTTTTAGCTCATAGATTCTCATCTGTAGAGTCATCATTATATTTGAAGTTTTGTGTTTTATACATGCATATTCTCACGATTAGCCACCTATCATTGAGAGAATCGATATGGAGAACATAATTCTTTAAACAGAAGAAATGTATCGATTGTTCATATCTGGTCAAACAGATGGCATTTGCACAATGTTCATCTCTGCTAGATGTGCTTAAGAGAACCTTTTTTTTTTTTTTTTTCCCGAGGCTCAATGAGAGGTGTGGGCATAGCATGATCGGTTGTCTTTGTGCACATGGACTAATCTACAAGGCTCATACAACAGTTCATTACAGCTTACAGTATGTGTGCCTAACACAACTTTGTTTTGGCTTTAGCTAACCTTACACAAATTGGTGTGTAGATAGGTATAGATGGATGGAAATAGAAGGCTATTGTATTTAGTAACTTAATTAAACAGTGGAAATGGATGGAAGTGAAAGAAAATTGATGAAATTATTTTTACTTTGAAGTTTATTTCTTTATTCTACAATTGGAGACTAAAACTACAATCACACCTCTTGTGAATCTTCGTAATCTTGCATTAATGGAATTCCTCAGCCATCGTAATACCAGATGGTTCACCATGAAAGAAAGAAGAGTTGTACGTTCTGTTACATGAGGAAAGAGAAAATGAAAGTTAGTTACAAGCTAGTATATATATACTATTTGCTATTAACCTACTATCTACTCCTATGTTGACATGTGGAGGATAAATAAGGAGTCAATAATCTAAGAACTTCCAAGCTGGCTCCACTACGAATATAACACCAAATGTGTATTCCTACAGACCCCCCTCAAGTTGGAGCTTCCCGAAGCCCCAACGTGACACACAAGTCTCGAAGATGAACAGCACTCAATGACTTAGTTAATATGTTAGCAACTTGTTGATGAGAAGTAATGTACTCTGGATGTAAAAAAACAGAGGAGATATGGTCTTGAAGGAAATGTACGTCAATGTCAATATGCTTGGCCCATCTATGTCAACAACGATTGTGTGCAATTAGGTGGACCGATTTGTTATCACACGCCAAAGCAATAGGATGATTAATAGTGACATGTAAATCTCGAAGAATGTAGGATACTAAGAGTAACTCTTTGGTAGCAGTTGCTAGACTATTCAGCTTTAGTAGTAGAAATGGATACCATAGTTTGTTTCTTGGAAAATTTCTTGGTTTTCCAAGAAACTAGGGCACTCCCCAACATGACACAATAATTGGACACCGATTTACGGTCAAGAGATGATGAACCAGTCCACATTTGAAAAACCATGCAACTCCTATTAATTCTTGGCTAAATAAAAAAGCCCTAGATTTGTTGTACCTTTTAAATAACAGAGAAGATGAAATAAAGCAGGGAGATGTGGCTGCCTTGGACGAGAAAAAAATTGACTGAGCCTATGAATAGCAAAAGTGATATCAGGTTGCGTCATGGAAGTGTACAAAAGTTTCCTAACCAAACGCTTGTAGTATGTTGGGTCAGAAAGCAAATCACTAAACTCATTATCTAACTATAGTTTAGTAGGAAATGGAAATTCAACAACTTTAGCCCCTATTAACCCTACCTCTTGCAACACATCAAGAATAAACTTCCTCTGATTTATCAGTAAGCCATGAGGACCACGACACAATTCAAGACCCAAGAAAAGTCGTGCTTGGCCTAAATCTTTCATGGTAAACTATGCATCCAACCGCTTTTTAAGATCAGAAATGAAAGCAGCATTTGATCTAGTAATTAACATATTGTCAACATAAAGAAGTATAAAGACACATCCAGTTGAACTATAATGAGCGAACAAGGAGTAATCATGAACTGATTGGGAAAATCCAAGATAAATCAGAAACTTGGACAACTTAAGATTCCATTTTCTCGAGGCCTACTTTAAATCATAAAGTGACTGTTTCAAATGGTACACTTGATTAGGCAAAGCCTTATGATAACCTTAAGGAGGTTTCATATAGTTATTCTCATCTAAATAGCCATGTAAAAAAGCATTATTAATATCAATTTGATGTAATGGCCATGCATATGCAGTTGCTACAACCAAAAGAATACGAACTGATCCTAATTTAGTAACAGGGGAGAAAGTATCATGATAATCTTCCCTTGCTACTTGGGTAAAGCCTTTAGAAACAAGCCTGGCTTTATATCGTTTTATAGTCCCATCTGGTTTGTACTTTACTTTGAAAACCTATTTAGAACCTATTGTCTTTTTCCCTTGAGGTAATTCACATAACTCCCAAGTGTCATTACTCTCAAGTGCAGTAAGTTTTTTTTGCATAGCATCTTGCCACTCCTTATGTTGTAATGCTTCAAAGTAGTTACGAGGTTCTTTGACAAGAAATACTTTGGCTAACGAGGCTACAAATTCTGTGGGAAAGGAAACAAAGGTAGTGGAATCAAATAAAGGGTATTTAGAAAAGTGATGGTTAGGTGTATTGTGATTTTGCACAGATAAGTAAGTGGATAAAGTTGTGTTGCTTTTCACTGTACAAACAAAATCCTTTAGCCACTTAGGAACTGTTCTTGTGCGAGCGGATCTTCTCAAAGATACACTAGCACTGTCTTTTTCTACATCAGCAGATTCTCCCAATACAGTAGGTATAGCTTTTGAGTTCTTATCAGTAAAACAAGAAGGACGAAAATTGGACTGAGTAATAGTGTCAGATATAGAATCTTGTGTTTGCAAAGCAGGAATATGTGGAGAAACTGACTGAACAGGAACAAGACATGACTCGAATGTAACAGGAGGTGAAGAGAACTTAGGATCAAAAGAGGGAGATAATGAATGAAAAGGAATGGACATGGGGTCTTTGAAAGGAAAAATTTCTTCAAAGAAAATGACATCCCGAGAGACTAAAATCTACTTGTGTACCAAGTCATAAACCTTATACCCTTTTTGCCCGTGTGGATAGCCTAGAAATACACATTTGAGTCCTCTAGGTTCAAATTTATCAGATGGACAGGGATGTTTTGCTACATAACACAAACATCCCATCACTTTCAAATGATCATAGGACGGTTTCCTACCAAACAACATCTCATGAGGACTTCTCCAACCTAAACTTTCCACAGACATCTTGTTAATCAAGTATGTAGTTGTGTAAAGACATTTTGCAGCAATGTAAGTGTTTGACTCTTATAGTTCATGAGAAATATTCAAGTGGAATTAGTGTAATCATCTAGTATAGTAAGAACATACTTTGCACCTAAAATGAAAGGAATACCTTATGGACTGCAAATGTTAACATGAAGTAATTCAAAGGCAAACTTAGAAGAATGATTGCATCTTAGAAAAGCAAGCCTGTGAAATTTGGCTTCCTAACATACATCACAAGAGAAATGTTTAAAATCTAGATTTGTGCACAAATCCAAATGCTGAAGTTTAGAAACTGACGTGTGCCCTAAATGAGCATGCAACAAGTACAAAGATTTATTCTTACTAGAATGACCAATTGTCCCTTGCAAACTTGTCCCTTGTGAGCCGGCTGCATCAAGAATGTATAATCCATTTATTGCTCTAGCTACTGCTATTTGCTTTTTACATCTTTGGTCCTGTATAGCACATTCATTAGCATTAAGCACAATGACCAATTGCTCATCCCCAACTAAGCTATGGATAGAAATTAAGTTGTGTGTGAACTCAGGGATGAAAAAGACATTGCGCAATATAAGGGTTGGTGATATGTGTACTGTTCCAGTTATAGTAACATGAACAGACCTTCCATCAGGTAAGTGAACTTTCATTGGCTGTGATAGGCTTGTGGTATCATGTAAAAGAGGAAGAAATGCTGTCATATGATTTGTAGCCCTGGTATCTACTATCCAAGATGACAAGTTACTACCAAGAGCATGAAAACAAAGGATGGAATTAAGAGTACCTGCATAACTCACATTTTTGCAGCTTGCATCGGCTTATGATCCTTTGGTCCACATCATCTTAAACATCTCTTTGTACATGGTCTGGAACAAATGTTTATCCTGTACTGTAAATTGTTGAACATCATCAGAACAAGTATCAGTCATAAATTCAAGAGGAGTTTCAGTCATGGAGCATGACTTAGTAGCTTGCAGTGAAGGAACTGTATTAACAACTGAAGTATGATTCACTGTTGCTTTCCCTTTAACAAACGCTTACCTTTGAACCACTCGGGGTATCTTATAATCTAGAAACACGAATCATCGTCTGACCCTCACCTTTATAATGTTTGCATACAACTTTAGCCTTATTCTTACACTTACCTACTGTATTGCCTTTTCCTTTAATACTAAATGCTGCTCCTTCAACATCTGAAGTAAACATTAATGCAACTTACCTTTGTTTCTCGACTTACTACACTAGATAAAATGCTTTGTTTACGCTTAGCAGAGGATCCATCAATAAGATTTAGTTTCTTACTCCATCAAATACTTCATTCAAACCAGTCAAGAACTGCATTAGTTTGCCTTGAGATTCAAAATCAGCCATTCATTCCAAGACATCACAAGTGCACAAATTCAGACGTCTACAAGTAACTGGATAAACATGCAATTGAGCTAATTCATCCCAGCATTTCTTCAATTTATTATAATATGCACCAACAGAACTATTATTTTGTCTAAGATTAGTTATCTCATGTTGTACTTGAAAGATTAAAGGACCATTCGACACTCCACATTGCTCTGTAACTTCCTCTCACAACTGTTGAGCTGATTGTGCATAAAGAAAGCTTTGCGCAATATCACTGACCACAGACTTAATAATCCCACATCTAACCATATGGTCACAATGTAGCCACTGCCCTAAATCGTGAGCATGATTAGGCGGTCTAGACACAGATCCATCAATAAAGCCAACTTTCAATTTTGCACCTAGACCTAATTTTATTGATCCACTCTAGCAAGAAAATTATTACAATTGAAAAGTATCGATCCTATAGACATATTAGGGCTATTGGATCTAGATATGAATAATGGATCATTGATTGATGGATCAACAACAACACCACTTCCTCCATAAGTAATACTCATGATCGGCAATAGATCAGAGTACGTACCTCATGCACTTTGATACCATGTGAATCTTCGTAATCTTGTGTTAATGGAATTCCTCAACTATCATAATACCAGATGGTTCGCCATGAAAGAAAGAAGAGATGTACGTTCTATTATATGAGGAAAGAGAAAATGAAAGTTATAAGTTACTTCTACTAAGTATATATATACAATCTACTATTGACCTACTATCCACTCCTATGTTGACATGTAGAGGATATAGATAAGGAGTCAATAATCTAAGAACTTCTAGGCTGGCTCTGCTACGAATATAACACCGAATGTGTATTCCTACACCTTTTATAACAATGTTTACCAAAATAAATAGGGAAATTTTGTTGAAAGCACTTTATTTTTCTTCTTTTCCTTATTGTAATAAAAAACAAAGAAAGTAAATGGAAACATACATCTCCATTCTTTACCCAAAATAAACATTCATCTCCATTTCCTTTTTGTTCCTACAATCCCAAACATAAAGTGGAAGTTATGCTTTCTATTTCCCCTCGTTTCTCTCTATTTCCAGTGATTTCTGCCCACTTCTTTTCTCTCCTGCATTGCCAAACATTTTGGAAAAGACCAAGATATTATGGATTAAAGTACTTGAAGTTCTCTAGCTCTTGTTCAGCTCATGCGAGCTTGCTTTGTTTGTTTGTCATCAAACTTGCATGCTACAGGTGGAGCAATGAGTTGAGCATCATTTGACTCGCTTTATTCTGTTGTATTGCCATCATGCGCTCTCTTTCCACTATATTATGTTGCCGTCCTCATTCTTTTTGCACTAATTTTTCAACATTTATTTATACAAAGTTGAAGTTTTAGATGAGGAACCAGATGACGAAGAGGGAAGTGGGCAAGTTAGTAAGTTCTTATTGCAGATTTTTAAGAATCAGATCTTATTGGCATTTGCATCAACACTCTGTTCATGTATAAAACTATAATCACCACTATGTCAATAAGCTTAAGCTTCTAGACCTGTTCTCAGTCCAGTATCAAACTTATCTTGTTAGTGATCTAAAATCCATGAGCTCAAATTCCCTGCACCATTATTTCAATCTATTCAATTATTTTAGTCAGTGAGCTTACGATAATGTCTTAGCCTACAGGTTGGGTACTAAAGCATAAAGATAGAAATACCGTATCATATCCACAAGCATAAACCCTTAGATTAGTAGACTTGTCAGCTAAAGTGCATTATTTCTTTATATCATCCCCAACTGCAATTACCTTTCATCTGGCAAAATCTGACATATTCTTTTTGTTAGTGCATTCAGAAAGTATAAACTGCCCATGTCGCATGTTATGCCTTTTCCACGGCAAAATGATCCTTCAACAGCTCACGATTTCCCTCCTGGCAGATACGCTTTCTCTGTTTATCCAGGGACTACTGCACTTTACAAGGCAACTGTCGTCAACTCTCACTGAAAGATAATTTGCCAGATAATCTCTATGTGGTTCTACTAGATCAAGTGGTTGAACACTACCTCCAAATTATAGTTATCGTTTTTTCTAATATGAACTTTAATTGTACAAGGAGTGACCCTTTATTTTACTGTGACACTTGTTGTGCTGGTTTTCCAATATCATTCATTCAGAGGAAGGTGGATGAGTAAGTATAATCCATCTTCCTGTTGTATCTCGTGTCACTTTCATATACGCATCTTAACGTGAATCTCTCACACTGAAAAAATAAGATTTGCAAATGATGTGTTTAACTATTAATTCAGTTACCATACCCACAAGTAGAAAGCAAACCGGCACAATGAAATTGTGGAGCGAACTGGGTCACTAGACTCTTAGATTGTGTAACTAAGGAGGCTTAAATTCATAATGTGTAAAACACTATCTAGATTTCCGAGCGGTCCAATCTTTTACGTAAGCAGACTGTCATTGGAGTTGATATAACTGTCTACGATGGAGTTCATGTTCTTGTTTGGCAGTTATTTGATGGAATTTGATGACGATGAAGAAGACAGGGTGATGCCCCGAAGGACGGTGCCATACTTCAATGTGGTTCCCCTCCCTGAAGGACATAAGCAATGAGAATCTGTCCATAATCTGTTTGAAGTTAACTCAGTGTGGATATGAATATGACTCAGTAGTTATCTCTGCTCTACATCTTGCTCTATCCTGAGCAGAATCAAATGGTGAATGGTGATGCATTCAGGTAATTAGCAAATGGAAATTGCCACGTGTTAAATTTTTATTTATTCTTACTTTTCACTAGTCATATTATTCCCATTGAAGCACTTCCGATCTCATTTCAGTTGAAGTCTTCGTCAAAAGCCACTACATTTTACTTCTCTGGTCCAGAAAATGTTATTAATTAGATTAGGAACATTTTCTAAATTCGCACAAAGAATGATTGTGTGAAAAAAGGAAAGGCCATCCAATTTTGCAGAAAGGTTCAGCTCTATCCTTTATGCATATTCAAAGCCATTTTTGTAAAGTATAATAGCGGAAGCTTCTTGACTTATTATAACTTTAATCTTGTAATTTTTCAATTTTTTAAGTTATAGTATTATGGTGTCGGGTATAGTTTAATTTATTCCATAAAAGGATGAGAGCTTCTTTGAGCAAAATCTAGCAATTGAATTGGATTTTCTTTAAAATCACATGGTTCTGTTTTTGTATAAGTTTAGGGATGTATAAATCAAATTAAACATTTTTTTTTTTCCTGTGGCGATAGGCCTCATGGTTCAATTCAAATGGCCGAACGGAATGAAAATTCTGCTCTTTAACGATTGATTCTGAATAAGGTAGAATGAAATTATCTTTGCGATACAATTTCAACAATTGAATTGAATGCATAATTATCTACTAAAGATAAACAAAAACTGAACCAATTTATGAGTCAAAACGAATATAAATTCAGTCTTTTCTTTTATTTGAAATTAAATCTGAGGTTTTGATTCAGTTTGGGTAATTGAGCTGAAGTATGGTTAGACAAACCTCGATTAGCTTTGTCCCCTTGTTAGTTAAACCTGCTATGACGGTACTCACCAGTCACCACTAGTCATGCTTGTCCACTTAGGTTTGATCGCATGGTGGTTTCGGGTGAACCAACTCAAAGTTATTGCTCTATAATCCATTACCCTTGTGAAACGATACAGCCCTGAGTTGTTTTATCTGTGGTTCGTATTCCACTCCATTTCTTGCAATAGTGTCTACGGTGGCTGATTTTGAAGCATTTTGTCTTGTGTCTTGATGGTTGAGCAAAATCTGATTGCACATGTTTGAAATGGAGTCTAAGTTTGAGGTTTCAACTCACTTGCAATTTCATGGATAATGGGCCATATTCAAGATGGTTTCAGTGCAGAGCATTTGTATCCTGCATATGATTTACAAGATTTGTTTGCTTTTATCTGTTGAATTTTTGGAGTGAAATTTAACTGAATAAAGTAGACAGTTGAAGGGTGGCTTGCATGATTTATGTGTAACTTTAGTTTCTCAGATCAAAGTTGATTTGCAAGTTTACAGGAGATAGAGTTAATAAATCCGAGGAGGATAAATGGAAGCATGTCAAAGGAAAGTGGTCCTCAGCAGATTAGGTTTGTTCTTGTTTTCCATTATTCATTTGTACATGGAATCATCCTTTTAGAATTCAGCATTATTCACATCTTTGAAGAATATAATAGTAATGTCTATAATACGTAGAACATTTTTAGGGTAATGTAAACTGTGTAATGATCCCAAAAACACTAATGATATAACAAACTGCTGCCGTGTGTGAATAAATCAAAAGGAGGCAGAGATTTTGACGGGGCTGCCTCAGAGAAAGAAGATAATAAGACGACCATTCTAAGATGGAGAGGTGTAGATGGCATAAGAAGAAAGAACAGACTGTTGATGAGATTATATCCAAAGTAAGAAGCGCTTGTGGGAAGGACAATGACTGAAGATTCTGATAACTTGATCTCAGGTAACCATTGTCACCAGGGAAATCAACTTAATTGCACATTGGACTCGGGGCTGGAACTGATGATGATGATGAAACAGGTATCTGGCATTTGATAATGGGACTGAAATTATTTATGTTATCATGGATATTGTTTTAGCATTTGTTTGCAAGTGTCACTTTTTAGTTTTAGAAAGAACTGTCCAGAATATAAAACTAATAAAACCAACTAACGTATGATGATCAGTTCAAATGTTAGGCAGATGCAATGGCTATGTGATTGTTTGTCATGGTGTTTTGGTCTGTGACAAAAGGCCTCAGTGGAGTACTGGATTTCAAGAGTTTAAGAATAATATGACGAGAGGTATTGTTCTTAAAATTGTCTTTAGAAAAAGCTAATATAGTATAATTTATTACTCCAGGCTTTATGGTTAATTTCTTCTCCTTCTTTTGCTACTGAGAAATTCTTGTCTAGAAGCTGTTGTTAGGATTAAAAGTAGCATAATTAACTGAAACTATTGCTACAATGATTACTTGCTACTTGCCAGTGCAATTAGCAAATGTCAGTTTCAGCTTCTGTTTTGCTAGAGCTCAGTGGAGCTCCCCAGTCAATGAAAATATGAAACAACAATCTTATGGTGTGATTATTGAGGTTTTCATATTGAACTGGTTTGTTTTGGTTAGATTTCTTGTTTTAGAAAGTTATTATTTCATTTCTTGAAAATCACTATGTGAAAACTATCTAATGATTTTCTCTCGATCATGCGCTCTGCTAGAAGTTTATCTTAAGAAATATAAAGAAATTTCTTGCCAGTATGTCTGTTGATTTAGCTTCCATCTTTTAGTGTTACTTCAGCAAATTTTGCTTATTATGTATATGATGCCATGTTTCGTCACTTGACAAATGATAGAACCAGTTGTCCCCTTTCCTTCAGGACAAAAAGAATGACCATTGAAATTGGACCTAATAGTTCCGCAAGAAGGAAGAACAGGCCCAAAACAGGCAGCACATGCCAGTATGCACATCTATGTATCCTATGGCGATTTAAGCAAACGACAGGGAAATTGAATGTAGATTTGCAATGAAATCTTTGGTGGTCCTATAAGAAGATGAATGGTTCTCCTTCCACAAGATACTGCATCTTCAATTTAATTGTGTAGAGATCATGGTGCCTTTTCATTTGTAGCAGGGGGTGGCTGTTAATGTATGTTTTAATTCAATTAGGATTTACAGGGAAGAGGGTATGTAACTGGCCTCTAAGAGATTCTCTTGATATTTATCATGTTTGGTCAAATAGTGTTAGTTGTCTTTAGGTTTTGGTCAGTAAAGATTAATTGAGATTGAGCTTTGCATTACTGTTTAAGCCTACAAGACAAAGAATAGTTAGGGAGTATCGAGATGTTATTCAGCATGATCAATCCAATGCTAAAGTTAGATTGGTATATAAGGAGAGTGATAGTACTTGATTGTAAAATGTAGGTTTTAGCGTGCAAAATATCAAGTAGTTTATCATTGGACGATAGTCTTGTACTTATAGAAGAGTGGAGCTCACAATGAGAGGAGTTAATAGATAGAAGCTACGTTCTCAAGTATTGGGTAAGGTTGGTAGTCTCATAATCTAATAAGCCTATTGGTATCTATTAAGTCAAGTCAATAAACCCACTTAATTGTTAAGTTTAAATTTAGACTTCATCATCGAGTAGAGCATGATTGTTACTATTCCTATCGTGTAGAGCTATTCATTGTAAAGATATTATTGCCTTGTTTATTTGAGGGGAATTGGAACTCAATTCCCCTTTTATTCCTTATTATAGTGTTTACTTGGTTTTTTGTCTTCAAATTGCAATTCCTTAAGAATCCTTATAATGTAAAATCAAGTAATAGAAATTGCTTGATTCAACCAAAGAATTATGATTCCTTACAACATTTCACATTTTTTTCAAAAAATAAGCTCATATTAATTTAACGATGATCGCCACCACTATTATTATTGCCACTACTAACTACTATTGACCACTACTAGTACTGCCACAACCATTATTATTACTGCTATTGCCATTGCCACCACTATTGTTGTCACTATAGCAACCATCGCCACCACCACTGCAACCATAAACCCTAGCACCACCGCTATCATCACCACCTACTGTCACTGTCACTAACACCATTACCATCACTCTCTGCTGCCACCATCACCCATCACCACTACTATTGCTGTTGTTGCCGTCACCACCTTTGATTACTGCTATCACCACTATCACTGCTGTCATCATCATTGCCGTAACTATTCCCACCCTGTGTTTAAGTCGCTACCCCACCACCTTTATCGCCATCGCCATCGCCATCGCTACCATTACCGCTATTGCTATTGCTACTGCTATCGCCTTTGACTACCACTCATAACCACCGTCAATCATTACCATCACAATTGATTTTCACCACCACCATCACTTATTGCTTTAAAATTATTTGAGAAAAAAAAATGGATTAAAGGTAATTTAGTCATTAAAGTTTTATTATATATTTATTCTTAAATTATTTATTAATTCAATTAAATAAAGTAACAAGTATTACACTCATATTACATTTCTTAAAAATTCAAATTATATTTTTTTCCCATTTCATGGAATAAACAAGCTATTTATTGTTACTACTCCTACTATGTAGAGCTATTCATTGTAAAGACACTATAAGCACGGAGAGATGCTGGATTAAAGGATAAGGGAGACCATAGTCAATATCATTATAATCACCAAGTCTATGTCATTAACGTATAAAGGAAAAGAAATAGTTGAAATCTAACTTGTTAGTACTCCTATCATAATATTCATTGATGGGATCTATATCAATTTTTTTTTAGTAATACTTCTTTCCATATAAAAAAGTTGACAAAAAATTGATAACACATATTATGTTGTAGATATTATAATGTATAACACGTGTTATGCATAATACATATTATCAATTATGGTCTGGCATTATATATTGCAAATTATGTATATAATTATGATATATTATAGGCAAGACATATATAATCTACAATATAATTTACTATATAGATTCGATTATATTTTATATAATCGAATCTATATATAAATTTCTATCACCAAGTCTATGTCCCTAACGGATAAC